>CAMAPF010000963.1:0-600000 GCA_945859915.1 Cuscuta epithymum | reverse complement strand
TTAAGGCATTAAGTCAAGTCTTATCACTGATTCACTAGAACTTAACGTCGTGTATGTAGGTCGTCTATCAATGGGTCGGGTTTAGACCCAAACCTGCTCGATCTTTTGTAACAGATATGGATCTATATATTTTATTCCATTTATCTAGACTCTGATTTGGACCCCATTATATTTTATTAAACATGAGTCAGGTTTGGTGCTTATATGTGATTCTGATCTGTTAAGGTCCCGTACCAAATAAATTCAAATAAACCTACTATTCGTACATATGCATACAAATACACATATAGTGATTGATTATATACACATGACATAGCTTCGGTTATTCGAAAAGCATATGTTTGTTTATCTTTTTAGCTTGTTCATTTTCAACTAGAAGTGTAACTAATTTTGCTATTTTACTTGAATTTATTATATTTTCAACTGTGCGTAAAGTATTAAGTTTTTGCGACGTAGAGTTGGAGAAATACGCATATTTAAAGTATGGATTGATAATTAATAGTAGAAAAGTATAATGAACACATAAAAAAAGGCACTCCATAACATATAGGAGTACTTCTTTGATTCTAATACATTCTATATAGACGTACTTGCATCCATTCGATATACGGAGTAATTATATATGATTATAATTGATGTATTATACTCCGTATATTTTCAAGTTCTTTACATATTCTTGTATTTAATTTCTAACTATCAGGCTCCTTTTATATCATAAGTTTCAGGGTAAAATACATGGTACAGTCGGCTGTACCGTGCGCACGGTACAGCCGGCCCTTTTTTTGGCTTTTACGCTTCTTCGCCTCGCACCAGAAGAAGATCCGGCTTCACACCTGAAGCCTCGCACCAGAAGAAGAAGAAGATCCGGCTCCGCTTCATCGTTCGATCCAGATAGCAAAGCCCTGCCCAAAAACCTTTTCTTGATTTCAGTTTGTTTGAATTTCGATCTATAGTTCTTGGAGTTGTGAACAACGACTTTATATTGGGTTGTGCCTGGTATGAAGCATCTGCGAATTGAGTAATTGGGGGGTGTTGACTCAGGTGTTGTAAGAAGACAGTGTTGCTGAAGTGAGAAATTAACCTATGTGTGTAATACTGATTTTCAATGAAAAAGGGTCAAACACACATTACAACTGAGTTTTATGTTAAACTCAAATGAGTATAAGGCTTAAAATCAATGAGCACACACAAATGAGTATAAAGCTTAAAATCAATGAGCACACATAAATAAACTTTTGAATTTTTTATACTCATTTTGTGGGTTATGTATGCTCATTCAATCTCAAATGAGTTTTATATTAAACTCAAATGAGTATACGCCTAAAAGAAATGAACTCACACAAATTAATATTGAACACATTGAAAATGAGTTTTTATGTTAAAATCAAATGAATGTAACGCCCAAAATGAATGAGCATACACATATGAACTTTTGAATTTTTTGATACTCATTTTGTAAGTTATATATGCTCACTAGGTACTACTTTATGCTCATTTTAAAATGTTTCACATTTCAAACATAAAAATACTATATTAGATTCACATATTGAAATTAATTGAAATTGATTATAAACATAATTTAAGAATTTTTTATTAACGAAATATAATAAAAAGAAACTGAATTAGAAGATATGAAGCAGATATTACTGGTACTCATTGTTAGGCTCTTAATACTCAGAAAACCAGACTCAATGCTCATCCAAATTACATCAATGCTCATTTAATAGAACCGAAGAACTTCATCGAAATTACAAAACTGCCACCGGTACGGTGCCAGCCGTACAGCCGGCTGTATGGTATACGCTTCCAAGTTTCAGGATGATTACATCAATCAAAGGAAGAACAAAATTGACACCAATTACATCAATCATACTTCCTAAGTGTTTTAAAAACAATGATATATTATTGCACTCTAGATACGTACAAACCGAAATAATTTCATTAATTACAAATAATTTCATTAACGATATTGTTGGCGTGGGCTAAAGTTGCAATAAATTTAAAGGTATTGCTAAAATTTTATTGGAAAGAGAAAATATGTGAAGAAAAAAAGAGAGCTGGAAATACAGTCTGTGCATGCACATATAGGGAGCATATCCCAAAAGTATAGTCAATGCTCCCAAAGTGAATTTACGGAGTGAGTTTGAATCATTTTACAACTGCTGGCGCTCTAAACCACACACATAACAATAGGGTCTCAATGCTAACTCGTGATTTTGACTTGTTTCTTATCAACATAATATAAAGTAGTGTTATAGGTTGTAACCCAAAAGGGTACACTATATTGGAGGTTTAATTTAACGCTTTTATAGATAGCCACAATCCCATTAATAAAACCATAAAGGATATGGCCTATACGTTTATTTATACATTTATTTATTGTCACAAATTCATTGATACATACGGAGTAGTACTTAAATTTACCAAGACCCCTTCATATAAAAGAAAGAGTTGTAAGTAAGAGCTTTTCAATTGTCCATCTTTTAAAAAGAAAATAAGCATACTTAAGATCTTCCTCATGTGGAAGGAAGTCTTGAGTTCAAGTCACCAACTAACTGATTTTGGAAGAATTTTCTCAAATGATGACTATGCTAATTTGAGTGATCGCACAATCAGGGGCGGAGCCAAGCGGGGGTCAGGGTGGTCAGTCGACCCCGCTGAAAGTTTGAGAGCATAGAGCTCCAAAATATCTTCGGTTTGATATATTATGATCCCCGTAACTCATTACGAGTAAAAAGTTATGACTTCTGCAAAATCAGCACTATTTAAACGTAAAATCAGCAAAATTTGATGAGTAATATTGATTTTTCCCCCAAATTTTAAAAATACCGTATAATTAACCCATTACTTACGTGACATGACTCAAAAATAGAGCAAAAACAGTCTCTTTTATTGTTACGAGTGTCTATTTATCTAAACTACATATAAAATATTCAACTAGGACATTGTTTGGAAACGATCCACCGTTTTCATTTTGTATAAAGTTGATTCTCGACCCCCTGGACCGTATTTCTGGCTCCGCCGCCGCCGCCCGTTCGCCGGAGTTGCTAGGGTATATATACATATGTATTTAATAGCGCCCCGGTCATCTTCTAGCTTGAGTCTTCTGTATTCCATGGCCGCTCTACCGCCCAAGTCTCCGGTCCGTCAATTCCCTGTTCTGACAGCTTTTAACTTTGAAGATGCTGAATCTTATTTACTCCGTATAAATTAAGCTAAACTACGTCGTTTAGTTAATTGATTTAAAAAACTGAAAACGACGTCGCAGCATCAGAGATCAATCATCAGCCATTCAGCGCGTGGCGAGCCACTACTTGTTTATTCAATCTTAGGGGTGTTTGGAACTGATTCTGCTTCTGCTTCTATTTTAAAGTAAAAGCAGAATCAGAATCAGTTTTCAGAAGCTGGTGCCCCCCAGCTTCTAAAAAAACTGATTCTAGGAGTAAATTAGAGCTCCAAAATCACTTCTGGACTTTCACCCAAACACTTCAACTTCTACTTCTGCTCCTTCAAGGAGCAGAAGCAGTTTTAGAATCAGATCCAAACACCCCCTTAGTTACTAACTTACTACGAGTACTACTCGTATTTTCTTAATTGGAACAACTTTCTAGTGACTACCATTAATCTTCCTTTTTTGATTATTTTGTTTTTTTACCTTGCGGTTGGCTATCTTTTGATCTGTTGTACTTTTAGTTAATTATGTTTCAGGTTTTGAATTTTCATAATTTTAATAATCTTTAACTAGTTACTAATTTAAGTTGTTGTACTCGCTTAATTAAATAACTCAATTAAAGAAGCAGATTAATAGTTTATACTCTTAATATTTTAATATGTATGTAATCAATCTTCTAGATTATACAAAGTTCTACAAAAAAAAATTATTATAGTATCTTAATTGTAGTTTAATTTCTATCTTCATTAAAAAAATTGTCATTTTAGCTTGAAAGTTATAAATTTTTTACGTTTTTGAAAATACTTTAAAAAAAGAACATTTTCACATCAATTTTATATTAATTAAAAAAACACTTTCGCGTAAAGTTTTAAGGGTTATAAAGTACTTCCGGACAGAGGTAGTATCTCTGTTCAAATATTATGTATTCAATCATTGTTCTAAAATTCGCTAGACACTAGGTGTTTAGGTGGTCTAGATGGTCGACTATGCCGAATTTTTGGCTGACAAGGCCGTTGTTTTTGCCGATGAGGCCAATTTTTTTTGCCACTAGGCCGATTGATCGGTCCAACAAGGCCGATTTTTAGAACGGTGATTTCAATACAATGTACTCTGTAAGTGCTAAATTTTGACAATAGTCTTTCGCCCCCCTCAAGAAAAATCTGGTTCTGCCAGATCAAATGACAGTGTGAAAGTTAAGTTCTTGTTGGAGACTTTACGTCATTTGACCAACACTTGTGATTCTCTCGAGTGCTATTTTGAAATTAAAACTGGAATAGACATGAAGATGAAGACAATCAATTATGGGTTATGATATACATATAGGCCTTTGAGACTTTGTGAAGCTTGCAGATTGTTCGAACAACTGGAGTTTACTTCTTTCAATTATTTAGACTAAGCTCTTGAATTAAAGCCCCTAATTAAATAAAAAAAATCATATTGCATTGAATTTTCACGATATTGTATTGATTGATGAGATGCAATCAAGGGTTAAAGCAAAGTTGAAAGTATGACGACAAATATTGGAGAACAAGGGTTTCAAACTAAGTAGGAGCAAGACAGAGTACATGGAGTGCAAGTTTGGTGGAGGTAGAAGCAGTGGTAATAGCGAAATTACTTTAGATGGTGGAATTATCGGTCAGCGATATGTTCTGTTACTTGGGCTCCATAATTCAGAAGGGCGGTGAGTTAGATGGAGATGTATCCCATAGAATCAGAACAGGGTGGATGAAGTGGAAGAGTGCGTCAGGATTTCTATGTGATCGATGTATGCCGACTAGACTGAAGGGTAAATTTTATAGGACATCAATTAGGCCTGCATTACTGTATGGCACGAAGTGTTGGGCGGTGAAACAATGTCACATTCAAAAGATGAGTGTGGCAGAGATGCGCATGCTACATTGGATGTGTGGGCATACTAGAAAGGACCGCGTGAGGAATGAGACAATCAGACAAAGGGTGTGAGTAGCACCTATTCAAGACAAGATGCGGGAGTCGCGCCTACGGTGGTTGGTCATGTGCATAGAAGACCGAGTGAAGCACCTGTAAGACGAGTTGAGATGTGTGGAGAAGAGGCAGAGAAGAGAGGGAGAGGAAGGCCCAAACAGACGTGGATTAGGGGAGTCAGAAGTGATATGCTTCTTCTTGGATTTGATGAGGGTATGGCTTTGGAGAGAGCAAAATTAAGGGCGGGTATTCGTGTGGAGGAGTGATCTTGTATCATCTTTTCCCCTTTTTTTTCTTTTTTTTTCTTTTTTTTATTTTTTTTATATATTTTTATCCTTATATATAAATATTATTGTATCCTTTTTATTTTATCTTTTTTATGTATATCCACCTCTTTCATATTATCTTTTTTTATAATAGCTTATCTTTTTATCTTTATTTTCTTTCTTTTCTTTTTAGTGGTATCATGTATCGATTCATGTTAACCGACTCCAATATCGTTTGGGACTGAGGCTTGGATGTTGTTGTATTGGATTTTCATTTTTAATTTACACGGTCTAATAGTCAAAGTAGGCACATAAGAATATCATAAGGAGTTAGGCACATTAAAAAGGTATTTTACTTAACCAAATCAGTCTTAGCCATTCATTTGTATTTACGATTGGGTAAATTGGGTCCTTTTCTTGATTGTTAAATTAAGTTGGAAAATGATGGGGTGTGATCTGCTTTTATGAGATTGTTGTTGAGAATTGAGAAAGAAAACAAAACTGTGGATCCTTGCATGACTAAGAGGTCAATATTTGCTTATTTTATTAATCACCAAACTAAGGACAATAAACTTAATTGAGGGTAGCATTTGACTTTGGTTGAAATTGAGTTAATGAAACGTTTCTATTTTCACAAAATTAGGTATAAATCAAGCTACTCTTACAAACGTGTTACTCCGTATATGTTTTGCTGTGCAAGTGGAGCAGTGTTAATTGCATAGTAACCCGGCCTAATAATTGTGATAAACGTCATATTTTTATCTAGAACTGTAAAATTCAAGTAATACTATTAGGTGTATAGGATTATATATAGGTGTCATTATGACATTATTCCTTTCTTTTACCACGGAGCAATTTGATCAATATAATTTGATAATAAATTATTAACATTAATAACAGTTTGGTCAATTTCCTTTCCAAACAATCGGTTGAATCCAAAAGTAAATCCACAAATCTAAATTCTCAATTCCAGCCTGGGCCCTGGATAACCCAAATTTGGCAAAGATGCTCACAAATAATGCCAAAGATCGTAAGTGACGAAAGTTGTCCAATCCGCTAAGGATATTTTCTTTTGGACTGTTTTCAGTCCCAGACCAGACCAGACCAGACTTAAACAGACCAGACCAGACCAGACTTAAACAGACCAGACCAGACCAGACCAGACTTAAACAGACCAGACCAGACCAGACCAGACTTCCGTAGTTATAAAATACACAGAGACCAGACGTTTACCAGACCAGACCAGACCAGTTCAGACCAGACCAGACCAGACTTAAACAGACCAGACCAGACCAGACCAGACTTAAACAGACCAGACCAGACCAGACCAGCAAATTTCAGTCCAAAAGAAAACATCCTAACTTCCAAACCTTAATGTCAAAAGAGTTTGAAGTTGATTACACTATCCAATCTAGTACTACCTTCATCCTATTCATCTTGTTTTATGTGTCTTACTTTAACTTGACACAATTATTAATAAAGTGATTGAAAAGTAAAAGTTGTGATTGATGTTTGAGTATAATAAAGTGAATTGATGTAAGCCACAATTTTTTTTTTAAAAAAATAATAAATGAGACACTTATTTTGAGACAACTCAAAAAGAAAAGTATGACAGATAAAATGAGACAGAGAGAGCAACAAAAAATAAAAAAGTCACGACTACTTTTACCTCGAGTTGTCATATTAAATGTTTTCACATATTAAATATTCATGAATGTTCACGAATAAAATGTTCACTAATAATATAAGAATACTCCATCACAGCCATCACTTATAAAACGCGTTCATGAAAGTATTTTAACTGTCCTCAATCCTCATGGGCTTTCATGTTTACGATCTTGTACTTGTATGAGTGGTAAAAAATTATTTATTTATCGAACAATCACTACTATCTAAACCAAATGGATGCATTATATTGTATAAACCAAATGGATGTATTATATTGTATGAATATTCAAATCATTCAAAGTTTAAATGTGACCTTCCGGGACCTTCCGGTGTTGTTTGCATTTTGCGGAATTTATTTCTAAAATAGTGTGTTTGCATTGCATGTCAAAAGAAAATGAGATGTAAAAGTGAGATTATTTTGAAATAGATGTGATTATTTTGACAAGAGCGATAAGAGGTTGGATTATTTTTGTTATCAATTTTAGGTAAAAAGGTTTGATTTTGAAGAAAGTCACTTCCATCATCCTAGTTATCATCTTGTAAAAAATTTGCCGCCATCCTCTCACGGGCCAAATTTACCATAAAAGTCCGGCCAGCTGCCCCCATTTTGATTAGTTAGATTCTATGTTACCCTTAAGGTACCAAACATTTCTCCACCTGCACCAATCAGAATGATGCAATTGAATTATTTAAATCTAAATTAAAAATGATAAAATGATGAGGACCAATCAAGTGAATGATAATTACGATACTCTATTTTTTAAGTGGGTAGTACCGGAGTTGTCGCCTTTTAATTATTTAGTAATCAGTATGTTTAACATGCTGTCAACGTTTGGTACCCAAGAGATCAAGCTTATAACTTGTAACTTGTTCCGTTTTCTTTCGGGGTTACAGCAGTCACTAACTAATGATCATGAGTTCCAAATTTCCAATCAATAAAGTGTGTTCATATACATATCTTTACTTTTTATATCATGAATTTCCGGACTAAATGTAACATTAAATTTACTATCACTGCAAAAAGTAATAAATATGTCGCAAATTTTTCATGAAATTAACATTGTTGCATTGCATGCATAACAAAGTTTTAATGATAAAATAATTGTATCAAACTATCAACCCATACAAATTTGCTAGATCATCAAAATGTTTTGTACTGTCCCCAGCATTGAAAGGGAAAACGTAATAGCCCCATAAATAGCAGCGATCAAATAGTTTTGAAGGTTAAATATTGAAATTAAGACTCAAGATCGAATCATGTCACCCGCGGTGGATCTAACGGTAAAGGCCACCTAACTCCTAAGTGCTCTAATTTAATGAGTTCAATGTGAAATATGTACATTAGTTTCTGGTGATTTAAAATGCATCCATTGTCTTATGATTTAATTACCCACATAACACGGTGAACCGACAAATTTAGTAGTCAAATAAAATAAAAAGGCTTGGCATTTCTATACAATTTAAACATCTTGACAAATTTAGACAACTAAATTTATTCCTCTAGCTACAGCTAGTATTCTTTGCCTGATTAATTATAGCACAAGGATATGACAATTTTTGTATCACTAATGCACAACAATTATATATCATTAGAGGAATTAGAGGAATTAACACATTAAACTTTGTCACAAAACCCCACCCACTCTACCAGAATTTCATGATTTATTTATGTTTCAACAAACTAATTGTAATGTTGTACGTGGTACGTACGGTAGAGCCTAATTGTATTATATGTACGTATAATTGTATATTGACAACGGATTATATTTGACCCATGGTTTATTTTACATGTTTATTTTCAATTCGAAATTCATTTTTATATTTATTAAATTCCAATGGTCTAGAAATGGGATTTTCCTTTTTAAAAATGAGATTTTAAAGTCATCGAAACAAAACATACACCGCTGATTGGAAAAGCTTTTGACTTGCTTTCAACGCCCGATATGTTCGTGCAACAAGGGCTAGGATAAATTGAAGTATTGAAGGGTCAATAGAAACCAGTCAATAGAAAACCAATAAATCAAAAACATATAAAAGAAAGGGACAAATAAGAGCAACAAGAAAAATCCATTTAGGATCTTACATTTCAAGAGGAGAAGAGCTGAGGATACATCATTTTCTTCTCTTCTTCTCCGTCAATAAAACAACTTTCCAACATTCTGCATGCATGTTATTGTTAGCTTCCCATGCATGCATTGAAATTATTTCATTGATCCTGTTATTAGTTCTGTTTCGAACGAATAAATAGTTAAATTCATAATATAATTACATAAGATAATATCATGGCTGGGAGTAAATTGAGGAAGGCGATAGGGGCGGTGAAGGACCAGACGAGCATAAGCCTGGCCAAAGTAGGCGGCAGCGCTTCCCTCTCGGAGCTCGAGATCGCCATTGTCAAGGCAACCCGACACGAGGAATACCCGCCCGAGGAGAAGCACATCCGGGAGATTCTTTGTCTCACGTGCTACTCACGTGCGTACGTGGGTGCATGTGTGAGCACCATCTCCCGACGCCTCAGCAAGACGAAGAATTGGGTTGTCGCACTTAAGTCACTCATGGTCATCCACCGCTTGCTCATTGACGGTGATCAATCCTACGAGCAAGAGTTCTTCTTCGCCACCCGGCGCGGGACCCGCCTCCTGAACATGTCCGATTTCCGTGACTCCCGCTCTAACTCATGGGACTTTTCGGCGTTTGTGAGGACATATTCATTGTACCTCGACGAACAGCTAGAATTCCGAATGCAGACACGCCGAGGGAAACACGGTGCGCTCACGTACGAAGAAGACGACGAGGAAGTGGGCCCAGGAGCCATTGTTGTGAGGACCACTCCCGTTTCAGAAATGAAGAATGAGCATTTGTTCTCGAGAACTCAGCATTGCATGCAAATTCTTGATCGGTTCTTAGCTTGCAGACCTGCAGGTATGCTCCAGCAATGTCTCATTGAATGTGTATATATACTGCCAAACCTTTTCCTTTCAAAACAGATTTATGCTATTTTTCCAAAATTAGTTATGACATATGAAAGCTAAACTATTTCACTTTTGATTCCCCACATTCACTTCTCTAATTTTTGTTTCCCATGATCTATCCTTCCGAGCACTTACTTGAACATCTTCCGTAAGGTTTCTGAATCTTGATGATTTTTGTCTTTAAAGTGGCAACCAGAAAGGATAAAAGGTGAGAACAAAATCATAATCGTGTACAAAAATTGGAGAAAAGATGAAAACTATGAATATAAAATTAGAATGGCTAAATAATTAGGGAATAAAAATGGAAGTTTTTTGTTTGAAAAACAGAACTCTTCCAAAATGCTTAGTCTCCCATCATCTCTCATGGAAATACCTCTTATGTGCATGAGAACTTGCAGGCGCTGCAAAGCACAACAGGCTAGTGTTTGTCGCGATGTACCAAATCGTGAGGGAAAGCTTCCAAATATATTACGCGATGGCAGAAATATTTGGGATCTTAGTAGACCGATTCATGAAGCTTGACATTCCTGATTCCAGGAAAGTCTACGAGATCTTCTACCGCGTCTCCAAGCAATATGATGAACTCGAGATGTTCTACGAGTGGAGCAAATCTGCAGGGATTGCACGATTATCCGATTACCCGGACATGGAGAATTATCCAAAGAAGAAACTTGACATCATGGAAGAGATTATACGGGAGAAAACGGAAATGGAAAGGGCAAGAAAAATGAAGAGCCGAGAGCCTTCACCTGTGAAAGTGGAAGATAAGGAGCCGGAACCCGAACAAGAACAGGAAGAAGATGCAAATGCAACAAAAGCACTACCACCACCACCACCGCCTGAGGACTTATTTGAAGAAAAGAAAGAGGAGGAGCCAAAGGAGGAGGAGAAAGAGCAGGAAATAGGAGATCTGTTGAACTTGGGAGGAGATGCTCCCACACCAGAAGAACACGCTAACCAGTTGGCCTTAGCCTTGTTTGACGGTGCTCCAGCAACAGCCCCCCCTGCTGCAACAACAGGAATAACTCCCTGGGAAGCCTTCACCGGTGATTGGGAAACCGCTCTTGTTCAATCCACTAGCCATCTATCAAACCAGAAGGTAACATTTAGTTTTTTTTTTATCTTTATGTTTTTGGTGGCAAGATTGGGACTCCAAATCTGTATGCTCATTTTTAGTTTTACCATGATCTGTGCTTGTTTTTAGTTTTACCATGGTATGAAAGTCTTGACATGATCTTGTTCCCATATGTGATTAATATGTTCTCACACCTTATTCAAGCTTGGATAAGCAAAACCTCACCTCACCTCCTAGGATCTTTTTTAGGTGAGCTGGGAGTCTGGGACCAATTCAATGAAGTATTTAAGCTTGATTAAACTGCCATTTGTTTTTTAGTTTGACACTCGGTATTAAGGAGAGTTTGTCTCGAGTTAGTTTATCACATTTATTTATCCATCTCTGGAGTTGTTGAATCTGGTTTAGGCTACTCGGTGTAGTCCTGGACTCAGGCCGCCAGGCCGGGTGGCCCGACCCAGAACCGGCCCGGGACTGGTACTGTGCTGAATCGGCCCGACCTGGTGGCCCGGCCAGTGACCGGTCCGGGTAGACCCGGCCCGGGGGTTCCCGGTGCGGGCTCGGGTCACCCAAAAGCCGAACCGGCCCGGTTCCGGGCTTTTTATTTTTTTTTTTTCAATTTTTTTAACTTTTTGGGTTGGGATGGGTATTTTGGGCCATTTGGGGTGGTTTGGGGGATTGGGGGTTGGGGGGTAATTAGTAAAAGGGAAAAAAAATGACCCGAGGCCCGGCCCGGCCCGGACCCGGTGGCTACCCGGGCCAGTCCCGGGCCCACCTATTCAGAACCGGCGGCCCGCCCAGGCCTAGGTCCGGCCCGAATCCACCCCTAACTCAGTGTGTTAAGGTTCCCCATCTCAGATAATTCCCATATTTGAGTCTTATATCCTGGGATGACTTGGCAGGTACAACTTCCAGGTGGCTTCGATCAATTGATGCTGGACGGAATGTATCATCAAGGAGTGCTAAACCAGGCAGTTACGTCCTCTGGCATCGTAGCGACAGGCAGTGCAAGTAGTGTCGCATTCGGCTCAGCCGGGAAGCCAGCAATGCTAGCGCTGCCGGCACCGCCATCCACAGACGGGGCAGCCAATGCAGCACCAGGAACAGACCCTTTCACCGCTTCACTTTCAGTAGCACCACCAGCATACGTGCAGATGTCAGATATAGATAAGAAACAGAGACTGTTAATAGAAGAACAACAAATGTGGCAACAATACGCAAGGAATGGAATGCAGGGACAAGTAGGATTAGAGAACGTCCAACACACCACTCAACCGTATAATTACTACTATGGCTACTAGTGCTACTTACTACCTGTAGAGAAGAATTTTGTGTCAAAAGTCAAGACCAATATACTGTAACAGTCAACTGTTTTTTCCGTGAAGAAGAGTCGTAGATTTCAGAATGTCAAAGTTACTTGAAAATACCAGCGATAATTTAAACAAATGACGAAATTATTAATAGTTTAAAAATGGAAATATAACTATGTTTTATAAAGTATTATAATAAACTTTTTAAAGTAACTAACTTCACAAGTATCAAATTCAAATGTTTATAGGAAACATACCAATTACCTCGTAGTTGGTGGCATTGCCCGAATGTCTCTTTAAAATTTTTGACAGGCCAAACAATTTTCACATAAAAACATCGACAAAATTGACAAAATATAAGGCAGTCAACAACGGCATGAGAATTGAGAAACAATTCTTAACACCTGCAGGGCTGCAGAGAACTAATATTCAGCGCCAACCATTCCCTATAAGTCTATAACCGGTTTTTTAGCTAAAGCATTAACAATAATAAACAATCAGATCAATCAGCAGATAAAGATATCCACCTTATGTGTAATTAAGGCCATGAAATAACCCACATATTAATGTTTGTTTCTCAAAAATAAATATGCATAGAAAGAAAACTCAGTCATGTGCCTAAAGAAAGGTTTTCAAGTTTAGACTTGACATCAGCCTGTTTCTTCATGGATACCCCTAACTGCATTCCAACCATAACTAATGTCTCAAGTGATCGTGCGCTGTTTTCCAGGAGGTCCTCATCTATCCTTATGGAACCCTACAATTGAATCAATAGCTCTTCCATATCAAACTTTGACTAGACTGTACGATTTTTTTTATGTTTGGAACACTTCACAAGATTTTATACAACAGGATGATAGTTATAACATGTTTGAGATAAGAAAACTTTATTAGGTGCAGAGTGACATGGCACTCAGGCTAAAGTTGGTAAAGCTAATAGCTTTAATCAGATATACAGAGGGATAAGCTTAAACTAATTTTTACTAATGCACAAGGCCTTAAAAGTTAAAACCCTAATCTTTTGTGTCTTTATATTTACTACTTCATTCATCCGTTAAAAAAATCAACTTTTACTTATAAGCACTGGTTTTTCAGCTTTCAGCTAACTATATTATGCTAAAGAGGTCAAAAGCAACAACTATATTATACTCCATATAATAATGAAGAAGCAATAACAAAGTGTGCTCATTTTCTATTGAATCAGGCGCTAGTGCCCTTGCCTTTTCAAAGACGCAAATTACAGTGCTTCCACCAAAAGAGAAATATCCAAACTGCAAAACAGTGGTTTAGAAGGATAGGTAAACCCAGGTGGAACGAAATACAAATGAGAAAGGTATAGTAAAAGCTCGTGTCATCAATTGCAAACCTCATCTCCCTTGTGAACATAGTCATGCTCCTTCTTTGAAAAAGTGATGCTGCCAACCATAGTTGCTCCAATTGCAACAAAGGCAACCTGCATTTAAAATGCAAATTTATGCTAGAAACAACTAAATTAAAGTCAATATGGAGAAAATAACGACATCTTGGACACCAATGATTGAGAAAAGCAACAAGCAAGAAGGTACAGGCTACCCTCATGACGATGAATGAGTTTGACTTCATAGGCTGTGTTTTCAGGAAGAAACATATTTTTTAACAGCCTCAAAGTTCACAGTGGTTGTTTAGATCAAGCGTTTTAGAGGTGTTTGGGAGGGAAGATGTTGGAGGGATAAACTATATCTTAAACTACGATAATTAAAATTGAAAGATTTAAATAATATTTCTTCTCATTATCAAGATTGAAATAATGCCTTCCCTTCTAAACCTATCTAAAAACCCTCCATCATGTTTAGGTGAAAGGTATTGGAGGGGTTTTGAGAAGAATGCTTTGGAAGACTTAGTCCTTAGTCTAAATATATTGATAAATAGAATGTTATCAATAAGTGAATAAAAGGTGATTGAAATCATACACAATTGCATATTATTTCGTCTTTCAATTTGAATAAAATCTCAAATATACACGTCAAGATATAGACTAAGCCCTCCACAAAACATTCCACTCAAAACCTCTAGCAAAACAGACCCTAACTGTGAAATAATTACCCCCGGTGATAAAGGAGTCTATGGAGTTGATGCACAAACTATGTCCTAACATCTCTTGTGTAGTGCAAGTTGTATGATGCATGTGTGCAGCTTGAATAAAAATATTCTTTGAAATGTGAAATTGCTTAAGAAATTAATGCACAATTCCATACTGAATATCTTAGAAGTGCAAGGGATGATATGCATGCTAAAATAGTACAGAATACCAAAGCTGAATTCCAGGACAAATAATGTGAATATGTGATCGCAGAATATGGAATATTGCCCATTTGCCCTTACACAATTAATCACTGTGTTCATGCCGTACTAAAACTCCTTAGAGTGATTAAGATTCATTACAGATTGAGAGCAAAAATAGATGATCAATAATCAAACATGCCTTGGGAAAGAATGAAATAAGCAACAATTATCCATTGGTTTGACAACACACCAATCTATTAAAAACAGAAAGCCTTATTGTTCTTTGTGAGAGAAAATGCATAGAGTAGTAAATGTAAGCCTAACTTTTAAAATGCCAAACCTTTCCGAAGTCTTCTGTTGATATTATTGATACAACTCTCTTATTCTCTGTGAAAACATTACAATACTTGCTATTGACAGCAATAGGGTTCACCTAGAAGAAAAGGCACAAGTGGTAGTCAGGAAGGTATTGAATAGTTAAAGAGAACTTTCATTTGGATACTAAATATGATCCAAGGGAAAATAAATACTATACATACTGTATACAAGCATCCAGGTATATCTACAAATTTCTCAATAGTTCCAGAGACAGGAAAATGGAAACGATGGTAATCCTGAAATGAGTCCAGAAGGATGTATCAACAGGATTTGGAGACTATCTGGAAAGATAAAGCTTATCACTGGAAAACAATGAAAGCTGAGACTACCTGTGGTGCCAACCTAAATATCACCAAACTTCCATCAACAAATGCACTGGAGCAAGCTTCATTCCCCAAAAGCCCTTGGATGGAAAATTTTCGGCCCTAAGGTAATGTTAAATGTTATAAAGGTTTATAATGTAGAATTTGCTACCAGTCTAATATAGCATTATAAAATCAAGTTAATTTGCGCTACATTGATCATTTAGATTGTATTTCGTATGAAGATCATAAAATTAGGTTGAACCTTTTGTGTGCCACTGAAAAAAGGGAAAAATAATTCAAATACCCCAAACTTTAAAGGGGTGTGAGATAAACACCCCAAACTTTCATATGTAATTTAAATACCCTAAACATTATATAAAAAGTTACTTTAACACCATGGTCATTTATTATTTTTTTCAAAAATGTAAATTTATGTTGTTAATTGCATAATTTAGAATAAAAAATTAAAAATGGTCCAATTATATAAAGTGGAGGTGGTGTTATCTATTTTTCAATGGATGTTTAGAATATTAATTGAATCTTCATGAATGCTAAAATATTTCAAATTATGAAATTAACACCAAAAATTAACATTTTTTAAAGAAATAAAGCATGGCCATGGTGCTAAAATAACTTTATATATAAAGTTTAGGGTATTTAAATTACATATGCAAGTTTAGGGTGCTTACCTCACATCCCTTCAAAGTTTGGGGTATTTTAATTATTTTTCCCTTGAAAAAATAGCACATGCTTCTTCAATTGTACGCGGCAAGCAAACATAACCTTTTGTATTCGTATGTGTGGTTAGTGGTTACAAGCTTGCTATTAATAATAGATTTAATTTTAAAATAAAAGTATTTTATACCTTAATCCAGAATCTTGCAGCATCATTAACATTGTTGAACGCCATAAGGCGGCTATCAGCTGCACACACAGCGATGTCACTGTGCTCCGGGCAGGTAATTGGGCGTGCACCAGACTTCAGTTCTCTTATGAAAAACTCATTGAATGTCTAGAAAGAAACTTGTGAGTAAGAACAAATGAACAATGTGTGGAGAATATTTTTAAATTAAAAAAGAAAACATATACTGTTACTGATCGGATGAATCCTTAAAAGTGAAACTATATATCAAAATTAAGCGGTGCATGGATTTTGGAAAACATTGAAATAGGGAATACTCAGAAAAGAGGACAAGATTTTCATCTCACTGAGCAACATAACTCTTAAACCTATCCAGTTGGATTTGCTAGATGAATTCTATTTTCTCCAAGTGTAAGAAAAGGACAGCCAGAAGCACGTTGGCGTCCCCATAAGCCGAGGGTCCAGGAAGGGTCCCACCAAAAGGGTCTATTTTCTCCCAGAGTATGATAAAAATATTGTTGGCAGAGAGCCTACCACAACCCTGATTTAGTTGAAACAGTTCGACCCTATCTGAGATTTTAAAAAAATGAATACTTGATGGTACACAGACATTTTTTCATTTTCATTTACCCCAGTGCCGCAAAGGCTCCCACCTATGGTGGGGTAAGGGGGGGTCAGATGTACGCAGTCTTACCCCTATACTAAAGCACAGAGAGACTGTTTCCGGATGACCCATAGTGAAAATCGCGTCCAAAATTGCATGGACTGACTGCTGCTTCATAACAAATAAGCGCAGACAGTTTAGTGAGTCATTTTGCTTTATTCCATCATATTCTCAAGCCAAAAAATAATGAAACTTTGGCTCCATTACAAATGATGGAAAATGATGGTACACAGACAAGGATGGGAATTTAAGTTCTTGATCTTAGGTTACATGATTTTTCCAATGTGTAGGATAAACCAAGCATAATATTAACATTGTGTTAGCACACAGTAGAAAAATTAATTTTAGCCTTTTAGGAAAGCTGCGACATGGCCAACTATGCACATTTCTCGAGAGTAACAAATGTGAGGACGACAACAACATAGAAAAGCCATGTAGGAAAGAAAAAGGAATAACTTGATTTAGTGGGATAAAGTGTGAGGACGACAACAACTATGCACATTTCTCGAGAATCCACGGAGGCCGAATACCATCCTGATCATGTTTCCATATGATGTTAGTGGGATAAAGTTGTTATGAGGTCATTTACTTGATTTGGTGTTTCATGTGAACTCCAAAAAAGGATTAAAACTATTAACCTGTGGTCTACGAGAGTCAGAGTATGTGTTATCTTAGAAAAAAAACTAGCATTAGAGCATTGTTAAGTGTTAACAAATCATATCTATTTTATAGATATTATGTTCAAAGAAATTTAAACAATATGTTACTACTATTTGTTGTTCATGTATATCGTTCAGGTAAAACTGTTCCCAGTAAACTTCAGAACTCAAAAGGTGATTAGGTCTTCGCCCACTAATTTTTAATCTACTTTGTTACCAAACCTTACACATAAACTGGCATATGGAAATCAAACATCAATAGTCCTACTGAGTATATATCTTGTTACCATCAAATGAAATTCCAGGTAGAGTGAAAGTGAGAGCCCACCTTAAAATGCTCCAGTGGGTACTTGACCTCATCAATTTTGATTTGATCCTACAGCAAATCAGCAATAGTTAGAGACAAAAGAGAACACGAGTAATTGTGCCTAAAACCGACACACAACTAATAAGACTGAATTAGTCATTGGCCAAGACCAGAACATGAGGCAACAATGAATTATTAAAGATACACTATGCATGTAACACATGAATTCCAAAAAACGAAGAACATTGAGGTGGCATGTTAGGGCAAGGCTAGTAAGAACACAAAGGGTGTGCACAATGGGAGCTATGTTTCTCTCATTTATCTCATTAGACTCAAAATCAGCCATTGACCTAGTATTTATCTTTTGGCTGACACGTAGCTCCTTCTTGACAGGTTCACCTATAGTGAGTTAAATCTCCAAAAAAATATTCTAGATTGAGTCAAGTGCAATAGGGATCCTTGGTTGCTCCAACAATTTCCTCCATTGGTCCATCATCCGTCCATGCTCCTCTATATTTACCTTGACTACAATTCTGTTAAACTGACAGACAACTTCATTCTCGTGATCCACCTCCGCACCTTCTACATCCAGATTCCCAAACTACACATACAGTGAACGCACTGTAAACCTTGGAACAAAAAAAAAGGTAGCACTTTTCATCCGAGCTATTAAATATCAACCCTGAACAACAAAACAAAAAAATATACTACCCCCCCCCCAAAAAAAAAAGCATATACTGCTTCTTCCTCCAAAAAGAAGGGGATGTACTCCTACATTTTCTCCTGATTTATGCTCCCTTTTCCCTCAAAAAAGACATCTATCATATTTAGCTACACCTCCACCCTTGCTAGTTCTGCCACAACATATGTTCCTTCTCGTTGTCACACGCTCACACTGTGCTGAACTCCTATTTTCCAAGATGTGACTTACCCAAGGGTAGACTGTCTTGAGGAAGGGTGACAGAGACAAAACGTCAAATCAAATCATAGATTGGATGTTAAAGTGTTAAGATGTTTAACTTGAAATAATATTTGTGTATCATTATGTACTATCTTCTACTTGCAAGTAATATATCTTAAACTCTTAATTGATAGGTATCTTCTTCCATAGTCTACTAAGTTCAGATATGTACTAAAATTATTATTACAAGAACAAATGACTAGTGACTCAGTGAGTCTTAAAATCAATATTCTTGACAAAACTAACCCTTGACAGGTTATTCTTAAATAATACAACAACATCCAAGCCTTAGTCCCAAATAGAGGTTGGGGTCGGCTAACATGAATCGACACATGAAATCGGAGCTAAAAAGTAAAGAAAGATAAGAAAGATAAAAAGATAAGGTAAGATAAAAAAGATAAAAAAGTTAACATAAAGATAAAATAAAGATAAATATAAGATAGAGATAGAAATGATAAGACAAAAGGGGGGGAAAATAAGATAAAAAGGATAAAAGGATAAAGAACATAAGAAATATAAAGAAGATAAAAAGATTTATTTACCTTTTGCAATTAGAAACTCGCTCCTGTGTTGCTAAAGCGGGCCATGCTGAAAATAAAACCTATATTTCCTTGTATTGGCAATCCTGGTGACCTTAAAATCAATTACTGGTTTCGTCCATAACAGCAGGTCATGTGGTGGGATGAAGCACATCACTAATGGTATGAGAAAATTGTGTGTTGATTTATTCAAATAAATTATTCCTGGGGAATAACTGAACAAAGCATTTGGGATGTTTTCAGGTAAATCCAAACTTTATTATGACATCTGTCTGTGTACTTAGACTTTACTTGAAGGTTTGGACAGGAAGCAAAAGCAAGAAGCTAAAACTAATAATGCATGTATGTAACAATTGAGGATACAAAGAGATCAGAAGAGACTTGAGAATGCATGAGATGGACACCTTAAACAATTCAAGAAATTTTGGTATATCTTTGACAGAATCAAGAGCATCCATTTTTTTGCCTTGCTTTTCAGAGAGGCTCTGCAGGATTTCTTTTGCCCCTGCATCGAAATTGGGACAATATGTGTTGAAAAGATTACATGAAAGAGATCTAGAAGTTGATATGATCAGTAAAAGCTACTTTATGATAGAGAAATAAATATAGTAATATTAAACAAGATCACTGTATTAAAAAGTACAAAGCATACCATTATCCATAAGTCCAAGCCCAAACTTAGATTGATAAATGGCCCTCATTGACAATACAATCTTCCCATCTATTATTTCCTCCACCAGCCTCTTCACTTTTCGATCATATACCTGATCATGGATGAAATCAAATTAGAGCTTGTTATGTGGCACCTTGACGACATCAATATATTTAGCTCACCTAAGAAACTTATGGTCAATTCAGGACTCATTGCAAGGATGCATAGTTCCTATAGAACCATGGAAGAAATGTTGGTTCTTGTAGGGATGACAGAAATTAGAAAGAAGTAGAGACATACCAATATATGTGATGCACTGGAACCAGACCTCAAACCAACCTCATATGTTGAGAAATGTGCCCACTCACTCAGTTTGAACATCCATCTAAAGCACATTATGTACAACACAAACCAAGAACTTCTAAGGAATGGTGTTATAGCATGACTATAAGAAACATCAACAGATCAACTAGTTCAAGATATAAGCACAAAAAGAATCAGATCTAACCCACTGGAAGCCTGCTTGTCAGTGAGGAACCCTCCCATCATAATTTGATTCCCAGTTCCTTCATCAAAGCACAGTGTCAAATGAATCATGCTGTTCAACAAATCGGAGATTTCAAGAACCTCGCCACAAACTGGGCAGCAGTTGATGAGTGGCTCCCTATGAGGAAAGCATTACAAGTTCAAGATTCAATAAACAAAAGATAAAGAATTCTAACAATAGGATTCATATAGAGTATCTATGAATAGAAAGAAGACAGATTAGAAAAGGTAAAAAACCGACCAGATTAGGAGAACCCAAGCCATGACCTACTCTCTATAGTTTGACAAAGTTGTTCTAAAAGCAACCTAATTTCCATTGAAAGTTAAAAATCCTTCAGTCTTAACCTTCTAAAACATGCAGGGTGATGGTGGCACAATAACACCCCAAGGTTATAATTATATTATACCCTTACTTTTCTTGATGTGCAGTTAAAAGCATAGCCAACTCATCCAAACTGACAACACCATCCCCATTTTTGTCAACTTGTCTAAATAGCTCTTCTTTCTGATAATAAAAAGAGAAGAAAGAAATACTAAGTAAAACGTAAGTTAATCATCAAAAGCTGTGGCATTTAATTTTGCACTTTGGAGGAATTAATCTCAGCACAAGTGGTCGAGCAAATTCAGTTTAAATTAGAGATATAATAGTAAGAATGCAGACCTTTTCAGCAGCTATTTTATTTCCAAATGCATCAATTAAATCAGAGAATTCATTCAATGAAAGCTCTCCATCTTCATTATAGTCCTGAAGGAAGCACCAGGAAAACATTAGTTTAATCCTCCATCGTTTACAACTTTACACTAAGCATTAAAAAGTATAGCACAGATCAACAAAATGAATCTCCATATCTATATTGAGCATGTACAAAGCCAAAAAACTGAACCACGAGTTCATGTAAGTTCTTATGGATATTTAGCAGCACGAGCCAGGAATTGAGTAATGGCAGCATACCACTATAGACAAGATGCGCTTTGTAAAACTTTTCTCTGTTTCAACTGGATCCTGCAAATTCGTTAAGGTGGAATAGAATGCCATAAAAATTAAAATTATATAAAATGTGTCAGGTTGGGATTTTTCATGCCCAAAACAAAGAAACTGGCTAGTCTCAATTCATGTACCTCAATAGAACATGAAATAGATATACAGCCAACAACTACAGATGGTGTTGATGGATCTAATAAGTCAAAGACCTCAACATCAGAATCAGAGTCCTGCAAGAAAAGATCTTTGATCAAGTAATGGCGGATAAAAAATTTTTTAGAGTACAAATAAATGTATTGAGAGAGAAAATGCATGGGGGCTAAATTTTTAAAGGATAACATAGAACTACTGGCATTACATAAGAGACAAATAACACCAAACTCTCTCCTTTCCTCCTATTATACCAGAAGAGACTGAAGAAAAAAAACAAGAACATGATAACTGATAAGGTTATATTTATATAGAACATTCTACACTTTATCCTACCAAAACTACGTAGTTTTCATTTTGTTCCAGTGATATACATCCAAACTACACCCACTATCCCCAAATAAACACCCTCTTGCTTTGACTGGACAGGAAGATGAGGAAAATGAAAACTTTGTGGTTTAGAGTTTTTCATAGGAGATAAATAATATGTATCACAAAACGTTTTCCTTAAAAGGAAATGGGGGGGGGGGGGGTAATTTTGGGACGGATAGAAGGGGAAGTGTGAATATTATTTCAAGAAAAAGATTGTATTTTTAAGAGTTACTGAACATAAACATCATACAACACACCTGGGAAAGGTATTCAAGTAGATCAACCTCACAATAACCAACCAAATTGTTCTTGGATAACTTGTTCGTCTGTATCACATAAAATATCAATCAGCAGACTATAAGATAAGACTAAGATCTGTTGTCTTATCTCTTTATTTTATTTAGTATGTATTGATAGTTTACTAAAATAAAAATACTGCCACTTCAGTACAAGATAAGAGTATGTTATCATAAATATCATGGATAAGTAATATATACCCAATGCCTAACAAGTAACCTATGCAAATAAAAGTTCCATTTTTGGGTGAATAGATTCTCTGAGGAACTGAGAATAATGCAACATTCAATGCAACATCAATGCATGTAATGAGTACAGACCTCAAACACAGAGATTCTGGCAACATATGCCCCATTTCTTTCTAAAAGAAGTTTCCTCTCCTGCAAGGAATGTCTAAAACCATGTCAATAAACAAGTAAAGAGAAAAGCATTTAATATGAATAAAGAAGACGGAGAATCCCAAGCATAACACTAAAAAAAGGATCTCATCATATGTAGACCTGTGGTGACTTACCGAGTTCCATGTAGGCTTATCAGTGCTGTAAATAAAACAGAATTCAGCATGTCAGTGTGTGCAAGGAAAAAAGAAACAGATAACAAAAATTTCTCAGCTTCGCTCCCATCACATAAGCTTTTCCAGCTTCATTAAAATTTAATGATTTTAAAAGCTCAAAGAGAAAGCAACCAATCAAAAGCAATGACAAGAATACCAAAATACCCAATGCTCTGTGCAGCGTGCAGAGAACTGATACATAACTTGTTCATCTAACGATAAAATCACACATTTGCTAGATGTTATGGCTTTTAAAATTTCGTGAACTTATTTCCTGAGCCATATACTGGAAGAGCTACTTAACTTGTCAGATATATGAGTGCGGAAAGTTTGCAGACCAAGCGAGATACAAGCAAGCCATTTGTCCTTGAACTTCATCTCCGCCTGTACGAGGAATAAAACGAAATGAACTAGTTAGAATCACTGTTTCGATGTTTACATAAAACAGGTCCATATTCGTGTGATTTCGCAGAGAATGCGAGATGGCAAGTACTTTTACGAGACGAAGACAAGCGATGCCGGCGAAATCATCATCCTTGAGGAGCTTAGACAGGTGAGAGGCAGAATCGGGACCAGAACTTTTACACCGACGACGGAAATGGTGACGATGAAGGTGAAGCCTTTTGCCAAATTTCCCCGCGCGGGACAAGTGAGACGACCTCGAGCCGTCTGGCGAAGAAAGGTCCAATTTTGAGCTCGCGTGCCCCATTCTGGCTCAATCTGAACTGTTGTGGCGGGCGGCTGATCCTTTGACTGGTGAAGAAGGCGAATATGCAGCGTCTGTGATAGTCCCGTTTGACTCGACTTCGGAGTTTAGATCATCCACTCCGATTTCAAGTTCAGCTCATGACCAACAAACTCATGCTTTCCTTTGTCTTTTTTTCAAGCTCCAATATTTTCACAAAAATGTCATTTTGTACCCACTCCCCTGAATTGTCAGTATACATAGGCAATTCGTTTGAAAGAAGACAAAACTTTCTGTCCAAATGTCTGTGTACAGACAGTGTACAGATTGGGGTACAAATTGGGATACCCCAAGCAGGACTCATATTTTCATGACTGCGAGTAACAAGTTTTACTTTTGAGAACACCGTCCAAATCTAGTGCTTGACATGGACTACTATAATAGTACCTCCGTCCCAAAAAATACTTCCCGATTTAACTTGACACGTTTATTAAAAAAGTCATAGTAATGCAAGTCATATAAAACTTTTTCAAAAAGGAAAATGGAAATTATTTTTTGGGACATCTCAAAACGCCAATGGGAAGAAATTTTTGGGACCGAGGGAGTAGGTGTCTCGCAATACCTATTACTCCCAAAATGCATACTCCCTCCCTAGTTTGGAAAAAAAAATCAAAAAAATTGTTTGTACTCACTCGTATACCCACTTTTATACTCACCATGTGTGTGAGGAGTTTTTTCTGTGAATTAAGTCTTTGCAAATTTTTTTGTCTGTGAATCGGATTTACAGACATGATGGGTATAAGGTGGATATTAAAGTGTGTACAAAAAGAAGCGCCCAAATTTGTTTGTTATTCCAAAATGATTTTCCATTTTTCATTTTAAGTATAAAAATATCATTATTAAAGTGACAAGTTTACCCTCCTACCCTTCTAATGTGCCGCTCTACCTCTTCTCTGTCACCTCGTCAAGTGCCGGAAAACCCCAAACGTTTTCAACCTTGGCTATGTTTGGGAAACGGCTTATCAGCCAAGTTTCAGCTTCTTTGACTAAAATCAACTTCTTTGACTACTCCAACAGCCAATAATTTCGTTTGGCAATTAGATGTTCGTTTTGGCTGGTGAGGCTCAAGAAGCCGAAAGTGAAAACGTTGGGGTGGCTAGCGTTTTGGCATAGCTTCTCTCTTTAATCCATTTATGCCCTTCAATAATCTGGCCTCTAATTTTCCCTTCACGAATAAATCAACACCACCGTCACTATTTTCTCAAGAAAACGGCAAACTCATGGCATCGCACAAACAACTAGAAAATTTTCGAGATTGTACATCTATTTGGTATTACCGCCTACTATATAGGGTTTCCTTCTTCAATAGGAGCAAAAAACAAAAGAAAAACATGGAAATAATTAAGCTGCGATCAATAGATCAAAGAAGGGACTGCAATCACTGCACTTTTAAAGGTTTTCTAATAGAGCATAAAGTTGCTATCGAAAATTAAAATATTCGGGAAAAAAGAGCAAAAGTGCAGAATGAGAAGAAAAATCGTGAGAGGGGAGAAAAACAAAAGGGGGAGTGGAGAGGTGCTGGAACAGAGACGCAAGGGATAATAAAACGAAAGGCAAAAAGTTAAAATCAAAACAAAGAAAAAGAGAAAATCCAATTATATATATTTTAATTTGATTTTTTATGATTTAAGTTAACCGTTTTAACTTAAAACAATTGTTTGATACTTATTTTTTATTTTATAACTAATCTTATTTAGTTATTTACAACATGGTTATTATAAACAAGTAAACAAAATACTTCCTAATAAATATATACTAGTGTCCTTATATGTCATTTTACACTCTAACAACTATTCATAAACAGCTAATTTTACCAAACGTTTATATACAACAAGCTAACATCACCAGTCAATCAAAACATCTCATACAAGCAGCTAATGATAAACAGCTAACTCAACCAGCTAACATCCAATTGTTGCATCGGGGCTATTGGTCCTATTTTTGAAAATTGAAACCTAACATTTGGCAATGGAAGTATTTCCATGTGTTTGTAATGGTAAAACTAAGTGTAAAATTTGGGTAGGAGTGAAGTACTCCATATTATTTTCCATTTTGGAAACTCATCTAGTTTTGTAATTATTTAAACATTATTGTAAAGTGTATTTTCGTATTTCCTTCGGTATTGCTTAATCTTTACGGAGTACAAAAGAAGGGCAGAATGGTAAACTGTTTTTTATATCTTTACTTCTTTAATTCTTGTGTTGGTCTAAGTTTGCAACTCAATTCGGGACAGAGGGAGTACTACTTGAACAAATTAATTAAGAAAAAAATTAGTAGAAAGTACTCTCTAACAAATAGTGTAGAAAAAACTAGGGGTGGTTCGGTACGGTATACCTTATATTTTTTCTCATACCTTTGCCATACCAAAACTTTCGGTATGCAAAATTTGCATACCTTTACCTTACCGAAGTTTCGGTATACCGCATTTCGGTATACCGAAGTTTCGGTTCGGTAACGGTACGGTATCGGTAAATTACCGTGCATGTCTCCCAATACAAAAAATTATCATAGACTAACAAAATATAGTAAATTGTTATTACTAGCGACATATTAAATCTATTATTAAAATGTTACGAAATACAATTAATAATCTATTGATGTCAATTCAATATTGAACAATAATTATAATTAGTATATTTAGAGCCCGTTTGGTAGCACCAAAATCGGCTATTTTGGCTGATTCTGCTGAAATTTATGATATTCTGGCTGGAGTGGCTGTTTTGGCTGATTCTGCTGATTTAAGAAAAAATATTTTAAAAATATATTTTATTAATAAATTAAAGAAAAAATTATATGTAAAAATAGCTAAAATGGTCCTCTACAGTAACTTCAGCCAATACAGCCAGAAAAGTAACTCCAACCTTACTTTTTCGGCTTATTACACAATTCAGCGCGCGAAAGTAAAAGTTACGTGTTTGGTGAAAAAGCTGGCTGATAAGCCTGATAAGCCGAAAACAGAGTTCTCCAAACGGGCTCTCATTGTACGCAACTGTATATAACAAGTGGAGTATAGAGAGACAAACCACTGGACATGGATATGAGTCATGGAGACAGACCATTCGATTATGAACCCACTTGCTGTTCACTTACCAACCACTAGCTAATTAGTCACTCGATTGCTCCACCCAACTAAATCCATCCTAGCTCAGCCGTAAAAGTTGTTGCACTCCATACTGTTTTCTATACAGATAGGGGTTATGGTGCATCGGATCGACAATTTAGACAGTTGAGATTAATGTTAGAATATTTATTTAATTATTAATATTCTAATATTGGTCATGTAATTGAGGTTATATGTTATAAATAAAGTTCGTATAGTCCTAGACATTTAATTGGTTTAGTGATAGGCTGAACCTATGTTTAAGTCTGTCTAGGACTAGGGTTCCCCAACCCTCTCCTCTGCCTCTATATATACATTTATTCCCTATGGAATAACAACACAATATTAGTGAGAGGTTTCTACCTGTCAAGAATCTCATAAGGAAAGAGGCTAGAAGGGATACGGGATTTATTTCAGTTCATTCATCTATCATGGATCCAGGTATTCCTAAATCTTAGATCTATCAATATATGATTATGTATAATTATATGATGCCGATCTTGGAATATAATCTAACAATTAATTCTCATTTTACACGTTAAGATTTTTTTTTATCCAAATTCTATATATAGTTGCAACCATTTTAGTTTAATATTTGCTAAAACACTACTTATTTTAAAATTGCTAATACATGCTACTTTGATCATTAACATTGATTATTAGTAAAGATTGTAGTCGCTTTTTGAATTTTTAAATTGTGACATGGTTTAAATATTTTGTATAGGAAAATTGTTTTATACAATACTCAATAAAATAAAGTCAATGTAGATGAGGTGAATGGTGCAAAAGTCATTTGAATATGTTAAATGGTGAACATCGTGTGACCGTAAATATCAAAATTTTACTCTTAATATTACTTTTTCTGCAATGAAAGTTTAGAGTGTTAAATGTAGAAATAATTACGTGAATATGACCAAAATAAAGATGATTTACAAAAATATGAATAGATACTAGAGTAGTAATAAAATCATAGTAATTCATGTTCAAGTTTTGAACTTAAGTTACTACAACACCACATTGTAATAATGAATAGTCATATTTATGTAAATATGTTTTATTTTGGTAATATTCTTGTAAAAAACCCTTAAATGTATTCTCAAAAATGCTTTCAACACTACCATAAATTTACATTTGTAAATGAAAAAATATTATTGCTAAGATAATTTATACAAGTGTGAATTATTTTTCACTTAATTTAATAGCATGATTAACATCATGGACGTGTTTGGCATTCAGCGGTTAGCAGATTCGGTCAGCGAGTTTGGTCAGCGGAACAAATTGGCGGGTTGTTAGAAGATATCGGGTAATTCAACTGTTTGACCATAAAATTTGTAGAAAATTAAATGCCATTTTTAAAACGTAAATCTAAAACTCTCATATTAGCAACGTTTTCATTTCAACATTTCCGTCCAAAAACGTTAGTGCCGAATAACTATTTACCAAACTGCTTTTTCAGTTATTGAAAACGCTAAAGTGATTAAACCGTCATTTTTCGTCACGACGTTTACCAAACATTGTTTTGTATTACTATTGCTCGTGGTTAATGGCGTAATGCATTACTAAAGTAAAATAACGCGTGGGTTGCTTTTTCAAAGTAAGTTTTTCATTTTGTCAAAAAAAATGTAAGTTTTTCATTACATTTCACGGATAATGTATTAAGTTTAAATCAGTTTGTCTTTCAACGTATTTTTAGTTATTTATAATTTTTGAACCTAAAAGTCAGAAAAAATGTAATCCGAATTAACTTTAAATCGTTTTGTCTTTCCACGTATTTTCAGTTTTTTTTTATAAATTTTGAACCTTAAAGTCAGAAGAAAAAGGGAAGTTTTTTCCCATCGATTTCATCATATATCTTTATATCAATATAGAAATTTGGAGTAGCATGGAATTAGCATACGCTACCAGAGAAAGATCAAAGATGCCTATGGCATGGCTATATGACTAGGACCAAATAACCCAAATTAAACTAGCTGCAAATAGGAAAAAGGAAAAAATAAGGAGTCGCCGCAAGCAATTATATTTTCTTTCACTTTCAATACTACTTTTATTTCTGGTCGGTTATTAAAAAGGGAATAAGAATAAAGGGAAACCACACAAGCCTTCAACTTTGATTTGACATGAGAATATTGACATTGAGAGAATTTTGAAACGATCTCATTACACATGCAAAATTGATTGTGTGAATTTTAAGACACTCCACTAACAATTAGCAATTGAGAGTACTTTATTTATTTAGATCATACGTTTAAATACATTTTTAGGTCATACATTATTGTTTTAGTCTATCTCTAATTCTGTAACTAATCGACTTATAAAAAAAAGTTACTTTAAGTTACATAAATCTACTATAAATATTCAAATTTGTTCTTTTATAACTTTTTTTAGGCTAATATGAGATTTAAAACAGTGTAATACTAAGAGCCTGTTTGGTAACGCTGTTATTCGTCTTATCAGCCGAGTTTTCACCAAACATGTAATTTTTTCATTTTGCGCACTGAAATATATAATAATAAGAAAAAGTAAGACCGAGTTACTTTTCTGGCTGTTTCGGCTAAAGTTACGGTAGAGGACTATTTTAGCTATTTTACATATAATTTTTCATTAATTTATTAATAAAGTATATTTTAATTTAATTTTTTTCATAAAACAGCAGAATTAGCCAATACAGTCACTTAAGCCAGAACTTCATAAATTTAAGCAGATTCAGCCGATTTTAGTGTTACCAAACGGGCTCTATGTATTCACATTTTACAAATATTTATTAAAAAACTTCTACAAAAAATTTATACTTTTTGTATAACATAAATGAGATGAAATCTATTGATTGGAGTTATTTTGAGGTCAAACGGAGGTTACTACCATCAGTGATGGGCTAAAAAGAAAATAAACATAAATCGCAGAGACGAAAAACAAAAAAATAATTTTGAAGAGATGTAAAATAAAATATACTATATTTACAAGGACTAAAAACATATTTAAACCTAGGATATACTCCTTATACGATTAATTTTTGTTAATATTCATCATTTGTTTATGTTTAAATTGTTTGAGTTATTACTACTCCATCCCACTAAGATTGTCTCATCTTTTATCAAGAGGATCCCAACAAGAGAGGGAATGGGCTGAACACAGATGCACATGCAACAAAGAAGCAATGGGTCGGGCTGGGCTACAGGCAAGACAGGCCCAAGTCACAGGGGAAAACATGAAGGTCTTAGCCATAAGTTCAATATCTCCCATATTTCCTTTTCGGTTCATCCCACTAGAACTCACTCATACCAAATTAATAAAATGAGAGGGAAACTGTCAAATAGGTCCTCGAACTTTCATAAAAAGATCAAATAAGTCCTTATATAGGAGGCTCTGTCCGGCCGTCGCGATAGGCGGTTCCCGGTGGATTTAACTGCACAATTATCTTCAAGAATTAATTTGAATGCGTTCCCGATTGAAGTTTTAGCTGAAATTTGGTATGAGTAAACTAAACTTGATGAATAAGATGCTCAAAAAATTCATCAAAAAATCCACCGAGAACCGCCCCAAATCGCGACGGCTGGACAGAGCCTCCTATAAAGGACTTATTTGACCTTTTTATGAAAGTTCGAGGACCTATTTGATAGTTCTCCCTAAAATGAATGTTCAAAGCATTCATATTATTCCATATTCATATATCTCAATACAAGGACCAAAGACAGATTTATACAATACATAAGCTAGAAATAAGTGAAGGAAATAGATAAATAAGAAGAGAAAATAAGGCATTAATAGAGTGATCAATTCCATAAAAACATAAGTAAGAAGTAAATAAGGAATGTATATATTCCATAGAATAAGGTGACTCATTCCAATACTCCCCTCCCCCACCCCCCTAAATCGAATGGGGGTAGCAGTACAATGTAGTCATTCAGGCGCCTTGGGGCAATGTGATTTCTCTTTGGTCTACTGGTTATGATCTCAACTTTTTGGAGTTTCGACATAAGTGCCACTACTGAAACTTTGTGTGCTAATGACTTCCCTTCTAGATTGTGAGCTTACATGCTCATCTTCATTCTGCAAGTTTCCAGGGTTTGGCTAGGTGGTGCGTGTTCGCCCCTATGTTGTCCTCTAGACTCTCCAGATTGTTCTTCGTGTTCTTCCTTTTGATCAAACTGCCTTGGCCCAATATCTAACATATCATCCAATCCACCACTCCCTTGGGTTGAACTGGTAGAAAAGGAAAGATCTCTTCATGAAATTTAGCATCTCTTGAAATAATGACTTTTCCTTTTTCCATGTCAAGGATTCTGTGGCCTTTCCTTCCATGTAGTATATTAAAAAAACTAGGTCTCCCCCTTACTTCAAACTCATCACCCTTGGTTTTATTGCTCATGTAATATATTAAGCAATCAAAATCCTTCATATGATCATAATTGGGTTGGCCATGAAGAAGAAAATACAAGTCCTTGATCAAAATAAACCTGGACACTAGAGAGTATCCCAAAGGGTAAGCGAGCCATTGATTCCAAATGGGTCTACAAAATAAAATACAAACCAAATAACGAGACCGAAAGACACAAAGCATGGCTCGTTGCTAAAGGCTTCACCCAAATCTAAGGAGTGGACTTCCATGATACCTTCGCACCTGCTGCAAAGCTTGTGACAGTTAGAACTTTATTGGCCATCGCCATTAAGAAAGATTGGATCATTCATCAACTTGACGTCAACAATTTTTTTTGCATGGTAATATAATTTTTATGAAGAAGTTTACATGAAGGTTCCCCAAGGTTTTGCTAAAGAAAATGATATGAGAGTTTGTCGTTTGAGAAAAATATCTTTATGGTCAAAAATAGGCCTCGAGTAATTGGTACAAAAAGTTCATCACAGTTCTTCTTAGCCTCAGTTTTAGTCACTGCAAGTCAGACCATTCACTCTTCACCCACAAAAGGGAGTGCATCTTCATTACCACCTTATTTTATGTTGATGACGTTCTAATTGTGGGAAACGATGTGTGCAGAATTCAGGCAATCAACAGTGCTTAAATGAAAAGTTTAGTACTCCGTATCAAGGATCTTGGAGTCCTAATATAATTTCTTAGCATATAGGTGGCACGGACCTCTGATGGGTTTTTTCTTAGCTAAAGACTGTCTTGACATTTTGAAAGACAGTGGCATGTTAGGATCCCGGTCGAGCTCATAAAATGAATGTTAAAAGTAATCATATTATTCCATATTCATATATGTCAATACAAGGAGCAAATGCAGATTCATACAATACATAAGCTAGAAATTAGGGAAGGAGAGGGATAAATAAGGAGAGAAAATGAGGCATTAATAGGGTGGTCAATTCCATAAGATTATACGTCAGAAGTAAATAGGGAATGTATATATCCATAGAATAAGGTAACTCATTCCAATAAAAATTGGTAAACTTTGTGTGGTTAAATATTTATTACTTTATTCCTACTCTATTAATTCAATATCAACAATATAAACCTACTTTTCTTAATAATTGCACCACCTCCTCGATCATGTCCTGATATTAGTGAGACGGAGGTAGTATTTAATTAGTCTATATGTACAAGATATCATAAGGTACTACCTTTTCAAAATGCAACGAAAATCTTGTTTCGGTACATATGAAGTAGATGTCATCTTTTTCATGAACAATATAAAAGTACAAAAAATAAATACTTTCTGGGAGTTGGAGCTATCGGACTGGGGTGGGTTGTGCGAGATTCTTAAAGTTAGTTTATGGCTAGGGTGCTAATTACAAGTTGGTTGATATAATACATCATGCACAAGCCTTGGCGATGAGGCCTGAGGGAAGCATCAATTTGGATCAAGGAAGTCGGATGGCATCGGGTCGATGTAGAGTTACATGCTCTACAATCAATTATGAGTATTCAGGCAGAATTAAAGACTCATGTTTTGGTCTTTTGGTAGACGAGGGGAGGGTTCAAATTAAAAGGAGCTTTAACGGGTAAAATTAGAATTAGTCTCAGCTGTTACAATTTTCAATGTGATGCACAATAATCCCTATCTAATGCACTTTCCATTAAACCTTACCTGATGCATTATTAATGATTCTTCCATCAGCCAACTAAATGTGAAAACTTGCAAATACACCCCAACTCGTTGAAAATTAAGCAATCAGATCATTTTTACTTGCTGGTGTCGGTAATTTTTCGTGAAAAGTTATCTCCTTATATGCATCATCAGGTAAAAAAAAAGGATTTGATTGCGTAATTTTCAATGAACTGAAAGATGTATTTGAAAGCCTTCCAGATCATGAGCCTGATTGAAAAAACACAAATAGTTCAAGAGCATTTTCGACGCACGTAAATAAACATTTAGCATTTCCATGAGCCCATATGGACTGGTAACCATGTTTTCAACATATTAGTTTTACTAGTCAATTTTTTTTATCAAATGTATAATTTTTAATTTTCCACGCTGAATTATGTAATAACCAAAGTGAACTATTTTAGATATTCTTTTCATATGTTTTCTTTGTTTTATTAATAAATTATATTTTAAATGTGTTTCTAATAATTCAAGATATCAACAAATTCAACTAAAACTTCATCCATTTTAACACATTCAACTCTTTTAAAAAACAGCTTCACTTATTGAATCATTTTGTATGTCATTTGAAGGTTCTAAATTTAAAAAGTAAAAGCGAGCATACTGCACAACTAGTGTCTAGTGGCCATAACTGTAGCATTTTAGCAGTAATATCATCCATGCGTGCCAATAGGTGGATCAGAGACGGTTTTAGTAGGGAAGAGAATAAGACGGATAGGAGACCTATTGTGCATATAACTACCCGCCTAGAGTTGCTAGGTAACCCAACGAGTAATATTTATCTAGCCCATACGGCCATACCCACCCATCGTACAACAATTATAATTGAGAAGCTAAATGGGTTATTGATATTTCAATATAATTACTTATATATTCATAATGCGAGAAAAGGTTTCTAATTTAATTTAAAATGTGAAAATATTTAAATGGAAAAATGTATTGTTTAAGAGACAATTCGATAATAATAAAAGAAAACACTTGCTTGGGCGATCGAGAAATTAAAAATATAGAGGTGTTAACAAGTGCTCAGGATATTAGCCATAACTTTCTCAACACCTAAAGCTATCGTTTTTAAGACCCCAAATTGGGTATTTTGAGGTGTTGGACAACCTTTGAGCTGTAGTGCTTCTCGTCCTCTGTCACAAACTATTATGGTGTCTTGCATTGCGATGCTTTCGTTACTAACACTTTGTTTTTAAAGTTTTCCACACAAGGTGAGTTTATATCACATACCTTCTTACACCTATTTCCCCTTCCTTATTACCTGTGTTTACACTTCTTGATACTTCCATTACTAACATCTTTCAAGGTTATTCAAAAACATCGTGGAGATCTATTATTAGACCCTATGAGTACAAGATAGAATCCCAAATTAGGTTTGTGCTTTCATTCACTATTGACATGAAGAAAAGTTTCACTATTTCATGTGAGACAAATTTAAATAAAGAAAGGGGAAAAGGTCAGTTAGGCCCTCGAACTTACATAAAAAGGGTCAAGGCTAAAGGGTAAAATAGGCCCTTTTACCCGTTCAGAATGCTCAATTCGCACCCTGAACTCTAAATTGAACAACTTTGTCGGGTTCAGGGGCCTATTTGACCCTTTAAATTGCCGCGTGGGATGCATGGTTGGCATCTGATTGGGTGACATGGCGGTGACCGGACGTTTACCTGCAAAAAATGAGATTTGAACTTTTTAATCGAGTTGAGGGGGTGAATTGGAGCTTTTTAGAGTTCGGGGTGTGAATTGAGCATTCCGGACGGGTACAAGGGCCTATTTGACCCTTTAGCCAAAGGTCAAATAAGCCCTTATTTAGGAGGCTATGTCTGGCCGTCACCATTTGGGCGGTTCGAAGTGGAATTTTTGATGAAATTTTTTGAGCATCTTATTCATCAAGTCTAGTTTACTCATACTAAATTGCAGCTACAAATTCAACCGGGAAGGCATTTAAATGAATTCTTGAAGATAATTGCGCAGTTAAAAGCACAGTTATCTTCAAGAATTCATTTGAATGTCTTGCCGATTGAATATTTAGCTGAAGTTTAGTATGAGTACACTAGACTTAATGAATAAGATGCTCAAAAAAGTTCATCAAAAAATTCCATCGGGAACTGCCCCAAATGACGACGGACGGATGGAGCCTTCTATATAAGAGCTTATTTGACCTTTTTATGTAAGTTCGAGGGCCTATCTGACTATTTTCCCATAAAAAAATGAAATCGAAATACAACAAATTAAAAAAAACATATCAGGTAACAGGGTGGTTAATGTGGTGGTAATGAAGTGATATGCATTAAACTATAACCACTCCGATAACAGTAAAAAATATCAATAATACCGGCAAAACGAAATCCTCCATTAGGTTAGTGAGATGTTTCTTTTACCCTAATGTATTTGTCTTAATTCAAATCAGGAATTAATTGATGAAGCATGCCAGTGTCTCACTAAGAAACATGCTGATGTGATGAATGACTAAGATTTATATATCTAAAATATTTAGTGAACCTCGACCATTCTTCACATAAACGTGCTCCTTAGTGAGCATGCTAGTGTGCTCTACATATATTCTCATAAATTAACTAGCATGCATAATTCACACAAAATATATAAAAGCGAAGCTTTAGACAGATTTCACATCACATAGTGATAAGGTTGTGAGTTATTATTACTACTTCCATCCCATTTATATTGTCTCTTTACGGTTTACGATGTTTGACCGACGATAAAGCAAACAGATACCTGTTCGTACTCAAATTATTTTTAGGGAAAAAAATACATATTCATAAACAACATTTAAAACTTTACAAAGTCGCAAAAACCTGAATCAAATTTGATAAATTTTTTATATATAAAGTAAGAAATTAAGAGTGATTTGTGTTGACCAAGTAAATAGGAACTAGGACAATATAAATGGGATGGAGGGAGTATTATTTATTGAGATAAAATTGAGCCGTTTGGTAATTCATTTTTTCTGCTTATCAATTTTTTTTTTGGAAAAGATGGCTTATATTGATATAGAAACATTCAACAAGGGACAAAAGAGATAAAGGGAACACTTCCAGCCACCGACCCTCAGACGAGCCTGAGAACCAATCACCCTAGATAGAGCAATATGATTCGCTAATCCTATAACAGGTCTAAATGAGCCTATCGTGGCCAGAGCAAAACCCCCATCACCAGTGGCGGACACAAAGTGGGGCTGCTGTCCCTCCAAAAAAACATTTTAGGTATATTTACCCCGAAATTTTTAATATATATGTATTTGTTTGTATATTTTTGTACTACGGCCCCTGCTACCGGGAAATCCTGCTTCCGCCGCTGCCCATCACCCCAGCCTAATGTAAGAGTCTGGCAAAACAAAACAGTGACAACAAAAACAGAATAGAGCAAAACAAAAAATAAGAGCAAAACGACAGTAAAATCGTGGAAAGTAAACTGAATCCTTAGAAGCCCAAATGAACTCCAGTGTCCTCCCGTAGCAACAAAGATCTTCAGACATCTTGACGGGTTTCGAAACCCAAACCCGCCCCCTTCCCGTTTTTTGGGTCATCCAGGGCCATCTGCCCCCCTTCACCCCCCTTGCCACATGCCACTTCCCATGTCCTTCTGCTTATCAAATTTATGAGCCAAACTTCCACATAAAAATTATGAGTCAACATTTTTTATCAAACACATAACATTTGTTATTATACATGAATTGTATAATAATAAAAACAAATAAGATCATAATCACTTCTGATTGGCTGAAGTTAGCTATTTTTCATCATTTTTCATTATTACGTAGTATTATATAACATATTTTATAAATATAATCTTTTTACAATTCAACAAATTCAATCACTGTGGTCATAATTTAATTAATATCAATAGATTCAACAAATTCAATCCTTTTCAATACAAATAGTCAGGAAAAAAAAACAAGTTTATTCACATAATTCAGTTGAAATATTTGACCATTTGAGCCTCTTTATTCGGTAATTTCAACAATACTTACTTGTGCAGGTACAAATCGTACAATTGCAAGTTTTGCAACATTAACCATTCCAGCTCATTTATTGGACGATCTTGCCCAAATTTATTTCTTCTCTCTTCAATATTAATCATTTGTGCCAATTTAGATTCAATAATTTCACCCACTTTCATTTCTGCCAAACATGTCCCTCACGACCAATTAAGGTGTCCCATAAAATGCTCAAAAACGAGTCCATGCGCAATCTCTCTCTGTCTGCAACTGCAAGAAAATTCCAATCCAAATACAGAAGAAAATGGTAAAACTCTTCACGGATTCTCGTCCCATTAAACCCCTTTGAATTTAGTATACTATAAAGAGAATCCTATAAACAGGACGTCTTCACCCTAATCCCACATGCCCCACCTACCTTCCTTCCACTAGGCTGAATGCATAAGTATAAGTAAAATAAAGCTGGTGATTGTAACTCAACCGTTTAAGATAAATTTCGGGTTTGAATCCTAAATTAAAAATGTGTGACAACAGATTATTAATTAAAAATGTATAAGGCCTCAAGTACCTAAGTCAGATCTTAATTTAGTATCTGTCTCAAGAGTAGACCTAGATCACGCTTCTACCAACTACATTCCTAAAAATGATTATGTAAATTTCCTGGAAAATGTCCGAATAAACTTCCTCTTATTTCATATTCACTCTCTTAAATCTCTTCTACTATACTGTTCCAAAATACGTAGTATAATGTTATACCCTGATAAAGTTAGTGCAAAAATGTCACTGCTTTCAAGTGTCGTCTAAATAAAGAGTATTTGTTGGAAAAATGAATATACTAATCAGAAAATTTTTATTATAAAAAATAGAAATACAAATAAAAAATGAAAGTCAATGGATAAATTATTTTAAATTCACCTCTTAATGTTATATAATCATAGAAGTGAAAATTATATTTAATCTAATCATTTGAATAAACGGACTTTAAAAGTACATAAATTAGCTTTCTTTAAAAAAAACTACAACCAAATATGACTTTACACTTGCACTATTTATTTATTTAGTTGTCTCCATACAAAATACTTCGTATAATATAAATACATTTACTTCACAAAAAAGAGAAAATTAAAAAATGTCAGGAAAATGTAAAAAAAATTATAATGCCAAAAGCTGTAATAAATTGCATTTTTTAAATTAAATTTATGGTCTACATTTTTAATTCTATATTTTGGTTTTTAATATTGATTTTTTATTTTTCCAGTTTTAATTAATCTATTTTTGGCCGTAAAGTAATATTGACATTTAAGCGGCCGTCTCCCTAGGTGATTAGGGTTTGGGTATTTCAGCGAGTGGAGGGAGTGATCGCTAGCTTAGTTTTGTGATCGGCTGAGGAAGGATTTGGCCTAGAGTTTGTTTCACACTACTGTTCTTTCGTTTTTGGTTGTAGCAGATGTTGGTCTTGGTGTTTAGTTTTGATTGCAGGTGGCAGATTGCTTCGCCCACTTTTCTTCGGGTAGGGGGCTCGGCAAAGGAAGGTTTTCCGAGTTTGGTCATGAGCATCGCTACATGGGTCGGAAGGGGCCTCGACGTTCCTGCTACTAAGCAGTGTTTAGCTGGGATTATGAGGGGGGCGAATGATTGGGGATCGGAGAATTTCAGGGCCAGTGGGGGTGATCCTGTATGGGCGAAAGAAGATGAAGAGATGTTGATTCGCCTCCTTCCTGAACCGCCGCCATGGAAGAATCGCGAGACTAGGGTTTGGAAGACTATCTCTATGTTTGTTTTGGTTTGCTTGTGTTTTTACTTAAATCTTCATCTTGTTTTGATTGTTACATTCGTTTATTTCTGTCAGACTCTTACATTAGGTAGGGGTGATTAGGGTTTTGCTCTGGCCACGTTTGACTCATTTAGACCCATTACAGGACAAGCGAACCATATTGCTCTGTTTAGGGTGGTTGATTCTGGAGCTCGTTCGAGGGTTGGTGGCTGGAAATGTTTCCTTTATCTCTTTTGTCCCCTGCTGAATGTTTTATTATCAATATAAGCCTCTTATTACAAAAAAAATTAATCTGTTTTGATATTCATACAATTTTAAAATTTATGTTACTATTTTGTTAAAATGGCTCTATATTTTTTTACCAATTTTCGCCAAAATTTATTGTCGTCCTAATTACTCGGGTTAAGTACTTAATTTTATCATGAGACAAGAGTTGTGGTAAGCTATAGCCCCGAGTATTTAACTTTTTCCCAATATTTTTACGATGAACTTTTGCATTTTTCATATTTAATTATATACTCCGTATAATTAATCCGGTCTTAGTGGGGCACCTGGGGCCCAGGCGATTCACGAAGCTTGAAGTAAACGATTTTACCAAACCGAGGAGGCCCGTGTGGGCAATTGGGCCCCATGGCACGTCGATCTTTCTTCAACCAACTACGCGTATATGGTGGAAGAAGAAAAAAAAACGTTTTTATAAATATTTCTAAATAAATAAAAATAAAAGCATTTCCTAGGATTTGGAGGGCTCAAGCCCGAGTTTGGCTCCCATTGTTACGCCAATAGTTCAATAATCTTTCCTAAATCTCATTTTATTAATAATATAATAAATTGTGATTCAAATGCCCATCAATTTCTTCCTCTTGGACGTAGTGTGGGAAATCCTTTGTAGTAAACCCACAACATGTTCAAGATTTAATAACATATACAGACATATGTAATGCAATTTGGATCAAATGCTATTTTAATTTAATGATGCAAGTGAGAATGAGCATGTTCAATTCGATTTATTAAAAAGGCAAATTTTACGGTATCCTCAAGTTATAGTACATTGTTTGTATAGACCAGTTAAAGTGTTAAAATTGAACGATTTAAATATTTACAAACGATGAGATGACCGATGAAATGTATGGTAAGCACGACATCTTCATGTTTTTGTAAAGTATGATACCCCTCACCTAATAAAATATGCATCATACTACGTATGAAACATAATCACGCAATGACTTAATGTAAAAATGATTATTTTCATTGCTGAGAAGAATCATTTTCTTAGAATCGGAAATAATGTACTTCATTCATCCTTTAAACTTTGTGAACATTCAATTTTTTTTATCCCACTAACTTTGTCACTTTTCTTTTTAAATATTAAATAAAACAATTTATTATTCTAGTTAATTCCTTTATTCTCCAAAAAACTCAATTACATGATTTTTATTTTATTAATTCTGATCTCGTACTAGTCAAACTTGGTTAAATCTTAAGAAACCAAAGAAGTACGTAACTATGTATGTATATGCATAGACTATATACTTATAGTTTAGTGCTGTGTATTAATTTTTTTGTCGGTCATCACATACCAAAAAAGGATTAAATAAAAGGTGACAACTCCGGTATCCATTAAAAAAATGGGGTACCGTACCTACCATGCATTTGATTGGTCCAAATCATTATATCACTTTTAATTTAGATTTAAATAATTCAACTGTATCATTCTGATTGGTCCATGTAGACAAATGTATGGTACCTTATGGGTACGATAGAATCTACCTAAATAAAATTGAAATCTTAGACTTATACTCCGTAGTACATTGGTGGGGAGGAGAGGAAAGACCAAGAAAACTTGAACCAGAAAAAGAATACACAATTATTTTCCTTACATGTACCCATTTACTTTTTATTTATACATCACGGGTCGCTATAAAACAATTTATATCCATGTTCATCTTTCTTCCACTTTCGCAAGAATTATTTTTTCCCAATCAGTATAAAAGCATATATCCCCTTCATCACACCAACCCCAGAAACATACATCATCCATGGCACCCCCCACTTTATCTTTCCAGCCATGCTCTGTTTTACTCTGTTTCCATTTCCTTCTCATTTTCACTATCTGTCCTGTTCTATTGGATTTCAATAAAAATCCTCTGGTTTCAGCTCAGAACAATTCACCGCCGTACGCCTGCGACGAAAACTCTGCTCCGGTGAAGGAAGGCCGGCCATTCTGCAACAAGGCTTTAGATGTCCAGACGAGGGTGAAGGATTTGGTGGGCAGTCTGACATTGTCGGAGAAGATAACGTTTCTGGGGAACAAAGGCGTCGGCGTTGCAAGGCTGGGGATTCCGGCGTATGAGTGGTGGTCGGAGGCGCTGCACGGCGTGTCGTACATTGGTCCGGGGACTAAGTTCAGTAGTTTGGTCCCCGGCGCCACCAGCTTTCCGGCGCCCATTCTCACCGCCGCTTCTTTCAATAGAGATTTGTTTAAAAGCATCGGACAGGTACGTAGTATTTCAGCATCCGAATCATATGCTTTATTCGATTTGGAGTGTCATGGATTATACGCTGCAAATTAAACTGCACCGGACTCGCTCTTTGATTTTACATGGTCAACCGGCCTGACTGATACGCTTATTTTAAAAAGTTTTTTTTGTGCAATTTATAATACTCCGGATTTGATTAATTATAAAATTTAAATGTTCAACTGATGAAATATAGATGTTTTACATAAAATATAGATGTTATTTGTATATCAAGTTAACATGTTCTCAAGAACTTCTGCTGAACTGCAAAAATTAAAATTGAAAGTGAGACAATTTATTATATAGAAGTAGAAGTTGAGATGAATTTATAAGTTGAATGTGGAATATCAGGTGACGTGGATAATATGTGAGAATCAAGTGTTATAAATAAGTTCGGAGTACTATTTTAAAGCTATACGTGTAGATATATTAAAATATTGTTAACTTTTATTTTGATGATGATGAGATCTTAAAAAATGGTATCTTTTGTAAAGGCAAACCAAGTAAATTAAATGATTGTCTTTGTCAAATTTCATACGATAGTATAAAGAAACTATTTATAGTCACTTTTATACCTATCATCTTTCTACAAGAGATTTTTTATGCGTAAATCTCGTTCACAAACAAAACATATTATCCAAAATAAGACTAAAACAGTTTCAAAATTCCAAAATAGGACTTTCATATTTATATTTCCAAAATAGGACTAATTACGGACTTGTTTTGGCAGTACCAACCTTCAAACATGACAGTATTTTCCAAACTTGGCAGTAATCGATCCTATTTTGGGAATAAAAACATGACAGTCCTATTTTTGGAATTTTAAAATTGTTTTAGTCCTATTTCGGGAATTTTCAAATTGTCTATGCAAATAAGGGTATAAGAGTGAGGGGGTGTTTGGATCTGATTCTTAAAATTGTTTGGGTGAAAGTGCAGAAATGATTCTGGTTCTCTAATTTACTCTTAGAATCAGTTTTTTTAGAAGCTGGATGAGACCGACTTCTGAAAACTGATTCTGATTATACTTCTACTTTAAAAAAGAAGTAGAAGCACCATCACTTCCAAACACCTTGAATACAAATAGTAGAGTTGATTTTATGTTAGAAGTCAAACTTTACATTTCAACAAGAATGGAAGGACTAATGAAAGTTCAACCAAAGAAGACTTGCATTGCCATGAACAAAACTTGGCCAAAATATGGTCACAAAAGCGGCGAATTGACTATAGCAAGATGACAAGATCAATGAGATTGTATTAGATCAAATTAAACTAAATTTAATTAAATAAAATTAGACCAATCAAACCAGCCAAAATTCGATCACAATATATTACAAATAAAACAAGACGTTCAAGTCATCACAATCTAAATCAAACAATACAATTTTAGTACAATTCGAAACATCTTCATTCCTTATTTTAATTCCCTAACCTCTCGATTATTGGCCACAATAATTAGTACAATATGTTCTACTTCAAAAATGTTAGGATTGAACTACTATTTACTAAACAACGTTTCAATTTGAAAACGCTAGAGTCAAATTGCTAATTTTTCGTTGAAGTGCTATTTCCTTCACTCCGCTAATATTATCCCATTTTACATTTTTTGGAAATCCCATTAAGATTGTTCCATACCAAATTTGATAAAATTTGTTTGGTTCTAAATTAGTTTTACTTTATTCTTTCTTTATCAACTCAATATCAATCACATAAACTCACTTTTCTTAATAATCATGTCATTTCTCTGGTTTAATTTTTTTAATTTTTTTGAATACCCTTTCATGCTAATGTTAGTGGGACAGGTAGTAATTTCTAAACATTCTTATGAAATTTGTAATGGGAAAAGGGTCAAATAGGCCCTCGAACTTACATAAAAAAGTCAAATAAGCCCTTATATAGGAGGCTCTGTCCGGCCGTCGCAATTTGGGGCAGTTCCCGATGGAATTTTTTGATGAATTTTTTTTAGCATCTTATTCATTAAGTCTAGTTTACTCATATCAAATTTCAGCTAACAATTCAATCGGGAAGGCATTCAAATGAATTCTTGAAGATAAGTGCACTTTTAACTACGCAGTTATCTTCAAGCATTCATTTGAATGCCTTCCCGATTGAAGTTTTAGATGAAATTTGGTATGAGTAAACTAGACTTAATGAATAAGATGCTCAAAAAAATTAATCAAAAAATTCCACCGGGAACCGCCCCAAATGATCTCGGCGGGACAGAGCCTCCTATATAAGGGCTTATTTGACCTTTTTATGTAAGTTCGAGGGCCTATCTGACCATTTTCCCATTTGTAATTGAAATTGATCTAATGGTGTAGGTGGTATCCACGGAGGCGCGAGCAATGTACAATGTTGGGTTGGCGGGGCTGACGTTTTGGTCTCCAAACGTGAACATCTTCCGAGACCCTAGGTGGGGAAGAGGCCAGGAAACTCCCGGGGAAGATCCTTCCCTCTCCGGCATCTTCGGAGTACAGTATGTTAAAGGCCTCCAGGAGTGGGACGGCGGCAACGATAAAGAGGATAAGCTCAAAGTTGCAGCTTGCTGCAAACATTATACTGCTTATGATGTCGATAACTGGAAGGGCACCGAGAGATACAATTTCAATGCAGTGGTATCTTTACTTTCCAATCTTTTCGATTATGATTTGATTAATGATAAGTAATTTGCATTTCCTCCCAGAAATTAATAGAGAAATTTCCCAAAACAAGAGTAAAAGTAAGACAATTCCTCTAAACATTGTAGATGACATTATCAGCCATTAATATGGTTGTATGAATGACATTCTTCAAAACGTCCCATTTTCACATTTATTTATGATAATTTTTGTCTAATATGGATTATGGAGTGTCTTTTAGAAGCAAAAGTTTTTTTTGGGTGATGAAATAGGTAACAGAACAAGATATGGATGACACATTCCAGCCTCCATTCGAGGCTTGTGTAGTTGAAGGAAATGTTGCAAGTGTGATGTGTTCTTACAACCAGGTCGATGGCGTACCGACCTGTGGTGACCCTAAACTTCTAAAAGGGACCATCAGGGATGCTTGGCATTTAAATGGGTAACTGAGCATCTCATATTCTCATTGCTCACTATACTCCATTTTACTCAATTTAGTCTTAGACCAAGTCAAAGTGGAACCAAATTATCACTTACTTTCTATAAGTCCCATTTTACTCATTCAATATACCACTGCTGTTATCCCTTACACATTTGACAAGTTTAGAAGCCTAGGGAGGGGTAAAAATTGGGGTGGGCCGACCCAACGATTTTTTGAGATGAATTTTTACACATCTTGTACAAGCATTTTTCAAATTGAGATCCGCCGGAGTCTGATCAGTCCAACCCTACCTACATCCTTGAACAATTATGATCGATCACGGCATAATAAAGTAAAAATTGTGTGATTGAGGTTTGCGTAGAAGAAAAAAAATAGTATGAATCACAAAGTGATTGCTTGAAAGGAAAAGAGAATATTTTTGGGACAACAAAACAAGGATATATGACAAAGTTATAATGAATAGAGTATATTATACAGAGTAGTTAACACATTCATTCATCAAATTGGATTTATTAATTTTTTGTGTATTGCTTTACTGGGAAGGTTCTTGTTATTTGCTTCATTTTGTAATTGGACGAGTTTTACCCCTACTTTTACTCATAGTTTACATTACCACTCTTAATTTTCCACCTATTAATCAATTTGTTTATAGAGAACTAATAAATAAATGAGACTATGAGAGAGTAATTTCTAGGTAAATACAGCTAAAAAGTCAACACACTTAAAATATCTGATACGACTTAAATACTCTCATTCTACAGCCTTTTAAATAATGAATACACTCAAAAGGATCGCTTTAATAAACTTAAAAACTAATTCAGCCAACAAGAAGAACAAATTCAACCAAATATATCCTAAATAAGTATGTCATTGTAGATAGTATTGAAAATTATTTTGGTCTATTTGTTTGCACAAATAAGACATAAAATGAATGCTAATGCCAGAATATGTATTTTATGTATATATATATATTTCAGATACATTGTTACAGATTGTGACTCATTTGATGTGATTTACAAAAATCAACATTACAAGAATAAAACACAAGAAGAAATTGCGGCTTTAGGATTGAATGCAGGTGAGACTGTTTGAAACTCTGCAGTTGATATTAAACATTTACCCAATTCTAGCAATAAAATAACGAGTCCCTAACTTTTTTTGTGTTACAGGAGTGGACCTTAACTGTGGAATTTTTTTGGGCACGTACACGCAAGGGGCAATAAACAAAGGCTTTGTAAAGGAATCTGAAATTGATAGGGCTCTAACAAACAATTTTGCCACTCTAATGAGACTAGGATTCTTTGATGGCAATCCTAAAAACCAAAAATATGGAAAAGACCTTGGTCCTAAGGATGTATGCACTCAAGAAAACCAAGAACTTGCGCGGGAAGCAGCAAGGCAAGGCATTGTGTTGCTGAAAAACAGTGACCAATCACTGCCTTTAAAAACAACTGCTATAAAGTCCTTGGCTGTAATTGGCCCCAATGCCATGGCAACCAAAACCATGATTAGCAATTATGAAGGTAATTATCATAAAAACATATTCTATTTCACATAGTCATTCCATTCTGTAAAAAAAGTTTCACCAGTTTCAAAGCCCTACTTGTCCTATTTTATACTTCTCTGTTCTCTCTGATCTTTTTAGTAGAACTTCCAAATTTGGTCGATTTGTTCACATTTATAAGCCATTGTTTTTTTTATGAAACTAATCTTTTATATACATTCTTTGGATAGTGTAGTTTGGTATCATTTTATTTATTAATGCATTAGCAAACTATATTATGAAAAATGTTATCACGGGTTACAATTATTTCAATATAATATTTCAAAGTGCCTTTTTAGAATAGCCAACCAACTTTATTAATGGTCGAAGTTGTGCGTTGAAAATCGCGAAAGGTAAGTCAAGCTGATAGAAACCCTCAAGATTCCAGAACAATTTTCAGAAAGAGAACAAGAAATCAAACTGATTTTATTAGAGAAGAAGATGAATAGTATAGTAATCCAAGGCCGAAGCCTCCCAAATGAGCCGAAGCCCCCCAAAGAAAGAGATAGCTCTCGATCTTCCCAAAGTCCCAAAGTCAAAGTCTAAAACAGCCTGCTTACTAACTCCCCCCTCCTGTCTATTTATACTAGAGTCCTCCCATACCTTTATTACAAATATTATTATTATCACTTCTTATAAGTGGGTTCCTATCTCAAGCTCTTGCAAATACGTGAGAATAGGGGAAGTTTTTTTTCAATACTGAATAAAATAAGTAACTCTCCTTAGTTTCTATAACGTTTTTAGTTAATTATTCTTTAAAATAAGCCCATGAAGAAATAAAACAGGAATTATTTTTCATGCAATTTTCTGTAAGCTGTAAGGAAATCGTTGAGATAAATTCAGTCAAACCCGAGAACAAACTTTAAAGATATAAGTAGGAATGCGATCCAAGACCAGAAAGCAAATTCTGTTCTTTCCTTAGGACGAATGTAAATTTAAAAAAAATAGTAAAGAGGCATATATGAATCTGAGTAGAGTCATATAGTTGGCAACGCCAGCACCATTCATTTTATAGTAGTGAGCGCTATTGCATTCTCTCAGTTCACTAAAGTTGACATATTTTAGTGTTCCTTTGCATTAGTCAATTTATACACATTGAATTTCTTTTCCAAAATTCTCCTTCCTATACCACTCAATTCATTCTTTGGACATAAAGGAGGGGATGGTTTTAAACAAAAGCACCGTGATTCCTGGGCATTTAACTTATTTAGTATGATGAATTTTTTGCAGGGACTCCATGTAAGTACACAAGTCCTTTAGAAGGCCTAAAAGCAGCCTATAAAAATATTGTTAACTCGACGGGTTGCAGCGATGCAGCATGTGTCACACCCCAGATTGAGGAAGCCCAGAAAGCTGCAACCGGTGCTGATGCAGTGGTTCTTGTAATGGGTTCAGATCAAACCATTGAGAGAGAATCTCTTGATAGAATTAACATCACCCTTCCTGGACAGCAGTCAACTTTAGTGTCTGAGGTTGCTAAGGTTGCCAAGGGCCCAGTAATCCTAGTTATAATGTCTGGAGGTGGCATGGATGTCAAGTTTGCAGTCGATGACCCCAAAGTAACAAGCATCCTTTGGGTCGGATTCCCCGGTGAGGCTGGTGGATTAGCCATTGCAGATGTGATTTCTGGTGCACACTGTCCAGGTGAGCAACTGAGCATTCATTTCTTTTCGATTTTTGAGCATGTTTGGCATATGTTTGACCAAAACTACAAAAAAAGTTGTTTTTTAGTCAATTCAGCCAATATAGGAAATTCAGCGTGCCAAATAAAAATTAATACGGAGTATTTGGTAAAAGAATGACTTATATGGCTAACAAACGGGCACATAACTTTCTATGTTCAGCGAAGGAAAAAACTCAAAAAAGAAATGGTAGAATAAAATAACTGGTTCAATAAGTCAAATGCAGCTACTTATTTTGGCTTGTAAAATGAATAAGCTTATAAATGTTACCAAAGGAGTTTTTGTGTTATTTAGGGAGGGTCTTTGTAACAGTTTACTCCTGATTGTGATTTTTCTCCTTACAAAGAATGGATTAGACCCTCTGCATTCCAAGTTTCCAACCATATTATTGACTGGTATACATTTATTCTGCTGGTTAAGGTGGCAAGCTACCAATGACATGGTACCCACAATCATATGCAAACAAAGTGAGCATGTTAGACATGAGAATGAGAGCAGATGAAAGTTCCGGCTACCCGGGCAGGACTTACCGGTTCTATAAGGGTGAGAAGGTTTTTGAATATGGATACGGGTTGTCTTACACCAGCTTCACCCACAGCATGGTCCAAAGTGCACCAGAGTCAGTCTCACTTCTCTTATCGGAAGACCATACTTGTCGTACCTCAGAATGCGTGTCAGTTGAGGCTGCAGAAAATATATGTAATAATTCACAATTTGATATTCATCTTAAGGTCAAGAACTCAGGACAAATGAAGGGAAGCCACACTGTTATGTTATTCTCTAGGCCTCCCCAGGTTCACAATGCACCTCTCAAACAACTGTTGGTATTCGAGAAGGTGCATTTGGGCGCAAATGAAGAAGGGGTTGTGAGGTTCAGTGTGGATGTTTGCAAGCATTTGAGTGTCATTGATGAGGTGGGGAAAAAGAAAATTCCTCTCGGATATCATTCGCTTCTCGTTGGAGATTTGGAACATTCTTTGCTGGTCACCATTTGAATCCAAGCCATTGTTTTTCCTTCAAAGAAAAACTTACATACTCCTTATCAACAATTGTAACAAATTTGCATGTTCTTACTCAAAGTGATTAGAATGTGCAACCCTGAAATTTGTATTTATTCATAACTGATTTGATGCTGTTGAAAGTGTTATTTCTGCACAAGTTAAAATCATTTTCATCTAATATTGGGAAGGCCAATCACTATATGTAACCATACGCCCTTGGAGATACAATGTACATTTTAATTGTCATCTACTCCGTAATAAAGATGTAATTATGTTTGTTAAGCAGTTAATAAACCCATGGTCAGTTATGTTTAACCTCGGTTAAAAGAAGTTGAGCTTGAATTGGAAAGACTATTATACTTTCAAAGCATATAGAATTGAATATGATCAATTGCTATTATTGTTGATCATCACTAGGAATCTAGGATTAATGCGGAATTCAAGTTTTTTACTTCCTCTGTCAGTCTGCCACTCTGCCCTCAAAGAGATACTTTGAATTATAAAGTGAGCGAGAACACGCTGAAATGATAACGAAATACTTTTAATTTTCTGAATTCCTTCAATCACAAATCCTCACAAATCAGGTACTACGTATTAGTTTGCCCTTCTTGATGGGAAGTGGACTAGTGTTTTCCTGTTTTATCATAAGCATATGACTTTGAAGGTAAAAAAAAACAAATCTTATAATCAAATACTAGGCCTTTCACTTTGCTGATAATTGAGCAATTAACAACACTAGTTGAGTTTAAGATGGTTCTGAGTTACTAATTACCAATACCTTAGAAAATTTCATTGATTTTGTAATATAATAAACAAATCTAACTAGATAAAGTGGTTGATTTTTAATTAACGACTTCTGATATCAAATCCTCCCAAGCATGTGAGGCAAAATTTCACATTTTTCGTATCAAATCAAAATTAAAATTTCCTTTATGAGACGAGATTGCATCTAAGTCGATCTCGAGCGCTGTTCACTTACATAATATCTACAATTGCATTAATAAACACATTAAAATTGTAGAAAACTCGCCATGCAGCCAAGACCAGGTAGTTTCGGTAAAATGTTTCAGCATATTCTACATAGAGTCTAGATTATGTTTTTGTATTCTACAAACTTTTTAACTCAAAATTCAGTTAGTTTCGGTAAAATGTTTTAGCATATTCTACGTCTAGATTATGTTTTTGTATTCTACAAACTTTTTAACTCAAAATTCAGTTAGTTTCGGTTAAATGTTTTAGCATATTCTACGTCTAGATTATGTTTTTGTATTCTACAAACTTTTTAACTCAAAATTCAGTTAAATAAATTATTACAAAACATTGTGTCAAAATTATTACAAATTTCACTTTGTCTACACAGTGTTTCCCCCCAAAATTTTGTTTAACTGACCTTTTTTTTATTTAATTTTGATCTGATTTTTTTTTTACATTATCTATACTTCATGAAGAAAATACTCACAAAATTTCATTACAAAAATCACCGAGAATAACCTCAAGTGATCTTGACCCTACGATGAGTTTCGGTCAGGCGGACTGATGAGATCATTTTTTTTAACATCAAATCCAACGCTTATATTAAAATTATTAGGAATCGGATCGTTACAACTAACTCGAAAAGACCAACTCTAATAAAAACTATCCCTAACTAACTATCACAATCAACCTTACGACTGGACTATGAGACGAATCGCCAAGCGCCAAGCGAGTGTGATACAACAATCACTGATCATATAAATCCTTCTCACGACATACTCCCTCCGTTTCAGTTTCTTTGACACACTTTCCTTTTTTGGACGTTTCAAAATGAATGCCACACTTCCCATTTGGTAAACAATACAGTACCAAACAGTGCAAAACAGTGTCTAAACAGTGCCAAACAGTGTCTAAACAGTGCCAAACAGTGTCCAAACAGTGTTGAAACAGTAAAATTTACCCCTAAGTAAAAAAATTTCTTAAATGTTGACATGTCAAACTATGTCAAAGAAAATGAAACGAATGGAGTAATATTTAGCAAAATTGACAATTGTAAACTTTTTTCAACAAAAAACGAAGCACATATATGATCATCATAGACATTGTTTTGTATACTCCATAGATATTTAAAAGGAAAGTAAGAAAGGGCACTAGGTGAAGACATATATGACGGTGTATGTTCATCATCCATAGTTCCATATCACGTCAGCTCCATCCACTCTCTCTTCTGACTCCTCCATTTTAATTCGAAATTCCCGCTCGCACTATTTTTATAAATTGCCGGCCACAATATCAATCTCTTCCACCCCAACCGCCTTCGCATCATTTCTTCTACACTTCCCGGCCTAACTAATTATGATCCAATAAATTAATCAAAGAATCTACGGATCCATATATCGATCGATCCATCCACTTTAAATAAAAAGTACTTACTCAGCTCCTATATATAAACACATAACTCTTTCTACTACCTTAGCTTAGCTTAGCTTAGCTAGCAGTGTGGAAGAAAATATATGGGAGACAATAACACCGTTAATAATCTGCCGCCCGGTTTCCGCTTCACCCCCACCGATGAGGAGCTAGTGGTGCATTTCCTCCACCGCAGGGCGGCGCTCTTGCCGTGCCACCCTGACGTTATTCCCGATCTTAACCTCCACTCTTTTGACCCATGGCACTTGGAAGGTATAAGTAATTAATTAATTATAATGTACCTTCTTTTAAATTTGTTTGCTATATATCAAGTTATAAATTTATTCGAGTAAATTGGTTTATTATTAGTCACTAACTTTATTAATTGATTTGGACGTCAAGTTTTATATAATTAATAATTTTGTACAAATTATAGTCAGAATTATTAATGAATGGCTTTCTCGCACTATTTGATTCAAGTGAGAAATGCAACTGATGTGAAAAATGAGAATGAATTTCAACTGTTAGATTTATGATATTATTGCACTAAAAATAGCTTCATGTTGCAATAAAATTTAAATTTTGCAGTGTTGCATTAAAATTGTTTCATGATGCACTAATATTTGACGTTGTTGCACCAAAATTTTGCAGCTTAATGTTGCACTATACAACTATAATACAGATTTTTCATAAAATGCCATCAAGCTAGGTTGCATATTTTAGTGCAATATAAAGTATTTTACTGCAAAATAGTTAAATTCAATGGTTGAGATTCATACTCATTTCTCACCTAAAGGCTTCGAGCTCATTTGGTGACCATGTTCTTCGGTTTATCAGGCTTATTAGCCAACTTTAATTTTTCACCAAACACGAACTTTTGATTTTACACGCTAAATTGTGTATAAATAAGAAAAAGTAAGGTTGGAGTTACTTTTCTGGCTTTATTGGATGCACCTATTGTAGAAGGGTCATTTTACCTGTTTTTTCATACGTAGTACAATATATTTTTTCTTTATTCATAAAATATATTTTAGATTTAATTTTTTCATAAATCAGTATAATCAGTCAATTCAAACGCTTCAACCGAAACTTCATAAATTTCAGCAAAATCGGCCAATAACTCTATATTAGCAAATAGGCTCTTCTTCTTATTTGAACCCCACCCTTCTATTCCATTTCACTTCACCAATTTTTTTATTGTCCCAATTTTTTTAAACTTTCTCATTAAAATTGGGAGTAGTTGATTTATGACTGAAAGCTATTATGTCGAGTAGAATGGAGGTATTATATGATTCAAGTAAATCTTCGAATCTTTTTTTTTTTTAATTACTCCCTCCGTTTATGTTTCTTTGACACACTTTCCTTTTTTGGAAGTGTCAAAATGGATGTCACACTTCTCTTTGACACACTTTCCTTTTTTGGAAGTGCCAGACAGTGTCAAATAGTGTTCAAACAGTGTACAAACATGTGTCTAAATAGTGTCCAACAAAGTCCATAGAGTGTTCGATCAAACAGTCAAATTTACTCCTTAATAAGAAATAGAAAGGGAGTATTAAGTTAGTCCTCCGTACTTAGTGTAGTATGACACTATGAATACAATGTTGACGTGCATTTTCGAAATGCTAGGGAAAGCAATGGCAGAGGGGAAGAAGTGGTATTTTTATAGCCGGAGAGGCTCTAGCAGAACAACGGAAAATGGATTCTGGAAGGCGGTAGGGGTTGATGAGCCGATTTTCTCCAGTTCCGGCGCCGCAGCCGATAAGGTTGGCGTGAAGAAATGCTATGCTTTTTACGTCGGCGAACAGAGGGAAGGTGCTGTCAAAACCGATTGGATAATGCACGAGTACAGGCTCTCTAATCATTCTGCATCAACTACCAGCACTAGAATAAGAAGAAAAAGTGATGATCATTCAAATGTTATTGTAAGTCTTCTCTCTCAATGTATATACGGAGTATAAATATACTACCTCCTCAAAGTGATCGTTCTACATTTAAAATTAAATCTTTCGTATTAATAATTAATCCAAATTTATCAATTAAAAACCACAAATTCAGAAACTGCATTAAAATCTCTATAAATTTACAAAATCCAAACTAAAATTTAATTAAGCACCTACACCCTAATTAAGTGAATAAAATGAATATGTTTCACCCAAAAAATCAATTTGCAACTCAATTTGGGATGAAGGGAGTATATAATATAGAAGAATAAATCCGCACCCATTTCATAAGTAATGCACGTATTTGACATTTTTCACTGATGATACACGCTATTGTTTTTCACTCATATATGGGTTTTCTGTCAATATGTATGGGTTTTTCACTCAATAGTTCTGAAGAGACGTCCAAAAATTGGACAGAAGCTAAGAGCCACAAATGATTAAAAAACATTAGTCAATATCAAAAGTGGATAAAGTGAAAGATGTAGTGAAATTGATATAAAACTCTTTAAATTAAATAAAATAAAGATTTAGCTTCTCTAAGGTGATTGTTGGAGTATAAGATCAGTCTAGAAAAAGATTTGAGGAAAGTAGGAAACACTCCATAGTCCATACTACCTCTGTCATGGCTTAAGTTTCAAATACATATTGGGAAATACTTTTGAGGGTAGATAACAGTTTGAAAATTTCAAAATATGATTAATTACTGTCAAGTTTAATTATGTTGCATGCCATGTTATTAAAACAGAGTCCTAATACAAATACTGGCAAAGTTACTGTCAAGGGATTTTTTCTATTATATTCGGCATGCCATGTTTTTTATTCCCAAAGTAGGATTAATTACTGTCAAGTTTTGGAAAATACTGCCATTTTTGAAGTCTGGTACTGTCAAAACATGTCAGTAATTAGTCTTATTTTAGGAATAAAAACATGACAGTCCTGTTTTGGAATTTTTAAACCTTTTTAGTCCTATTTCAGATAATATTCTCCATAATTAATGATCTTATTGATGATAAATGTGATGTTATATGTGTATTATTTTTAATATTTGATTATTAGTTTATCACTCAAAATTGCTAATCATTTCCTAATTAAAATAGAAATGAATAGTTTTAAATGAGATTCTAACTACGTATATCGATCAATAGTTAGAATCGCGAGTTAAAGATAAAAATGTAAATTATATGCATACATATATCTATTTCTTTTTCAGGATTACAGCAAATGGGTCATTTGTCGAGTGTATGAACAAAACAATGAAAATGAGGATGACAATGGAATAGAGCTCTCATGCATGGATGAGGTTTTCATGTCATTAGACGATGATCTTGATGAGATTAGTTTGCCATATTAACCATTATAATTAGTTAATTAGATCCAGCACGGTTGGGGTAGATCTAATTATTGATGTTGATATGGACTTAGGTGTGCTGTCTACTTCTCTTTATCTTTATCACAATATATATATTGGAGAATGGTTTGGAATAATTAAGTACTACTCTACTTTAATTTGCACGTTCTTTACAAAAAATAATGATGTTACCTCATCATAATAGTATTATGTTGCATGAAAATGTGCAAATCATGGGAAAATGTGAAATTTGAAATGCCGAATATAATAGAAAAACAACTATTTTAAGAGTCTTTAAAAGTTTTTGTTTTAGGAATGTACTCTTGAGTTTCTATTCAATAATCACAACAATAACAAATTAACAACACCAATAACAATGCTATTATGCTATGTAATGCATGTAGCCCTGTTCAAGTTGTGCCACGTGTGGGTGAAATCACACACGGCAGGGTTTAATTTATGAGACCATGCTAGACCCACTACATGTTATTATATTGCTTCAAATTCTGTACATATATAGTAGTGCACTTGATGGCCTGCAGTTGACTTCAAAAAATGGAGATAGAAACTGTATATTCCCGTGAAAAGCATTGCACCACCTATACAGCTGTTACAGTTGGGGCATTTCCACTATTCTTATGGTCAGTTGGGGTTAATTGTTTTTTGGAAGATTTTGGAGGGTTGACTTTGAGGACTACGTTTATATCTTGATATACTCCGTATATTAGAGATAAAAAATCAACCAAATGCTTTCAACGAATACATGTTTGGTGAATTTGATAATTTTAGTTGATGTTTTTAGTTGGACCTAATTTGAATAAAATTAATGAACCATACACTAATATCATACTATCTATATGAATTGAATGACATGGGAGTGTGTTAATAATGACAATCTAATAGGAGTAGTTGATACGTTTGTAATTTCCGTGTGTTTAATTACATTTTTAGTTAGTTTTGGTTGTTTAGTATTTCGGAAATTACACACTTTCGGTGTAATAGTTTAGTTTGTCAAATTCTTGTAAATTGTTTAGATTAGGTTTATTCTGAGTTCAAACAGGTCTGACATCACTCAAGGACAGTTGGTGAAACCCAAAAAGTGGAAGGAAGGTGCAAAATCACAAGACAAAAGAAGGAAATCCTGATTTTTGTCTATACTCGGTCGAGTATCTCCTATACTCGATCGAGTATCTGGTTGAAATTTCAAATCGGATCGGATCCGAAAACAAAGGAACATGCAGAGGAAGATTTCCCCACGATCGAGTGTCTATACCCGATCGGGTACACCGACATACTCGATCGGGTATAGCTATGAATTCTACTATAAATTCGATCGAGTATGGATCGAATTCAGCTTTCTGCACATACTCGATCGAGTACATATATATACTCGATCGAGTACCCGACCTGCACCCCAAAAAAGCCTATAAATACACCTCCTTTCCTTCACAACAATCTCACCAATTCACATATACTTCTTAGCTCAGTTTAGACAAGTTCTTTCTTTATATTTTTCATCATGTTTAGTCTCCAAATGAGGAGCTAAACTTTTCCATCTTGGTTTTGCTACTTTGAAGCTTAATGATTTGTAAGTTGTGAGTTATTTTCTTTAATCTTCTTCCTTGAATATTAATTACTTCCTATTCATATTCCATATTAATATATTGAGCATTACTTAAAGTATCAACTAGTCTTGTTCTATATATTAATTATTACTAGAATCAATCGGTTAATACGCTTGTTATTAATTCGGTTCTTTCACGGTAGTAAACTTGGGTTGTTAATGCATGCTTCTCATGGTTAATAAGCCAAGGGGAATTAATTATATTGATTGAACCAATAAACCGCTTGAGTTGAGGTTATCAATTTCAATCGTTTTCATCTTGATTTTATTGCTACTATCAAGTTAATATACGGCGCTTGTTCTATATTGACTCGGTAGTAAGTTTTATTAATGAACGCTTCTCGTTATTAATAACTACCCTCGATGAATTGGATATACTCCTCGATTGAGTATTCGAGAGGGAGATAGTTAAAGATATAACCGGGATCGACGAACATTTCATTAAGTGGATAAAAGCAAAGCCAAGTCTTCTTCTCATTCATTAAACCACATAACTCGTTCATCTTCGTGTTTAAATATAATTCAAGTTCATTTACTCAATCTAAAACCCCCCCATTGTTACTAGTTTATAAAGAGAAAAGTATTCCTTTCCCTGTGGATACGAACCTTACTACACTATACTACGTATTAGTGTCGTATTGATTATTATTTTGAGTGCACACCACGACAAAGTGCACGTCAAATTTGGCGCCGTTGCCGGGGAAAGGCAATTATTTTTCTTTTTATTTTATTTCAAGAAAAAAAAAAAAATAATTAACCAAAAATATAAAGAGTTCTTATTTTTCTATTTCTGAGCTTTGTGAAGTATATGGTCCGATATCGTTCTATAAACGAAATCACCTACCAATCAAACCCCGAAATAGAACAAACTTTCGAGCGGTTGAAAAATAAATTCTCAAATACCGACTCGGGAGATTCATCAAGTACTAGCTCTTATTCTAGCGAGCCTGAAGAACCAACAACTATGGCTCTCGAAACAAGAACGTTAAGGGAGCTCACAGCTCCGAACTTGAACCAACAACCGTTGTGTATTACCTTCCCCACACTCAACGAGGGTAATACATTTGAGCTGAAATCTGGGCTCATTCATCTTTTGCCATCCTTCCATGGCTTAAGAGGGGAAGATCCAAATAAACACCTCTCGGAATTCCATGTTGTATGCACAAGCATGTGTCCTAATGGAGTCACCGAGGAACAAATCAAATTGCGGGCTTTCCCATTCTCCCTCAAAGATACCGCAAAAGATTGGCTATTCTATCTTCCTTCGGGAAGTATAGATACATGGGCGGCCATGAAGAAAGCTTTCCTCGAAAGGTACTATCCAGCCTCTGTCTCCTCATCTCTAAAAAAACAAATAAGCAATGTGGAGCAAAAAGATGATGAATCGTTCTATGAATATTGGGAACGATTCAAGAAACTTTGCGCAAGCTGTCCGTATCATGGCTATTCGGAGCAAGACCTCATCCTATACTTTTATGATGGTCTTTGCAATGATGATAGACGGATGATTAATGCCGCATGTGGAGGAGGGATCGTTAACAAGACTCCTTCTCAAGCTATGAATCTTATCTCGGAGTTGGCCGAGAATTGTAGATATCACAATGGGCGGTCATCAACAAAAAGAGTCATGGCGGCCGAATCAACATCATCTCTAGAAAGTCAAGTTGCTGGCTTGACTTCTTTGGTAAAGGATTTTCTTTTAAATTCCAAAACCCAAGAAGTCAAGGTCTGCGGCATCTGCACACAACAAGGCCATCCCACCGATGCATGCCCGAGCCTTCAAGAAGAAAACCCCGAGCAGGTCAACGCTTTGGGGTTCCCAAACCAAAAGAGGTATGATTCTTACGGCAACACTTATCATCCCGGGTTTAGAGATCATCCCAATTTGAGATATGGGAATCCGCAAGGAAACCCACCACAAAATAACCCTCCACAAAATCAATTCCCTCCAAAACAACCGTACTCTAAACCCCAAGGCCAAGGCTCAACTATGTCCACCGAAGACATGATCCGAGCACTCACCTCAAATGTCTCAACCATGCAACAAAACATGGTTCAATTCCAACATGAGACAAAATCAAGCATCCAAAACCTTGAGAATCAAATGAGCCAAATCTCAAGTGCGGTGAGTAGGCTTGAAGCCAAGGATTCAACAAAGCTTCCATCTCAAACGGAGCCGAATCCGAGGCAACAAGCCCATGCGGTGACATTAAGGAGTGGCAAAGAATTGGTGATTGCCAAGGAGAAAGCCAAAAGCCACATTGGCGAGGAAGAGGAAGAAGAGCTTGTGGAGAAAGCTCAGCCGGAGGAGGAGGAAGCTCACATTTCAACTCCACCCCCGGTTATTCATGAAGTGGAAGCACCGTTTCCCGAAGCTCTAAGGGAAACGAAAAGGGTGGAGAAAGACAAGGACATCTATGAGACATTCTCCAAATGTGAGCCCTTGCCTTCTATTTTGCAGGCCCCCGAAGTTGAGATGAAACCACTCCCAACACATTTGAAATATGTGTACTTGGGAGAAAAAGAAACATTACCGGTCATAATCTCAAACAAACTGACCGGGGAGCAAGAAGAAAAGCTGATTGCGGTGCTTAAAGAGTACAAACTTGCAATCGGATGGACTATAGCCGACATTAAAGGCATCAGTCCATCTACTTGCATGCACCGCATCTTGATGGAGGATGAAGCCAAACCCGTGCGCCAACCACAACGGAGATTGAACTCACCTATGATGGAGGTGGTAAAAAAGGAGGTCATCAAGCTTCTCCAAATGGGGATAATCTTCCCCATATCCGATAGCAAATGGGTTAGTCCAACCCAAGTTGTTCCCAAGAAGACCGGAGTCACGGTGGTGGAGAACAAACATGGAGAACTTATGCCCACCCGAATTCAAAATGGATGGAGGGTATGTATAGATTACCGTCGCCTCAACGCGGTAACTAGAAGGGATTTCTTTCCTTTACCCTTCATTGATCAAATGCTTGAGAGACTTGCGGGGCATAAATTCTATTGCTTCCTTGATGGCTATTCCGGGTACTTTCAAGTGCCCATAGCCCCTGAAGATCAAGAGAAGACAACATTCACTTGTCCATTTGGCACTTTTGCCTATCGACGTATGCCATTCGGACTTTGCAACGCACCCGCCACCTTCCAAAGATGCATGATGAGCATATTCTCCGAGTATGTTGAGCTATTTATGGAAGTTTTCATGGATGACTTCACAATCCATGGGGACTCATTTGATTCATGCTTATATCATCTCTCCCTTGTGCTCAAAAGTTGTTTAGAATCAAACCTTGTTTTGAATTCTGAAAAATGCCACTTCATGGTGGAAGAAGGAATTGTTCTAGGCCATGTAATCTCATCCAAAGGGATAGAGGTTGACAAGGCCAAAGTTGAAGTCATCCAATCACTCCCTTACCCTACCACCGTTAGAGAAATACGGTCATTCCTTGGACATGCAGGGTTCTACCGGAGATTCATCAAAGATTTCTCAAAGATTGCATCTCCTTTATGCACTCTTTTGCAAAAGGAGGTGGAATTCATCTTCTCCGAGGAATGCAAGAAGGCCTTCAATACATTGAAGGAGAAACTCGTGACCGCACCTATCATTCAAGCACCCGATTGGTCTCTCCCCTTTGAGATCATGTGTGATGCTAGCGATTATGCGGTCGGGGCCGTTTTGGGCCAAAAGGTGGGAAGAGCATCTCATGTGATATACTATGCATCCACCACTCTCAATGATGCCCAACGCAACTACGCCACCACCGAAAAAGAAATGTTGGCCGTCGTTTACGCACTTGAAAAATTCAGGTCATACTTACTTGGAACCAAAGTGATCATTTACACCGATCATGCGGCTCTTAGGTTCTTAATGACAAAGAAGGAGGCCAAACCAAGGTTGATTCGGTGGATACTACTTTTGAGCGAATTTGATGTTGAGATCAAGGATAAGAAGGGCATGGAGAACTTGGTGGCCGGTCACTTGAGCCGTTTAGTCCTTGATGAAGGAAATGATCATATCAAAGATGATATCCGAGGGGAATTTCCCGATGAGACTCTTTTTTCTCTTAAGGAAATTCGCCCTTGGTACGCTCACATTGTTAATTTCCTTGTTCTAAACAGGTTTCCACCAAGCTTCTCTAAAGCTCAAAGAGAGAAGCTCCAACACGATGCAAAACAATACGTGTGGGATGAACCATACTTGTGGAAACATTGCAAAGATCAAGTCATTAGGAGATGCATTCCCGAAACGGAGATAACGTCCATTCTTGCCTTTTGCCACTCACATGCATGTGGTGGCCACTTTGGAGGAAAGCGAACGGCCATGAAGGTACTTGAATGCGGTTTTTGGTGGCCAAGCTTATTTCGAGATGCCCATTTCTTTTGTCAATCTTGTGACAATTGCCAACGCATGGGAAACATCTCTCGAAAACATGAGATGCCGCAAGTTCCTATGCTCTATGTGGAGATATTTGATGTTTGGGGAATAGATTTCATGGGACCTTTTCCTAATTCCCACGGAAATCTATACATTCTCTTGGCGGTGGACTACGTTTCAAAATGGGTGGAAGCAAAAGCCACAAAGACCGATGATGCCAAAGTAGTTGCGGACTTCCTCAAAACCCGTATCTTCTCAAGGTTTGGAGTCCCACGCATTTTGATAAGCGATAGGGGCACTCATTTCTACAACAAAACTGTGAGTGCCTTGTTAAAAAAATATGGCGTCACCCACAAGCTCTCCACCGCCTACCACCCACAAACAAACGGCCAAGCCGAGGTCTCGAACAGGGAGTTGAAATCTATACTCCAAAAGACGGTGAACCCTAACCGTAAAGATTGGAGTCTTCGCATGGATGATGCCTTGTGGGCATATAGAACCGCTTTCAAAACACCAATTGGAATGTCTCCCTATAGACTTGTGTTCGGGAAGGCTTGCCACCTCCCGGTCGAACTCGAACATAAGTCTTATTGGGCGGTAAAAACATTCAATCTTGACATGGAACAAGCGGGAATACAAAGGAAGCTACAACTCCAAGAGCTAGAGGAACTTCGACTTGAGTCCTATGAGAACGCCGCCATCTACAAGGAAAAGACAAAGGTATGGCATGATAAAATGATAATGAGAAAGGACTTCCAAATCGGAGACAAAGTCCTTCTCTTTCTCTCACGCCTTCGTCTTTTCCCCGGTAAATTGAGGTCACGATGGGAAGGACCATTCGAGGTAGTCAAAGTCTACCCCCACGGAGCAGTTGAAATAAAGAGCCTGGACACCGGCAAAATCCTCAAGGTTAACGGACATCAACTCAAACCGTTCCTTGAAAGTTTTTCAAAAGAAAGCGTTGAATGCATGGATCTCGTCGATCCAATCTATGAAGGATGAACTATACCATGGCGTCGTGCCGCGACGTTAAATTAGGCGCTTCTTGGGAGGCAACCCAAGCAAGGTATGTTTTCTTTTAAACTTATTTCATTATGTGTGCGTTTCAAAAAAATAAAAAAAAAATAAAAAGAAAAAAAAATGGTGAAAAAAATGTATCTGGGGACATGCCCGATCGAGTACTCTACAATACTCGGTCGGGTATGGGTAAAAAAGGGGACCCGGTTTCCATACTCGATCGAGGTGCAGATCAATTTTCAAAGATACAGGCATACTCGATCGAGTATTGGAACATACCCGGTCGAGTATGCCTGGAAAATCAACTCCATCGGAAGCCTGCCTCCGAGGCCCGATCGAGTACATATCTATACTCGATCGAGTATAAGTGGAAAAATAAAAGCAATAAACCCCTGCCTCCTATGCCCGATCGAGTACATATCAATACTCGGTCGAGTATAAGTGGAAAAACAACTTCTGTAAACCCCTGCCTCCGGTACCCGATCGGGTATACAGGGATACTCGATCGGGTACCCCTGCGATTTATACCCCAAAACACCCATTTTCACTTCATCTTCTCCAAATAAACACCCAACTTCGAACACATCCCCCCCAACCTCCATTTTTCCATCTTCTCTCTACCATATCTCCCTCATTTCTTCACCAAATCATCTCATTTCACCACCAAAATACTCCCTTCACTCTCCTCTCCATATCTATACCCAAAAATCCCATTTCCCCCAAACTTCCACCAAAGCCCAAAAACCCTACCCCATTCGAATTTTTGCCTCTTTAAGCTCAAAAGCTTCACATATGGCACCAAGGAAGAATAGGGGAGAGAGCTCAAGCACCATAGCACCTGTCCCAGGCTTTGAAGACATCATTCCCGCCAACGCCGAACACCGAACTCGCCTCCTATCGACAACAAAAAGGCAAGTAAAACCTTCCCGTTTTCTATGCCATGATGCACTACGTGAATTAGGAGTGTATAAGATTATGAGGAAATTCTTTCATCAATTGGACATGGACCTTGTTTTCAATATGAGATACAACTCAAATGAAAAGATTATTTATGAATTCATGAGTTCAGTGCACTTTGAAAGTGATGAGGCGGATTTTAGGGATGATAGACTCGAGTTTCGTCTGTTTAACCGAAACTATTCGATAACGAAACTCGAGTTTTCCGAACATTTTGGCATCCCCGTCCCCTACGAAAGGTCCATCTCCGATAACACCATTTTTGGGCATTCTCTATGGACCAAGATGACTGGGGAAGTGAACTTTAGCTCCTCCCAAATGTATATAAGTCATGTCCAACACCCCATCCTCCGGTTGTTTTTAAAATTCTTGGCAAATTGCTTGCTTGGGCGACCCAACAATCACCACACTAGAATAGGGGATGTGTGTTTGATCTCCGTAGCTTTATTTCGTCGTCATGTGGACTTCAATTTGTGCAATCTCATTTGGGTACACCTCAAAAAGGAAAGCGTGGCAAAAGGAGCCATTGTAATGGGTGGAGTAATCATGCACTTGGCAAGCAAGTTCGGGTATACGGATAACTCTCCGATACCCGACTATTGTTTGATGGACATAGGTTGGCTAGGCCGCTCGGGGTGCACCGCTTTCTCCCATACGGTCTATGATGGGGATCAACAGAAGAACATGTATAATTGGATCATACACACCAAACCGGTCCAATACTTTCTAATGCCAAACAGAGACCTCCCCAAAATAACCTATAGACCGGAGTTCGAGGTGCCCCATTTCCTATTCCCTCATGCCCTTCCACCACATCTCCAAGAACCACAAGCCCAAGATCTCCCAGAAGACCAACCCGACCAAGAACCTCAACCCGAGTACCAAGAACCCGAGGTTTCCCATCACTACCTACCCGCACCAAACCAAGCCCCCCACCTCCCGATTACTTCCAACAAATGCTTGAAGGACTCAACAAAGTTACCAATGAAGTTGGTAAATATCGGGAGGAACAAAGGGCGGGATTTCAAAGACTAGAGGAGCAACGGGCCGAAGACAACCGCAGATATGAAGAAGATCAACGTAGGTTTTATGGACCTATGTACTCTTACATGGCTCATCAAGGCCAGTTCCATACCATGGCTCACCCACCCCCACCCCCCTCTTGGTATGACCCCACTCAATGGGGCAACTTTGGAGGATCGAGCTCCGGGGGTGGCGGTTTTGATGGCGGGGATACTCACATGGGAGACGGCAACTTTGGAGGAGGCTTTGGAGGCGGCTTCTACGGCGGAGAAGGCGGGCACTAGGGACAGTGCTACAACTAAGTGTGGGGGAGGAGATTACTCATGGTATGTAATTTCATTTTCTACCTTTTACTATGCATGAATTTCTTATACTCTTTGTAAACAAAACAAAAAAAAATGGATAAATAAAAGAATTGAAATGCTAGTTAGGTTGAAAACCCAAGAATGGGCAATCTAAGCAAAAATGGCTTATAAAAAAAATGAGTGAGTTAGGGAGGATGGAAAAACACAAAGAGATGCTAGGATGAAAACCTGAAAAGGCTCCTAGGCAAAATGAGAGATATGAGAGGAATATTTTTCTGTGTGCAGGAACTCATTTGATCTCCTAGAAGAAGAAGGAGAAGAAGAAGAAGAAAAAGGAGAAGAGGAAGAAAAGATGAACACTAGAAGACCATAAAACCCAAGATGACATTTGTAATTTAAGCATTAAAACTCATATTTTATCCTTGGTGGTCTTTGTGTTTTTATCTTGTTAAAAACTTTTGAAACTCTGGGAATCTTTACACTTGTAAACATTGAACTTTACTCGAGGACGAGTAAAGAACTAAGTGTGGGGGAGTTGATACGTTTGTAATTTCCGTGTGTTTAATTACATTTTTAGTTAGTTTTGGTTGTTTAGTATTTCGGAAATTACACACTTTCGGTGTAATAGTTTAGTTTGTCAAATTCTTGTAAATTGTTTAGATTAGGTTTATTCTGAGTTCAAACAGGTCTGACATCACTCAAGGACAGTTGGTGAAACCCAAAAAGTGGAAGGAAGGTGCAAAATCACAAGACAAAAGAAGGAAATCCTGATTTTTGTCTATACTCGGTCGAGTATCTCCTATACTCGATCGAGTATCTGGTTGAAATTTCAAATCGGATCGGATCCGAAAACAAAGGAACATGCAGAGGAAGATTTCCCCACGATCGAGTGTCTATACCCGATCGGGTACACCGACATACTCGATCGGGTATAGCTATGAATTCTACTATAAATTCGATCGAGTATGGATCGAATTCAGCTTTCTGCACATACTCGATCGAGTACATATATATACTCGATCGAGTACCCGACCTGCACCCCAAAAAAGCCTATAAATACACCTCCTTTCCTTCACAACAATCTCACCAATTCACATATACTTCTTAGCTCAGTTTAGACAAGTTCTTTCTTTATATTTTTCATCATGTTTAGTCTCCAAATGAGGAGCTAAACTTTTCCATCTTGGTTTTGCTACTTTGAAGCTTAATGATTTGTAAGTTGTGAGTTATTTTCTTTAATCTTCTTCCTTGAATATTAATTACTTCCTATTCATATTCCATATTAATATATTGAGCATTACTTAAAGTATCAACTAGTCTTGTTCTATATATTAATTATTACTAGAATCAATCGGTTAATACGCTTGTTATTAATTCGGTTCTTTCACGGTAGTAAACTTGGGTTGTTAATGCATGCTTCTCATGGTTAATAAGCCAAGGGGAATTAATTATATTGATTGAACCAATAAACCGCTTGAGTTGAGGTTATCAATTTCAATCGTTTTCATCTTGATTTTATTGCTACTATCAAGTTAATATACGGCGCTTGTTCTATATTGACTCGGTAGTAAGTTTTATTAATGAACGCTTCTCGTTATTAATAACTACCCTCGATGAATTGGATATACTCCTCGATTGAGTATTCGAGAGGGAGATAGTTAAAGATATAACCGGGATCGACGAACATTTCATTAAGTGGATAAAAGCAAAGCCAAGTCTTCTTCTCATTCATTAAACCACATAACTCGTTCATCTTCGTGTTTAAATATAATTCAAGTTCATTTACTCAATCTAAAACCCCCCCATTGTTACTAGTTTATAAAGAGAAAAGTATTCCTTTCCCTGTGGATACGAACCTTACTACACTATACTACGTATTAGTGTCGTATTGATTATTATTTTGAGTGCACACTACGACAAAGTGCACGTCAGTAGTATTTCCACTATAGTTCCATGCTAGGTGGTGGGGTACTTGTGGCCAAAGGTGGAGGCATGATTTTTATGTGCAGGAGCCAAAAAGATTATTGAAGCAAAAATTTATGACCACAAAATTAAGCATGACTTTATATAAACATAAAAATGATGATCAAATTTGGACAAAATCACACACCAATGTAATACTAGATATAATATTAGATATACAGTCAATTTTGAAGATGACGAGTTCTTAAAGGTACCAATTTGGGTAAATTTCCCAAAGCTCCCTTTGAGGTTGTGGAACAAGGATACTATAAGTTAATTAGGCTGCATCCAAAGTTGGAGTTCCATTCACTACGGATAGGGTAACACTTGAAAAGGTAAATCATAACTTTGCTAGACTTTTAATTGAAGTGGACGTGACAAAGTCACCTCCTCTTTTTTTTTCCAATCCACATATCTTCAAGGAAAATCATCGAGCAACGGGTTTTATATGAAACATTTTTGAATTATTGCTTCCATTGAAAGCAACATGGACACCATCCATTTGTTTGCAACTTAGTGGCAGCCAAGGAAAGGGCAGAAAGGGGATAACAAGAAGAAGTTAAGGCTAACAAAATCATCAAGAAGCCAACAACAAAGGCCAAAGTTGTACCGGCAGAATTAGAGGCTGCCAAAGCCACTAAAGCAGCCCACTACGAAGGCCATAGTTGTGCCGAAACCAAAAGATTTGGATGGTGAATTTGTGGAAGTACGAATGAAGAAGGGTAAGAAGAATGCCAAGTCGGTGGTACCTTCGGAAACCATTGCTAAGGCTGTCACACAGAAAGCAACTTCCACCAAGGCTACTACTAGCAAAACAACTAGAGAAGAACCTGTTTTGGGCAACGACAAAGATGACGGTAAAGAGACTTTTGAAGAGGAAGACGAGGATGAGACTCATGGGAAAACGAGGATATCTTTTCAATTTGATTTAAGAATGTTTGATGAAGCATGAAAGAAGAAAGGAAAGACAAACAAAAGATAATCTGAGATATTATCCAGTAGATTGCTTGACTCTTGACTCTGATTTTGATCATTTAGGTTAGTCTTGACTCTTGACTAGCTTAGATAGATTGACTTTGGTAGCTTTTCCGACACAGTGTACTATGTTATTTTTCTTGGGTGCTAATAAAATTTACATTTCATTAAAAAAAGATATAAAGTCAACATCGTGTGCCTTAACAATGTAAGCACACTTCAAAAACACAAAATATAAGCACACAAGTTGTAGCTTGTTCAACACCTTCAAACATTCAAGGTTGAATATAATAGAGGAAGTGTAAAAGTTGGATGTTCAACACCTTCAAGACCTTCACACACCAAATATAAACAGATCGAACTAGTAAAGTATGATATGATAACCTTTATAGAATATAATAGCTTTATGGTAAAAGACAAATAAAATACTCACCCGTGCCAATAAACTTTATTTAGGAAGCTTGAATTGCAATCTTCTTTCTTTCATATCACAAAACTCATCAATAATGGTGTCAGTATCAAAGGATTGTGCAATTTTCTTCTCAATATATGCGATCAAATAAATTGTTAAAAAGTCATCTTCCATTGTTTCAAAGCATTGTCTTTACAAGTTTCACAGCAGAAAAGACACGCTCACCGCTAGCGGTAGAAATCGAAAGAGTCGACACAAGTCGAACCAATCTATCAACGAGAGGGTATATCTCTGACTTTCTTGTCTTCACTAACTCTTGACAAAGCTCTGAAATTGTTGACAAATTTTCAAGGCTTGGGAATTAATGAATGTCAAGTTCAAAGTGCTCCAATTGAAATCTGAAATGTAATTTTTCTTGTTTGGAGAAATCATCAGGATAATATTTGTCAACGAGCTTGCAGACGTCATCAATTCTAAAATATTTGTAATCATCTTGAGGGTCTAAAGCAGAACAAAGCAAAAGCAATTCCATCATATTAACACTAAATCTCTCGTCCAGTTTTTGTAACTGAGAATCGACTGTAGCAATAAAAATATCATATTGAAAGTGATGTGCCATTGTGTTTGGACCCTTTAAGCAACGTGACCGGTCTCTACTTGCAATGTAATTGTCAGTCATATTAGGGATATCAGTACCCATCTTCTCACAGAATAGTTTCAGTTTCCCAAACAAGAGATCCCTCCCATCTTCTGTTAAGTTCTGGATCAATGTCTTTGTTGTGGTGACAAGATTCATCACATTCACAATATCCCGAGACTTGCACGGTAAAGGTTGACAAAGATCATATGAGATTTCCAAAATATCTATCATAATGTGCAAAATAAGAATGAACTCAAAAGAAGTTATTCCATCTTAAACTGCATCTACATCCGCTCGTTGAGCATATGTGGTTCCATCAGAAATTATATTCTTCAAAACTGAACAAATAGCCACATACATGATTTTCAAACTTCTTAGAGAATTCAAATTTGAGCTCCATCTTGTTTCGTTTGCCATCTTTAAAGTACCTACTTGATTTAAACCTCTCCGAGTCTCTAACTCTTCAATACGAATTGATCTTGCAATTTCTTTAGCTTGTGCGGCTTGTAATTGATCATTCCATTTACAAGAAGCAGCAACAACATTGGTTATTGTATTCACCTTTTCAAAGAAATGATGAACATGAATAACCTCTTTGGCAGCTGCAAGTAAGGCCAATTGAAGCCTACGAGCAAAGCAATGTATATAATAAGCATACAAACACTCATTAGAAATAAGTGATTGTAATCCGGGCCATTCTCCACGCATATTGCATGCTTCATCATATCCCTGACCTCGAATATCCCCCACATTAAGATTGTGCCTTCTAAGAACATCACAAATTTCTTAGTTAGTGAGGTAGAATCGGGAACGTGAACAATATCAAAAAATCGTTCCATCAGACAACCATGTTTATCAACAAACCTTAAAATAATAGTCATGTGTTCCCTTTTTTTATTCATCGCTAGCCTCGTCAACAAGAATGCACTATTTGGCATCACCAATATCTTCTCGAATAACTTCTGAACTTTCTTTGAAAAATATGCAATATCTTTTTTTGGATGCGAGGTGATGTATAAGAGGCATTCCAAGCAGCTTTATCAAGCACCAGTGAAGACACATGTTCATTATAAGATGTCAATAATTTCACCAATTGGAGAAGATTACCTGGATTGGGTGAATCAAGACGTTCATTATGTCCTCTCATTTCACATGCTTGAAAGGTGAGCCATCTAACAACATCAATTGAGGTCTTGAGTAATACTCAGTTGTTGGCAATCTTTTGAGAAGTTTGTTTTTTGAATGGCTTTTTGAATTTGTTGTGCTTCATTCAATTGATCAAGACAATACACAACCACTCTTTTTTGGGGGTGAATTGGGATCCCTTCCAACATGAGTTAATAGAGCACAAATTTCTCCATCATTGACCTTTTTCCATTATCTAAACCCTTCTATTGTAAATGCTCCAGAACCAAAACTCCCATTTGGTTTAGCACATAAATAGCATGACAAACAGAATATAATATCTTTACTTGGAGTGTATTAGAGCCCATCTGGAAATAATTTGAACCAAGAATACTGGAAACGCCTATTTTAATTTGAACGTTAAGGGCCTGCCTTATGTAAGTTCTTCTAACTTCATCTTGTTGATCCACACCATAAGAGCATATATGTGGATGTTTTCCGGGATCTCTTTCCATAGACAAACTATCAAGTGATGCAATTTTAAGTCGAGGGACCTTTGGTAGAGGTACTTCATGTGAAGAAGTTTCAACTTTCAAGATCAATTGTTAGAACCTCCACAACCTCTACTGGAATGGGGAAAGAGGGCTCACCCACTAAATTTGATGAAGATGAAACACGAGATTGAGAATTCACCTTCTTTATAAAGAAATCAATTCTTTGATTCTTCATTAGCTGTGATTACAGAAAATAATATGATAGTCTGGTGTCAATTTGAAACATATAACCGGATAAATGCACTTTTTAAGAAATACATGAATTCCAAATAACCACAATTTTACAAGCAAATCAAATTAATCAAGCAATATTATTGCAATCTCACCACCACACTAAATAAACCTAGAATGTATTTGGTGATTATGTAATAATAGAATGAGCTACTTTTTTTTTTAAAAATACAATAAATTATAAATTATAAATTGAAATTGTTCAACCCTAAATAAGATGATAAATTAAAGGAGATTTCTTAGATATTAGAAGATCACCAACTTACCAAATTACACTAATGCTAAAGCTACCCCATTTTGTACCCCATTTTGTACCCCCTCCTATGTTTGTGGTTCACAAAAGCAATGAGTAAAAATGGAACAATTATTTTAATTGGGTTGGATTTTTGTGAGCCACAAATATAGGATGGGGTACAAAATGGGGTAGAAAATGGGGTACCTCTAGCATTTATCACCAAATTATTGTAGTGTCGGGCTGGTCCCTTTACTCCCTTACTGCCGCAAGTCTCTATCACGGGGATGGTTCCTTATTGTTGTTCGGGATTTTAGTTTGGACTCTGGGAGGACAGGAGTTGCCGTTGCTCTCTGTCACTCACAAGGTTGTGATTTGTAAAATGTAAAAATCCATTTTGTATTTTAATTAGTGGAGTTAGGGACCCATCTATTTTTTAATAAAAGTAAATACAGATAGATATGCGCTAAGAGTATGGAGTAGTGTGTTGGTTCCTTTATTTTCATAACTGATAGGAGTAATACATATTTTTTAATTTTGAGGGGCCCCACGTATTTATAAATTTACTTATACATTTTTTTTAAAAAAAATTTTGGGGGACCGCAACCCCTACTTGCCCACCACCAGGTCTGCCGCTCCTTGTGGCTAAAGGAAAAGGAAGTTGTGGGTGAAGGTTAAAACAAAGGAAAATGCTAGCAAGTTTGATAATATTAGTGAGAGAACTAGAGAAATTTAGGGAGTGTTTGGAACTGATTCTGCTTCTACTTCTTTGTTAAAAGTAGAATCAGAATCAGTTTTTCAGAGACTAGTCTTTCCCAACTTCTAAACAACTGCTTCTAGGAGTAATTTTGAGCACTTCTGCACTTTCATCCAAACACTCTAATATCTGCTTCTTCTCCCTGAAGGAGCAGAAGCGGTTTTAAAAAGCAGACCCAAACACCCCTTAATAGTTGAATAGTTGAATGGTGGGCGATAGTCGGTATTAGTCCAAGTTTTTGTTGTTTTATTTCTATTCTATAGTTATTCGGATGGCTACAACCTATCTAGAAAAGATATATACATGTGCTTCGTGTTAGAGATTTCCTTCTCCCAAACACATTCAAAAGGAGAACATCTAATGTTGTTTTCACCTGTAGGCATTGAAATTTTCTTATCCAGTCATGTCTAATCTATTTAAATTTGGTGTGATCCAGTTTTTTATGTATGGTTCAAAGGGCAAATTATACCGTGGGATCGGTGTACCATGCGCATGGTACACCGATCCCAAATACGGTATCGTTTTGAAAAAAAAAAGTCGGTCACAAGCTCTCTCTTTAATCGCAGCCCCACTAACCAGGCCACTGGCCGTCTCCCCCCACCCTCGTTACTTTTTATTCTTTTTCCTTTTTTGCTTTGCTCTCTCGATTCTATTTCTCTAGTGCACTCCCCACCCTCTCTCTTTTTTACTTTTTCATTTTTTTTACTTTTATTTTTTCAGTATCAAAACCAATTTCCAAATGATCTTTTTTTTTAATTAAGGAACACTGGCCGGATGTATGTACTTTATTTCAATTTTGTGATTAAATTTTTATCCTTTCAAAACACATTAATTACTTTTCTTTTCGTCTTAATCCTTGTTCCTACACTTTTTTCTTTTTTTCTTCAACTAAAATCACAACCAAAAATTTATTATGTTTTGTAATATCTTTCTATATTCATTTTTTTGTGTAATAAACTTTTATATGGATACACTTTTTATCGCTTTTATATGTTTTTAGAGGCTTTTAAGACATTATCGACTGTGTTTATTTTGATTTATGGAGTTACATTTGATAATATACGAAGTTAAATTTTTTTTTACGAAGTTAAATCTTCTTATGCCCAAGTTACATGTTATAATGCGCGAGTTACATCTTGTTATGCGTCGGTTACATCTTTTTATGTGCGAGTTACATACTTTTATGTGCGAGTTACATCACATTATGCATGAGTTACATCTAATTATTTGTGATTTTTACTTATCTTTATCTTTAACTAATTACATCTAATTAAATTACATTTTTCATACTAGAATAAACTCTAACTATTGAAACAAAAATTTCATCTTTTTTGCAAAGAAAATGTATTTTTGGCAAAAAACTAATATTAAAAAATATATTTTTATGGCCTTAATATTAAAAACAAAAAATGTCTACTATTTACGTAAAGTAATTCAGCAATTAGACTCCATGTTTTTATTGTTTAAATTGAAATCAATTTTTTATTTCTTATACTCCGCATTACATGAGTTACATTTTAACTTGTCTTCAGTTACATTTGTTGTCAACGTGAGTTACATTTCTTTACACGCGAGTTACATTAACCAATTGCTGAGACAAGGAAAAAAATAAATAAAAAAGTTACTGTTTACGCGCGTGAACAGTAACACGCGAATTTGTCTCTGGGAGCACCATGCTCACGGTGGGTTGCTCCCACGGTATAACAACTCGGTTCAGAGTGATAAATATCCTCTACCGCCCCAAACTTTTGAGAAAGTTGAATCCCCACTCCATTGACCGCATTTCCATATCAACAAGATAGATGATGAAGATATATAAAAGGTACTCCCTCCGTCCCATTTAAATTGTCACAATTCCTATTTACTTGATCAACACAAATCACTTTTAATTTCTTACTTTATATATAAAAAATTTATAAAATTTGATTCAAGTTTTTGCGACTTTGTAAAGCTTTAAATGTAGTTTCTGAATATGTAAATTTTTTTTGCTAAAAATAATTTGAGTGCGGAGAGGGATCTGTTTGCTTTATCGTCGGTTAAACATACGTACATGTGTATGTTAGAACAAATATAGTACTGTTAGAATTTATTCCCTTCTTCCTCAATTACACACCCGTTTTGATTGGGAACAAAGGATGTTTTAAATTGGATTTAAATTTTATGATCTCGTCTGGTCTATTTAAGTTTAGTTTGGTCTGATCTGAATTAATCTACTTTGGTCTGATAAATGTATAGTCTATGTGTATTTTATAATTGTCGAAGTCTGGTCTGGTTTGATATGTTATGATCTGCATGGTTTGGGAATGAGAAGTGCAAACAGTCCAAGTAAAAACATCTAAAGTTTACTGAAATAAAAAGTTGTGTGTCTAAAACTTTTACTAATCCAACAAGATCACACAAACACACATTTTAGCTTCATTTACAAACATATATATTGTTGCATTGAAGGATGATAGGTTTAATATAGTATGTCCTTACTAACCAGCTACTAATATTAGTGGACAAACCCCAAATCTTATTTGCTTAACACACTTATTAGCATTTTCATTTGACATTAAATTTTTTATTTTATGCGCTCAACCTCTTAATAATCAAAATAATTGCATTTAATTGTAAATTTATGACTAATTTGATAAATAAGACAAATTTAATATAACTACGTCTTTTTAATACTAAAATTAACTTTGAATGTAATTATTTATAATTATTTATAATTCAGTAGATATATTCATTTCAATAACAACTTTAATTATTTTTCATATTGAGAATAATTGATCAATTTTAGTAGTCCATTCATATTTTAAAGTTTACTACATTTTTTAGGATGTACTCACAAGTTTATTACATTTTTCTTTTTAATAAGTTTTATTTTTAAAATAAATTTTTTTCTACTTTCGATTTATCCTTCTTGCTTTTACATGCTCTCCTGTTTTTTCTAGGGGTGGGCAAAAATACCGAAATATCGGTATACCGCACTTACCGTACCGAAAAATACCGGAAAATACCGAAATATTGGTATACCGTCATTTTCGGTACGGTATCATACCGTACCGGTCTATTTCGGTACGGTAACGATAAATGTTTTCAAATACCGCGGTATACCGGTATAATACCGTACCGACTCCCTACTCAACAATTACTTTTAATTTTAATATATTGTAGAAATCCATTACAATTTTGAAGCTCAAAATTAATACTTAAGTTGGTTACAAATACAAAAATACAAAAATAAAAGCCCAATGTCTCAGCTCAAACCCACTATAACCTTATAGGCTTCTACTACGCTAATCTTAAATGACTAATGAGTAATGTACAAATGTCAAGAAACAAGTCCATCTTGTTCCAAGAGCTTGCAAGTCGTGGTGGCTGGGCCGCTAAGTAGCTGACGAATGAAGAGAGATACACTTATGTGACAAGTGTATCTACATAGGGATTCAGCGAGTCGAGACACACAACTTTGTCCGAAAGTCTTATTCAATTTTTAAAAAATTATAAAAATGACTAAATACACAATATCATATTAGGAATAAATGATTTTATATCCATGTTGTTTGAATAGTTTTATTTATTTTTGTTAGAGATCGCTATTAATTTAGTTATATCTATATTGTTCAAGTTATTTTAGGAGAATGTGTTTGATGGATAGTCTACCCGGGGGGTATCTTATCCGGGGGGTTATCGCGGAAATAACTAGAGAGAAGTCAGAGCAAATAGGAGGAGAGAGAGTCGATTTTATTAAATGAACTCAGCGTGTGGAGTTGAGATGTAGGTTGTGTTGATTACAAGGGGAAATAGGCTGCTATTTATAGCAGCAATAAATGCGATGAGGGGACACGTGTCAGTAATCCAACGGCCGAAGGGTCACATCAGCCTAGTGGTGCTGGCAGTGGTACGTCAACCGCACTCAATGCGGTTGGCGGATGCGACGTGGCATTAAATGCGGTGGTTGGCTGTCTCTAAAAGGAATCTTCGATGATTGAGCTTGTTCAGCCGAAGGCTCCCGGTGTAGCCGAGCGCTCCCTGTGTAGCCGAGGGCTCATTGCGTAGCCGAGGGCCCTTGTGTGGCCGAGGGCTTGGTTCAGCCGAAGGCTTCCCCTGGTGCCGAGGGCATGGGAATGCCGAAGGCTCATGTCTTCGCCCGTTTTCTCCCAGCAGCTTCTTATGCCAGAAAAGGCTATCCTGTGAGTTTCGGAGCCTTCGACCAAGGAGGCCGAAGGCACCCCAGTGCGTATTCTGGGCTACTTTGAAGCTTGGGCCGTTGTATTTGGGCCTGAGATGTCCCCTGGGCTCAATGGACTCGTGTAGGAGAAGTAGGAGTCTATGGGCCGGGGGTTCCTGGGTCATATACTCCATCAGGAGTCCCTCACTCCTTTTGCCGAAAGGTACTTGAGGGAAAAGGAGTAGATGTGTTGATTCTCCCGGAGGCTCCATCATTTGGTTGGGCGCCTTTGCTTGAGAACTGCCTTCTGCTGATTGCCGAAGGCTTCCCTCAGTCCCTCACAGGTCGAGGGTTTTCTGAGGGAAGGTATTCATAACCTTCGTGTGTTCGCCGGGGGTTCCCCTCAGTCCCTCACATGTCGAGGGCTTTCTGAGGGCAGTATAACACCTGTGTGACTGCAGAAGGCTTTTCTCAGTCCCTCACATGTCGAGGGTTTCCGGGGAAAACATAGATGTACTGCCTGCATGTGTTGTGATGAGGGCTGCTTCATTTCCGCGAGTGACTTGGGGAAAACTCGTGATATCCTGCCTCTGTCGAAGGGGTTCCACTTTGATGTTTGTCCGGAGGCTGCACGCGTCAATTGTAAATTGTTGTATGATCCCCGAGGGGTGTATCCCAGCCCCCTACTCCTTTGGGCCGAAGGCGAGTTCGGGCTGAAGGAGTTATGATGAGTTGCCGAGCCCCCGAGGGGTGGTAACATTGACAAGCCGAAAGCTTATGCTGCTGCGGGCTCGAAGGCGTCCGGTGGAATTCGTTGCCCGAAGGCTGTGGCGAGTGATAGCCGGAGGCCATCGTTCGAGGGCCTCCCTGTGCTGCCGAAATATAGTCGTTGTAATATAGCCGTTGGAAGAGGGTTCCACGTGGCGTTCTGTCGTTGGCAGATGGGGGGCGGGTGCCACCCATTGGGCGATGGAGAGGCGCGTAATGATGGCGCTTTCAAGTCGAGGCCCAGTTCTCGAGGCCCAAAGTCTATATATACCCCAAGCCAAATTCATTCTCTCTTGTGCGAACCTGAGTGATAGCGGAGCTCTGCAAAAATTTCTAGAGAGATAAAGTGCTTCTTCCAATCAAACCCCAAGTCACAAGGTCAGTTCTTGCCTCGTTTCTTATTGCCTTAGCACTTTTTGCTCCCTTACCCTTAGATCGAGTGTTAGAGATCTTAGGATCCCTCGGTCAAACCTTTAGGTAACCTTTTCAATTAAACACCTCTCGGTTAGAAACAATGTCATCGCAAAGCGATTCTGAAGACATCTCGAGGGAGCCCTCAGTGCAACAAGAGGGCTATTCGGACGTGGAGTCCTCAAGTGAGACCTCCTCGGACAATAATGATTCCGCAGTGGCGCAGGAGGTCCAAGATAATCTCAGAACCGAGGCTGAAGCTGAAGACTTCGAGCAAGTCGTTGAAGACGAAGAACTCGCCCTCGCCCTCCAAGTGGCTGAAGAAGAGGAGGAGAGGGAGCGACAGGAGGTGACAGTCGCCGTCTTGCCCCTCCGTGGTTCAGGGGAGACGAGTACCTCCCGGCCTCTGGACCCGGAGCCCCTGAGCGTAGCCCTCGGGAGAAAGAAGAAGAAGAAGTCAAAAGCCCCTCAGAAGAAGAAGCAACCTGCAGCAGATTGCGGGAAGCCCGTGGGCATACCCGAGGGGCACTCATGGCTGAACACCGCCGCCCTCGCGTTGAGATCGAAAGCCGATCGAGCGGAGTGCTATGTCACTCAATTGCACGTGGGGCCTTCGGCAACAGTGATCGAGCCGGGGCCTGATGATCTCCTGTCCCAGGCTCCGGAGGGATGTTTTGCGGTCCATGTGTTGTCGGTGGCCATGGGCCTTCGGTTCCCGCTGCACCCTTTTCTTCTTGAGTACCTGAGGTATGTAGGTTTAGCCCCCTGCCAGCTCACCCCGAACAGCCACTCTTACATCACCGGCTTCCTTCAGCTTTGCCGAGACCGGGGGGGTAACTGCGACCCTCGACTTATTTTTTCAAAGCTTCAACTTGTGCCGTGGGGGGCATACCAACTCCGAGGGGTTTGCAAACTTGCAGCAGCTTGCCCCTTGGAGGCTCTTTGATGATGTGCCTTCGTCTCACAAGGGGTGGAGGGACCGGTTCTGCTACATCAAGATGGCAGAGAACCCGTTTCCAGGGGAGCTGCGTAATCACTTTCGGCGGCACCCGAAGGTGGGAAGTGCCGCGCTTCAGAAGGCGGGGAAGAAGCTTGTTGCCCTGCTGCCGGGGGCCACAAAGCATGTGACCGTCAAAGATTCTACCCTCCCAGAAGATTTGCTGGCCTTAGGCTTTCGGCGTTATCGCTTTCTGGGTGAAAAGGACGAACAGTACCCCGTCCTCGAGAGAGCCCTCGGTAGCATTGGAGGTAGTTACCGGAGGGTCCTGTTTTTTGTACTTAGGGTTTTTGGAGTTTCCTTATTTTCTTTCCTTTGTATTTGACCCCTCTGGTCTGACTCTGTTGTTGTCTTGCAGGTGTAAGCGTGGATGTCTCCAATTTTGCTGCCTTGAAGAAGAAGCTGGCCAAGGAGCCGAAGAAAAAGAAGGAGACGGGGGTTCAGAAACCCGTCGATGATTTCTTCCGGAAGGATGGGGCTGTTCAAGTCCCGGAGGGTGAGGGACCCTCTCAAGCTGTCGATACCGGTGCTGGTGCCGGGGGCTCCAAGGCGGAGCAAAAGAGGAAGAACTCCGGCAAGGGCGTGATGCCTCCGGAGAAGAAGAAGAAGAAGGGGGGGGCCGAGAAGAACGACGCCCCCATTGTCGTCGTCGAAGAGCACTCTTCTTCTTCCCCCGCAGAAAATGTCCTCCCTCCTCCCGGGGGCCAAGATAACAGTCTGGCTTGGCCCCGGGATGATGTGCAGTTCTCTATCACCAAGGGAACTGCCATCATGCACGGCACCCTCAGCCCGAGGGAGTTCCTAAAGGGTGCCACGCCCCCGACTGACAAGTCGGTGCTGTCGAGGGCTAAGGATGATGCCCTCAGCGCCAAAGTGCTCCAAGCCTCTGTCACCGTAAGTCTCCCTTAGTTTTTGTTTAGTTGGTGATTTCGGTGCTCACATTTTTTCCTTTTACTTTGCCAAACTGATTTTAGTTGTATGATGGTTTTGATCCGCAGGCTGCCCTCGGGCTCGGGGAACTGCTCCAGAGGATGGAGCAATACCAGGTGCAGAAGTTGCAGGCTGATGAAGCCCTGGCGGAGTCCCGGCGGCAACTCCAAGAAGTTCAAGAGACCCTCCGGCTGGAGAAGATGGCTTTCAACGGCATCCTTGAAAACAATAAGGTGATCGCCAGAGCCGAGGGGAAGGCCGACGCAGAGAGGGCCGCTGCCGAAGCCGCCAAGGTTGCCGCCGAGGAGGCCGAGGCAGCCAAGAAGGAAGCTGTCGCCGAGGCTGAGAAGAACGCCATCGCCGCTTTTACCGCTGAGGGGTGGAGGGCCGAAGACCGGAAAGGATGGGTGGCCTCGGTCATAGAGCAGGGGGTGGATGCCTGGGCGAAAGGTCCTGGTGCCGAATGGTTAGCCCGAAAGGGCAAAGATTACTATGATGGCGGAGAGTTTTTTACTCAAAACCTTATCTACCGGAGGCTCGCCCGGCACTTCAAGATTGATCCCAAGAAGTTCGATCCAACGGCATATGGCCTCCCCCTTCTGCAGCCAGACGTAAGAGTCCCCCTTCCCGAGGGAGAAGAAAGGCCGGACCTAGAGGATTCCGAGCTGATGGGTGAAGGCGGTGGCGAAGAAGCCGAGGATGACGCTGCTTCCAAGCTGAAGGAGGATGGAGCCGAGAATGCCCCAGCTTGAAATTCCCTCAAGCATAATTTTGTAATAGCTTGTAGTCTTCGGCCTCGGTCCACTGTATTTGTAATTAAAACATCTCTTCGAATTTTGAATATTGGTTTTTGATGATGAACGATTTGCCTTCGGGCCTGTATATGAATGCCTTACTTTGTCGCCTTCGTGCTTTTGTGAATGAGTGTTTCCTTCGTTTTGAACTTGAATGCATGCCCCTGCTTCTCTTCGTGTTTGTGTATGAATGAATGTATGTTCTCCTTTCCCTTGCCTGGTTTCCCGAAGGCCAAAAGTTTGTGGACTTAGAAAATTCTCTAAGTGAGACCAGATCAGGGCCCTTCGGCTGTAAAGCAGAACTGCCGGGGGGTCGTTGCTTGTGTACTTAGAAGGTTTTCCAAGTAAAACTTAATTAGAACCCTTCGGACGTTTTGTAGAATCACCGGAGGCTCGTGATTGTGGACTTAGAAAAATTTCCTAAGTAAAATTCCATCGCATGTCTTCGGTTTTCCAAGTAAAATTCCTAAGGAAATTTCCCAAGTGAAGTTGCGTACAATGCCTCCGGAAAGCTTGGAATCCTTCGTTTAGCAGTGTAGCTTTAGGTCACTGCCAAGTAGTTCGGGGGGCCATCGGCCGCAACCCTGTAAGTGAAGAGGGCATCCCTGTTCTCTCCTGAAGGGTCTCCAATTGTGGACTTAGTCAAATATCCACAATATTTCAATAGTAGTTGTGGTGAACCTTCCGGTATGGGAACTGCTCTGAGCCCCCGGTACACATGGGTGCCGAGGGGTTCGAGATTATGGACTTAGTGAAATTATGAGATGTGTTTTCAACAGATCTTGTGAGTAGCCCCCCGGTTCGATGAATGTTTCCCTAAGGATACCAATACGTGGACTTAGAAATTTTTTCATCGTTGAATGAGTCGGGTGGCATTCTGCCTTCGGCATGAATCCTCCGGTTTGCGCAGATATAGGTTTAGCCTGCCTTAGAACTTTGTGGAGCCCTCGGCATGTCGCATAGTTGACTTTGGTCCAGCCGAATTTCGGTGTAGTTTTGCTTAGTGAGCCTTCTTCTTGGGCCTCCAGTGGAAATCTTGTACTCCAGGGCTTCATGTAATGAAGCCTTCGGCTATGTAGCCGGGTGACTCGTTGCTGAGAAAATTCCTGTTGCCTTTGTAGGAGCCTTCGGGAATGTATGTCCGAAGTGTTGAGCCTCCGGGAGAATAGTATCCGGGGAGTTCCTTCCCCCCTACACATCATTTTTTTTTTTTTTTTTTTTTTTTTTTTTTTTTTTTTTTTTTTTTTTTAGATGGTGTAGGAGAGGCATCTAGAAACTTGGTTTCTAGGAAAGGCTTGGCCTATATGGGAGGCAACGGAACAAACCGTTGGCTCCCCCTTCGGGAATGACCTTCCGATATCCCGAAGGGTTTGAGGGTCGTTTCCTCGGCCCGAGACATCGTCTGTTGCCTGCTTCCCCTTGGGAGATAGCACGGAAAGCGCCTCGGTTTTGAAAGTCGTCCCCTCAGCCCGAGACATGGTCTGTTGCCTGCTTCCCCTTGGGGGATAGCGCGGGGAGCGTTTCGTTTGTGGAAGTCGAATCCTGGGCCCGGGACATGGTCCGTTGCCTGCCTCCCCTTGGGGGATGGCGCGGAAAGCGTTCCTGGGAAGGGTTTTATTTGTGTGTAGAACACAAATAGCCGGGGGCACTTGGTACCAGCCGGAGCCGAGGGGTGTTGCACCCCCCGGTTTTTTTTCTTTTTTTTTTTTTTTTTTTTAGGAGAGTATGTAAAAGTATGCATAATGTATGCATGGTTGCGTCCTCGTGGGGTACGGCTTAGTGAGAAAACACTTGGTGTTTTCAGAGAGTGATGGGGGTGACCCATACACTTGGTACTTGGTACCTAAATTGTATGGGAGAAGGGGGCCTTGGGCCACTCGTGTAATATGTAGGTGATGAAGGCTTGTAGGTGATTATTCTTCAAGAACAGATGGGGCCTTGGGCCATTGATATTTACACTTGTTGAGGATGAGGGCTTGGCCGCTCATTGGTAAAACTTGACTAGGTGGTGCACATTCCAATGTCTAGGAATCTCTGTCCCATTAGGACGTTTTAATTTGTATGTCCCCGGTTGGATGATGGCCGAGATGATGTAGGGGCCCTCAAACTTGGGCGCCATCTTCCCTCCTTCGGTGGGTAGACTGGCCTCCCTTCGTCGGAGGACGTAGTCTCCCACCTGGAATTCCCGGGAGCGGACCTTGGCGTCGATGTATCCTTTGACTTGTCTCCTATAGTTTTCGGCCTTGAGAAAGGCTTGCTCTCGGCGCTCTGAGATGAGGTGAAGGTCGAGGGCCATGTTGGCGTCATTTGCCTCGGGCTCATATTGTTCAACCCTTCGGGTGGGAAGAGTCACTTCTGTTGGAGCCTTAGCCTCGAAGCCATAGCATAGGGAGAAGGGTGTTTCGCCTGTTGCGCGCCGAGGGGTGGTGCGGTAGGCCCATAAGATGTTGTGGAGCTCTTCTACCCAGCCTCCCCCTTCGGCTTCCAGCTTCTTCTTCAACCCTTCGAGGAGGGTGCGGTTGGCATTTTCTACTTGTCCGTTGCCCTGAGGGTAGGCAACGGAAGAGAATGTGTGCTTGATGCCCCAAGCTTCAAGGAGGGCACAGAAGGGGGCTGCCTCGAACTGGGTCCCGTTGTCGGAGATGATTTGTTGGGGGACGCCAAACCTTGTGAGAATGTTCTTGAGGACAAAGTGACGGCACCGGGCCTCCGTGATGCTGGCGAGGGGTTCGGCCTCTACCCACTTGGTGAAGTAGTCAATGGCCACAATGATATATCGGTTGTTGGAGGTACCCCTCGGCAGAGGGCCCACTAAATCAATACCCCATCTGGAGAAGGGGATAGCGGTGCTGATGGGGGCATAGTTGACCGCTGGTCTGCCGGGGGCCTTCTGAAAGTGTTGGCAAGCGGTGCACCTTCGGGCTAGATCAGCACAATCTCTAGCCATCGTGGGCCAGAAGTAGCCCTGAACTATGAGCCTTCGGGACATGGAGAAGGGTCCCTGGTGAGCTGAGCAAGTGCCACTGTGCACTTCCTCCATGGCGACTTCGGCCTCGTCCTGATGAAGGCACCGAAGGAGGGTGCCGTTGTAAGATCTTTTGTAGAGCCTCCCACTCTCGAGGGTGTAGCTGGGAGCCCTCAGCTTTGTTAGTTTTGCGCGGGCTTCGTCTTGGGGAAGTTGCCCTGTGGTGACGAAGGCGACGATGTCGGAGATCCAATCTTCTGGCCTTAGGTTAATGTTCATGACGGGGCTTGCGTGGATACTTGAGAGGCTGAGCTCCTCAATTCTTGCAATCTTCGAGAGGTGCTCGGGGGATTCATCCGAGAGCTTGGATAGAATGTCGGCCTCGGAGTTTTGAGCCCTCGGTATTTGGGTGAGAGAATGCGCCTCAAACACCTTGAGCAACTCCTTAGCCGCCTCTTTGTATTGTTTCATCCTTCCTTCCTTGGCCTCATATTCGCCGGAGAGTTGACCCACGACGAGTTTGGAGTCACACTTGACGTGAATCATTTTAGCCTTCAGATTCGCTGCCAGCCGAAGGCCACAGAGAAGGGCTTCGTACTCGGCCTCGTTGTTGGAAACTTTGAAGGAGAAGCGGATGGCATAATAGGCGCGGAAGCCCTCGGGTGTGATGAGAACTACTCCCCCTCCGCATGCTTTGGTAGCCGAGGAGCCATCGGTATAGAGGGTCCACCACTCATCGAGGGGTGCCGAAGGCTCCTCATCCACCGCTGATCTTGCGGTGCATTCCGTTACGAAGTCTGCCAGGGCTTGGCCCTTGATGGCAGGCCTCGGACGGATATCTATGTTGTATTGGCTGAGGAAGATGGCCCATTTCACCATCCGAGAGGAGCTAGTGGGACTCCTCATGAGGGCGCCGAGGGGTTGATGAGTGAGCACTTGGACCGGATGAGCTTGAAAGTAGTGGCCAAGCTTCTTGACGGTCCAAACGATGGCTAGCACCGTCTTCTCGACGGGAGAATACCTGAGTTCGGCCTCCCGGAGGGTTTTGCTGACGTAGAAGATGGCGTGTTGGACGCCGTCTTCCTCTCGGATTAGTACTGAGCTGATTGCCGCAGGGCTAACACCGAGGTATAAGTATAAGGTCTCCCCCACCTTTGGTTTGGAGAGCACTGGGGGAGAGGAGAGGTACTTCTTGAGTTCGTCGAAGGCCTCTTGACACTCAGATGTCCATTGGAAGCCAGCTGTCTTCCTCATGATTTGGAAGAAGGGGAGGGCCCTCTCGGCTGACTTAGAGAGGAATCGGTTGAGGGCCGCCAGGCGACCCGTCAGCCGCTGAACTTCTTTGACGTTGCGTGGAGGCTCCATGTTGATTATGGCCTGAATCTTCTCGGGGTTGGCCTCAATACCCCTTCGGCTGACCATGTAGCCCAAGAATTTTCCTCCCTGCACGCCGAAGGTGCATTTCTTTGGATTTAGCCGGAGGTTGAATTTTTGCATGATGGCAAAAATCTCCCGGAGGTCGTCGGCGTGAGTGCTTGCCTTCTTACTTTTGACGATCATATCGTCAACGTAAGCCTCCATGGTGCGTCCCAGGACAGCTTGAAAGACCCTAGCCACCATGCGTGTGTAGGTGGCGCCTGAATTTTTGAGGCCGAAGGCCATCACAAGATAGCAGAAGATGCCTTCGGGTGTCATGAAGGCAGTTTTTTCAGCGTCTCCCTCATGCATGTAGATCTGATGATATCCGCGGAATGCATCGAGGAATGACATGATTTCACATCCCGCGGTCTCATCTACCAGTTGATCAATGTTTGGCAAGGGGAAGGGGTCCATGGGGCATGCCTTATTCAGATCCGTGTAGTCCACGCACATACGGAAGGTAGGAGGCTTTTGTGCGAGGACTACGTTCGCCAACCAAGAAGGGTATTTCACCTCCTTAATGTGCTTGATAGAGAGGAGCATGGATACCTCCTTCTTCACGAACTCCCTTCTCTCGGCCGAGAGGGGCCTTCTTCGTTGTTGTACTGGTTTGGCCGAAGGGTCCACCGCTAGGCGGTGGGTGATAACCCTTCGGTCGATTCCTGGCATATCCTCCGGCCCCCATGCAAAAACAATGGAGTAGGCGCGGAGGGCCTCGGTGATGCCAGCCTTCAGGTCTTCGGGGAGCTTGGCTCCGATCTTCAGGACTCTCTCCGGCTTGGCCGGATTGAGTATCAGGTCTTCAGTCTCCTCGGCAGGCTCAGCCCTCGGCCTACTTTCTTCCTCTTCCAAGGCCTTGGTGGTGATGGTGTCTATACGTAACTCTGTTTTACTAACCTTCTTGGTGAGCTGAAGGTAGCAGGCCCTGGAGAGTTTCTGGTTCCCCTTCGAATAGCCGATGCCGGTGGGTGTGGGGAACTTGAGGCAGAGGTGCCTCATGGAGATGACGGCCTCCAAATCCTCGAGGGCGGGCCGGCCGAGGATGATGTTGTGTGCGCAGTCGAGGTTGACGACGACGAATTCCACTTCGAGCTTGGCTCTATGGGATCCGTCGCCGAATTCAACCGTGAGGGTGATGGCTCCCTCGGCGTCTATGCTGTCCCCCGTAAATCCGGAGAGGGGGGTGTTGATGTGCCGAAGGGACCCCCTATCGAGTCCCAACTCTTGGAAAGTACTGAGATACATGACGTTGACAGAACTCCCCGTGTCAACGTAAGTCCGGTGAATGATGGCGTCATTGATTTCAGTGCGGATGACGAGGGCGTCCCTATGCGGCAGGGAGCCCGAGGGGAGGTCCGCATCTGTGAAGAAGATGGGATCCGCCCTCGGCCTTTTAGTAGGGGGCATGTGATTGACCTCCCCAATGTAGAGGGACTGTGCCCACTTCTTCCTTTGGCTCGTTGAATCGCCTCCGGTGTTGCCGCCGTTGATCATATGAATATGGCGCTTGTATTGTTGATGGGAGCCCTCTCCCTCGTCGTCGAGGCCCCCAATTTCACGTTTCTTCCCCTGTGGGTTCCCCAAGGGGATGGTGTTGGGGTTTACCCACTTGTTTGCCTTCGGCGGAGGCCCTTGATGATGAGGGGGGCCCTGGGGAGGAGGGCCCCTGATGAACTGAGACAAGTGGCCCGCCTGTATCAACCTCTCAATTGCGTTCTTCAGCTGATGGCAGTCGTCGGTTTTGTGTCCATGGTGGCGGTGGAAGCGGCAATATGGCTCATCAGGGCCGATGGCATAGATCTCGAGGGGTGTACGGGAGTCTCGCTCAACGAGCCCCCGCTCCTCTGCATGGTCAAGAATGACGCTGACGGGATGCGTCAAGGGAGTGCGTGGGTGCTCAAGGAGGACGGGTTGCGCCCACGCCTTCGGATTATTCTAGTAACCGCCCCCGGGTCTGGCTTGGCCACCTCGGGAGCGATCGTTGTACTGTGGCTCTCGGTTGGTCGGAGGGGGAGGCCCTCCGGGCCGATTCCTGCCTTCATTTTTCTGAGAGGGGTCCGCGTTGCGGCGGTCCTTCTCGATTTCCTCCGCTTCAGCGTATCGATCCCCCCGCTGAAGGGCCTTTGTATAATCGCGGGGGGGATCAGTGATAAGGCTCCGGGAGAAGTTACCATTGCGGAGGACGGTGTGGAAGAGGGCCATCAAGGTCCTGTCATCGGCGCCCTCGACCTCGAGGGAGGCCTGCCTCCAGCGTTCTAGGAAATTCCGAAGGGTTTCCTCCTTCTGTTGTCTCACATTCAGAAGGTGGGAGAAGTGTTTCTTTGAGCGGTGCCTCCCGGCAAACTGCGTAAGGAAGCGGTGGGCAAGTTCTTGCCAAGAATCAATGCTGCCTTCGGGCAACCGGTTGAACCACTCATACGCTGGTCCCTCCAAGGTGGAAAGGAACCAACGGCACAAGTATTCATCCGATGCCCCCATCATCATCATGCTGTTTTGATAGCGGCTATAATGCTCTTGGGGATCCGTCTTCCCCTCATACGGCTTGATGGGTTGCCCCCGATATTTGTGGGGGATTTTGGCCGCCAACACCCTTGGGGTGAAGGGTGTTCTAGTACGGAGTTGAATGAGGGGCTCGCCTGAGCCCTCGGCAAGTTTACGTTTCATTTCCTCCACCTGTGCCCGGAGGTCAGCGTACTCTGGATCTGGCCTTGCTGTGGAAGCCGTCGGGGGTGCCTGACGATTCTCCTCGAGCTGTCGGAGGAGGGCTTCAATGATTTCGTCCTTGGGATCCTTCGGGGCAACCCCCTGGGAGTTGGCCCGGAAGGACTGCGCCTGATTGATCTGGTGTCTGGCGTCATCGGCATGGAGGATGGCATTGCCCTTGCCTCGGGGCGGAGGTATGCCCTCGGCCCCCGAAGCGGAGGCTCCGCTCTCCTGTGGCCTGCTGAATTCCTGTCTGCCGAGGCGGTCTTGGACCCCTCGGCGTATGGGAGCTCCCCCAAGCCTCTCAAGTGCAGAGGTCCGGGGTTTCTCCTTCATCAAGGGACGTTTATCCCTGGATTGGGCCTCTTGGGAGGCGGTGTCTTGTGCCATGACCCCTTCGGCGTTCCCAACCCCCGGGGGAGGATTGTTGAACAGAGGGGGGAGTGGTGGCAATTGAATAACATTTCCTCCAGCGTAGGGCTGGAGGGGTGCCTGAGAGGCGAGGGCTCCGGAATTGAGAGCCATGTTTTGAACAAAGGCCGCAAAGGCAGCCTGAAGATCGATGGCCGAGGCCGGAGGAGGAACTTGGTTCTCACTCCGATCCCTCCTTCGATTATCAAGGCCAATGCGGGCATCGGGGGTGTTCTTCTGCAGCTGCTGACGTAGATCAGCGGTGGCTTGCTCTAATTCGAGGATGACACCACCCTCGGGTACTAAGGGCCTGTTGGAGGCCTCAGCCCCGTTAGTTTCGCCGGGGGCTACGTAGTTTTCCTCAAGGGTCTTGGATTGGGCACGGGTGGTTCTTCCCATTTTTGGTAAGGGTTTGTGTTTGGTAGAGGGGGAGGGTTTCTTACTTGATAGTGTTCAACCTCTCAACGAGAGCACCATGGCCCTCGACCTACCAAATGTTTGGTAGAGGGGGAGGGTTTGTGTTTGGTTAGAGCACCCGTTTGGTAAGCGGGAGGTCTTGAGTTCAGCTCTCAACGAGAGCACCAAATGATGGATAGTCTACCCGGGGGGTATCTTATCCGGGGGGTTATCGCGGAAATAACTAGAGAGAAGTCAGAGCAAATAGGAGGAGAGAGAGTCGATTTTATTAAATGAACTCAGCGTGTGGAGTTGAGATGTAGGTTGTGTTGATTACAAGGGGAAATAGGCTGCTATTTATAGCAGCAATAAATGCGATGAGGGGACACGTGTCAGTAATCCAACGGCCGAAGGGTCACATCAGCCTAGTGGTGCTGGCAGTGGTACGTCAACCGCACTCAATGCGGTTGGCGGATGCGACGTGGCATTAAATGCGGTGGTTGGCTGTCTCTAAAAGGAATCTTCGATGATTGAGCTTGTTCAGCCGAAGGCTCCCGGTGTAGCCGAGCGCTCCCTGTGTAGCCGAGGGCTCATTGCGTAGCCGAGGGCCCTTGTGTGGCCGAGGGCTTGGTTCAGCCGAAGGCTTCCCCTGGTGCCGAGGGCATGGGAATGCCGAAGGCTCATGTCTTCGCCCGTTTTCTCCCAGCAGCTTCTTATGCCAGAAAAGGCTATCCTGTGAGTTTCGGAGCCTTCGACCAAGGAGGCCGAAGGCACCCCAGTGCGTATTCTGGGCTACTTTGAAGCTTGGGCCGTTGTATTTGGGCCTGAGATGTCCCCTGGGCTCAATGGACTCGTGTAGGAGAAGTAGGAGTCTATGGGCCGGGGGTTCCTGGGTCATATACTCCATCAGTGTTACTTTATAATATGTGGTATGTTGAACTGCTTAAGAGCCCGTTTGGAGAACTCTGTTTTCGGCTTATCAGGCTTATCAGCCAGCTTTTTCACCAAACACGTAACTTTTACTTTCGCGCGCTGAATTGTGTAATAAGCCGAAAAAGTAAGGTTGGAGTTACTTTTCTGGCTGTATTGGCTGAAGTTACTGTAGAGGACCATTTTAGCTATTTTTACATATAATTTTTTCTTTAATTTATTAATAAAATATATTTTTAAAATATTTTTTCTTAAATCAGCAGAATCAGCCAAAACAGCCACTCCAGCCAGAATATCATAAATTTCAGCAGAATCAGCCAAAACAGCCGATTTTGGTGCTACCAAACGGGCTCTGAATAATTGAATATCATACGGAGTATCAAATATTGGAGTCAAAGGATCCCCACGCGACTACACGGGTGCCAATCCGTTAAATAGACAAAAATAAGATAAATGTTTAAGATTTCGTATTAGTGTTCTTTTTTTGTGATTGCACAAGAATACCCTTTAGAGGTTTAGGGGCTTTAGGGTGGTCAATGTCACTATGTTGCCGCCGATGGTGAATAGTCATCACAACTCTGCCACTACTACAAACCATGTGAGATTGTTGCTGCCACCACCAATTGGCAATTGCTTTCGATCGCTAGAGCTCCGCCGCCATCACAAATATTCCAAACGCCATCTGCCGCCACCGCCGACCCCAATATCGTTTGGGACTAAGGCTTGGATGTTGTTTATCTGCCGCCACCATTAGTGGATTATCCCACTACTAATAGACTGCCCTTAATTATGCATTTAATTTTAATACTCAATAATTATACATTTTGTATTATTGTAACAATACAAAACTACATGGTCAATGGAGGATTTCTCTTTTCTTCCAAAAAAGGAGAATCTCCCTTTTGAATTTCAATTATTATTATTGATCTCCTTTGCTCATTTATCAATTGATCAATTCATGTTTTTATTTTTTTGTAAGATATGGGAAATGCATGTTTTGTTCCTTTTTTGTAAAGTACGGGGAGGAGGCGTTTTTTCTTTTTAAACGGGCTATTTTTTTCATTCTAAACATGGTTCCCTGTTAAAAAAATTGTACAGGCTTAAAATGCAAAAAATGAAAAAACTACGATGATTACGATGTTTTCTGGACTGTAATGGATCAACTGTTTTGCTATGTTGTCTCTCTTTTTTATTTCTATCTTTTAGGGTTCTGGTTTTGGTCCGGATCTTCTTTGGCCGAGAGTTACGTCTGCTTCATGTGAACGTATGTTTTGTTCTTCTCCTAGCACTCTCAAGATGTTGTGTCTTCCTCGTCGGAGTAATCGATCGAGTGCTTCATCACTCATGGTTAACAAGACAGGCTTAACCTAGTTCTTTTGACGCTTCAATTATTCGCTCTCCTCCTTAACCACCGCCTCACTCGAAAAAGAAGAAGCTCCCAACTGGTTTGCCTTTTCGATGGCTGGTCAAACTGATGATCAGGCCCGGCCCAACCCAGGTGCAATTGGAGCAAGCGCACAGGGCCTCCACTATTACGAGGGCCTCCATATTTTTTTAGCTTAGTAGTACTGTACACTAGGCCCAATCGTTTAGGAAAATATCCGAGCAGCAGCTTCGAGCATGTACGCCGCATCCGTGTAAATGCAAATTACGGGAGGAATTTTCGAGGAGACTTGGAGAATCGAAGCGGCACAACGATGATTTTTGAGGAGATTACGGAACGATTGAGACTGGAGGAGATGTTAATACGTAGTATATTACAGTAATCCAATGGATAAACATCGTCAATTCCTTCCATTATCCAATTTCTTCTTCTGGCCTACGACTTCCTTATTCTGATTTTATTTGCTGTCAATCTCTGAATTCGACTTCCATTCACTTGAAATTCGTCAATTCCTTCCATTATCCAATTTCTTCTTCTGGCCTACGACTTCCTTATTCTGATTTTATTTGCTGTCAATCTCTGAATTCGACTTCCATTGCCTTGAAATGCGGCACTCGACTGTCGATCCTCTCAATAAGCAGTCAAGCACGAGGAAGAGAGCTTGGGTCATGCTTGTGATATACAAGTAAATTATTACTACGTATTATATTACTCACTCCGTCCCAAAATTAACTTTTCACTTTCCTTTTCGGGCAGTCCCGAAAATTAACTTCACACTTCAAAACTTTCCTTATTTGGCAAATAATCTACATCAAAAAGTGCCAAACAGTGTCAAACAGTGTCAAACGGTGTCAAACAGTGTCCAAAACAGTGTCGAACCGTGTTTAAACAGTGCACTCCACAGTAAAGTCAAATTTATTTTCTTAATCTGTGTGAAGTCAAACTGAGAAGTTTATTATGAGACGGAGGGAGTATTATAAAAAGTGAAGGCCATACTTACCTAGAGGCAGCAGACTTGTAATCGCAGAGCATTAGTCACTCAGCCAGAATGGAAAAGTTCAGGTGTTTTTGATCAAACATTTTTCCTTAATTGATTACATCAAGTAATTGATAATTCTTACTCCGTATATTTGGATTCTTTTATTTACATTTTATAAATTATAATTCCTTCTGGAACTAGATAATATGAATCCAAATATGAAAAAACATACGAATAAGAACTAATTCAATCTCAAAAAAGAGTTTTACAGAAAAAATTGTTAAAAAAACCCACAAAGTATTATTTACAAATGAAAATATCATATCACGCTAGGCCACAAGATTATATTCTAGGCCTTCCTATTTTATTTTGCACAGGGCCCTTTATTTGTCCGGGCCGGGCCTGCTGATGATCTAGATAATTTTTGCTTAATTGAGTTTCCTTTGTTGGTTGCTGATCAAATCAATTCTCCCTTTCCGGTCTCTGATGAAATCGGATTTTTTATTTTCTCATTGGAGTAGCAAAAGAGGAACAAGAGACTTAGAGTAGTGTTAGACTCTACATTATTACGGAGTTAGCGATCCGAAATGATTCATTGGATCATTTCCGTTCTATGTCTCATTCTATCTTAGATTGAGGGATTTGAGGCTATTTATTTTTTTAACTTTTAGGCCCGAGTTCAAAATCTTTAAACGGATCCAGATTTGAAAGCTTAACCTAGATCTCATAGGTCTCGGATACGGATTTGGATCCATTTTTAAAAAATGGAAAGAGGCAAAACTTGTTAATTTCGACCCTAACGGGGCGACCCACGGGCCTAATCCGCAGGATTCCAGATATGCATAATACTTCCTTAGTTAGTTCTCTACCATAATCCCGACGCGCTTACCTCTACTCTGCTTTGTTCGACTTCTCTGTTAACAACTAATAATCCCGTTCACAGTTTATGAGCATTATATTCCACCATAAAAGTTGATTTTGTTTTTATCGTGTTCGGCCGTAGATTATATAGATGGCGGCGTCTATTGCTAGCTGCAACTTCAGCATTTCAGGTTCGATTTATGCCCCCTCCCTATATGTGCTATAAATTTGTTGTTGAAAACTGACTAGTTGTTCTGAAATTGGGTAAATTGGTTTTACTTATCTGCATTTTAGGCCCTTTTCAGTTCAAAGCTGGCAAAGATTGTTTGGTTCTGTTTCATTGCTCTAATAGGTTCAAACCCAGAGAGCATCCTTCTGTTCTGGTGATGCCTAAAAATGTAAAATATATGTCTTGCACTCTTTTACATTGTACATGTTATCATGAATTATGCCTGTGTGAAGGATCAGCTTTATTGGTGGTTTTCACTTTTGGTATTAGATAACTACCTTAAAGATTGAGAATACTTTACGAGCAAGTCATGATGTCAAATGCAGCTCATATGCCCCAAAAAGTTGTCTGCGCTTGAGTGTTGATAATAGTGATGAACAGCAATGTTTTGGATACTTAATGAATTGGTTCAGGTACTTCAATTGCAATGCACATCTCTAATTGTAGCCCTAGTTTGGTTGGACTAAATACATGGGAAAATGATAATAACTGAATGGAATATGCTTGAATCCTTTGGCTGCCATAGCATACATTATACATGTTACTGATAATAATATGCTCAAGCTCATCATCAAAATTCTTAATTGCTTGTTATTTTGGTTTATGGAAAGTGGATAAGCTTGGCTAACTTTATTACTATAGACCGACCTATTACATTGGATTCGCTAAGCTGTGATAACATCTCGAATGTTTCCCTTTATTTGGATGGTCGAACGGAATAATGAGAGCAAACGTTTAGGGAATATATATCAAACTCCTTGTTTGTAAAGATATGGCAGATTTGAAGGGAAAAGATAGGGTGTATGACTTACTACAGAGTACTAAATAAAATAGATCCATTTGTGCTCTGGAGAAGTGTAGTAATTCAGACCATTGTCACATATGCTTGACAAATATTTCCTCCGTTCCTCAAAAGGTTACCATTTTCTTTTTCATTTGTACCAAAATAATATTTTTCTTTCCTTTTCTGGAAGGAATTGTGTGGCTAAATTTCTCTCGCACTCCTCTGCTAACTTTTAACTACATAATCTCACTGTTCTTAAGAAGCACACGTAATCATAGGGAAGCTTATTTGAGGGACAGATGGAGTAGTTTTATAAACATAATGTCTGATAATAGGCAAATAGCTGATCCTGCCCTTTCAAAGTCAAAGAAACTAAGGAATCCTTTAATTTTCTGCAAGGGTCTTATCATGAAGTTATGAATATTGAATTTTTCTAATGATTTAGTTGTTCAATAACAGGGCAATGAAAACTGTTCTATCATTTCTTGCTGAACAGCCAAGTCAGCTGAAGCACATAGAATGGCCAAGCATCCAGACAACAGTTAGTTGTAACTTTACTCTTATTTACCAATGTTATTTCATTTTATCATTTTCACTCTTGTATGTGTATGGTCTGTTTAGCGTTCTCATCACCAATCATATTTCCAAATCATGGAACATGAGTACATGCCCTGTGAGTTACAGTTATTATGAAATTTCTCTTTATCCCTTTTGATTAAGTTATGAAAGAATGACATACATATAACAATGTATCATTTGACATAAACATCCTTTCTAGCCACGTAATGGATCACAGCTGAACTCTATTCCCAAACACTTCTTGTTTTTTGAAATATTAAGTGGTCAATGAGAGTGTAGAAAGATTAGACAGAGTATTTAAATGAATACCATTCTTAGGTAAACAGATATCATTAGATTCTTGCTGTTAAGCATAGCTCATAAACAAATTTATGTTTGAGCTTATTTTCATTTCACATTTCATCAATCACCTTTAACCTGGATTTCTTATAGATGTAGGAGTAATTATGTTTGAAGTAGAACAAGTAGTTATGTTTGGAGTAGAACTGATGTTGGTTTCTTTTACCACTGCAGCTGAAGACTGCTAGCCTGGCCCTTGCCCTAGTCGGTCTGTTTATCATTGCATTGGCATCCGTTGATTCTGCTCTATGCTATGTATTGGCTTTGTTTTCAAGAAGGGCAACTTGATATGTGGATTCTTCTCTGTGTTATGTATCTTTATAACTGATTTTTTTGTAGGAATTGTTTTCATTTGCTTGTGCTTTCAAGAAGTTATTTAGTTTATACGTAGTATATCATAAGAAAAGTAATAATAGAAGTTTGTTTGAAGTGTTTGATAAAAATATTCTTTAATACGGAGTACTAAGTATATTGTTGGGGTAATCCGGTAATATGTTATACAAAATGTATTTGTTAATGGTCGGCAATTGAATAGAGTCTATAAAAGGATTTGTAGCTACTGGTGGGTGTAGCTCAACTAGTAGCAAGGGAGTGTTACAAGGGTTAGGTCTCAGGTTCGAATCCCGGCAACTACGATGAGGGGTTACTATGCTGAAAAATGCATATGGCCTCTGTAAGTACCGGGGATAGAGTTCCACTCTCTATCTGTCAGATTGTGATTATAGTCCAATTTACATCCTCCCATCGTGCCGTCCGATCGGTGTTGGGGGGCCCTCAGGGATAGGCATGGCAATGGGTCGGGGTGGGGTGGGTATTGCAAGACCCAGACCCGCCCCGTGGCTTGGCGGGGCGGACCCGCCCCGCCCCGTGATCTGCACGGGTCCAAACTTGTTGACTCATGACCCGCCCCATGCGGGGCGGGGCGGGTCCGCCCCGCCACAACCTAATTAGCTAGTATGTATTTTTATTTGTGAGAAGTTGTTACCAATTGAATCTGCATAATGTTTATCTCTAAATAATAATTAAAAATCAATATATTAAATCAAATTCATGATACGCTAAAAATTTCAAAAATTAAGGAAATATTACTCCAACTTGAATAGTTAATCTAATTAGTTATATTAATAATTGAATATATGTATTAAAATTCTATATATAAAGAAGACATTGATAATCTGTCGTGCATATCATTCTAATATATATTCATATATTATAAGATCAAAGAATTTATGATTTATTGTATACACACATATGTATGTTGAAGTATATTTGTAGTATAATTTAAGAAAAAGTATGTATACTTATATATTGAGCGGGTCGGGTCGGGGCGGGTCGGGGTGGCACGGGTCAATTCTAATACCCGGACTCGCCCCATTGTATAGGCGGGGCGGGGCGGACCCGCCCCATCTGCAAGACGGGGCGGGGCGGACCCGCCCCAAATGTCTCGGGCCAGGGCGGGTCATTGCGGATCGGTTTTTTTTGACATCCCTACTCAGGGATGGGGTGTCATCCTTATAAAAGGATTTGTAGCTAATTCGTTGATTGGGACGTGAATACTCCCTTCGTCCTCCTAACTTTGTCTTGTGTACCTTTTTCGTTTGTCTCATTAAATTTGTCTCATATCATATTTGGTAATATTTGAGTGGTTAGAATTCATTCTTACTTTATTCATATTTTATCAATTCAATACCAACCACCCAATTCTACTTTTTTTATTTTTAATAAAAACCACATCACATCTCTTTGTCCCAAACTTAGGTGGGCGAAGGTAGTAAGAATTAAGACTTCTGTAATGTGTATAGGGGTGGATCTACAAGCGGTCTCGGACCGGAACCAGGACCGACACTGTGTCGGCTTGGACTCGGACCGGTAATTCGATTCCGGTGCAGGATTAGGTATCGGATTTAGTATCTGGCGGGCACAGCCTTGATTTTGAAAAATGGGTACTGGACTGGCGGTCCGGGGTCCCAGTTAGTCCCAATGATCAAAATTCAATTTATTTATTTTTTTGGACTTTTCATAGGGGAGAGGGGGTGTTATGGCGATTGCAACGAGTAATAAGAGCTATAATGTTGAGGTGGGGGATGGGGGGTTGGGCGGACTGGGGGTGTGGGTTAAAAGTATCCTAAATGTCTATCAACAATATCATCCAAGTCTTAGTCCCAAAAGATATTGGGTCGTCTAACCTAAGGAGTTCTTTCCCGTAGAACAAAATTCTCTCACTAACCGTGAGATGAGAACTCGCACTCCAGCTATTAGAGACCACCATACGACATTCATCTTCTTTCAGCTAGTTAATTTCAAATTTAAAAATTTTTGCTTTCCGGGTAATCGCTGTAGGAATAACTTTTACCCACAAAGCCATGTGGTCACTCACTAGGGCTTCCACCGAAGATGCATGTGCCACCATATACTTGTTCCACCAATAATCATTAACAAGCACTCTATCAAGCTTATCCTGATCCACCCGATAATTTGTACCCTTTACCCTTTCCCACGTTCACTTATATCCATCGAAAGGGAAGTCCCTTAATCCACAAGAAGTCACCATCTCCCCGAAGCCTCTTAGCCGTAAGTTTAGATGAGGCACTAGTAAAAAAACAGGCTTATAGTGACACTTTGTTAGTGACACTTTTTAATATAGTGTCATTATTATTTGACATATCTTTTTTACGATGTATATGTGTCATTAATTTCTCACACAATAGTATCAATACCTGATAATGACACTCAGACCACATTTTATTTCTTTTTAACATTATTTTGTCATATTTTAACACCTCCAATTTATTTTCTATCTTCTAAATTAACCTTAACATAACTCTTTCTCTCATCATTCCTAGAACCCTAACCAGATCGAGAGTCTTCACGAGCGATTCTCCTGCTAGAGAGAGTTTCTTTGTCTGGTCGAATCATCTTCCAGAATGATTCTCGTCGGGCCCCTTCTCCTACTAAGAAACCGACGACACGGGATCCTCTCAAAGCAACAAATAACATGAGATCTTCTCGTTGGGCCCCTTCTCCAGCGACCAATCGATCGGCGAATCGGTTGTTGTTTGGCATCCTGGCTTCATCCACCGCGTTCCTTACTTTTGAGAATTCCTATTTCAGGCTGGGATTATTCCAAGTTTCTCTTATCTTCTTTTAATGATTACAACTTTGATTTTCCCCTATTTCTGAGACGTTTTTTATGGATACAACCAGCGAAACCCATCGAGGTAACTCAGATGTGTGTATTTATATTTCTCATTTTCTTCTGTTTATTCATTTTGCTGACATGTATTGTTGTAGGAAGTCAGCATGTGGAAAGGGGCGGAGGGATACAACCGAACAATGGTGGACAACGGCATAGAACCTTAGACTTAGAGATACAAGTAAAATTCAAATTCAACACTGAGAACATATATGAATCCGTAATTTAGATTTCAGATTAATTTTAATTTTGACTTTTATTGTTTGTTTAAGAGTAAAATTTAGATCTGACACGTTAAAATTACTAGGAATGGATTTTGGTTAGCTGGAGGTAAATTACTAAAGAATCAATCGTTGAAGGGAGAACCGCCTAAATGAATCAATCAGGAACTCTATCCTTCATTTCTTCTCTATTTCTTCCCGAGAACAGTTTGAGCAACGATGTGGATTTGCTGGTAGGAGTTGGCTAGCCTATGTCACAGTTGAATGAATTTGCCAGTAAGCTGTGATGTGATGCGTCGGCTTGGACTATTCAATTTGATGCTTATAGGAGTAATTTACCTGTCAATTATCTCAAATCCTAGATTGCTATAATTTTCTCAATATGTCTTGAAGTTAAAGTGGTGTGTTCTTTCTTCTTGTCATAGATATGACTTAAGTCTATTTTGTTGATTATGGCCAGATTATGGGGCAGGGATACAAAGAGCTTTGGTGATTTATGGCACAAACACACAATAGCGTTCCTTAGAGGTATTCACGTACTTTTTTGATAATATTTGCTGCTTATTGTGTGCCTGCAACTTAGCATTAAGAAGTAGCTAGTTTATGTTTTTGAATGAATGTTCTATTATTTGGGACTATGATGGTTGATTTTACCAATTTGTTTCAAATCGAGAGGTAGGTTTACCAATCTTGTTGTAAGTTTTGTAGGTTTAATCTTTTAAGTTTCTTGGACACAAATGAAAAATATGCTTGTTATTTAAAGGAAGAGTTACTTTAATAGGAGAAAACATGATTTAATTTTTCCTACTCTGTACTTCATTTAGTTATTCTCTGTTTTTGTCCTCAACAAAACAGAGCAATAGTATCTAGTGATCAGGAAGTATGGGACATATTCATACACTTATAAACCAATTACTTCAGCTTCTAACTTTGAGTTTAAAATTGATATCTTTGTTATGTTAGTCGTATAATAATTTCAATTTCAAAAGATACGTTACGAGCCTTATTTGTTTAATTTGGTAAGTTGAGCTACCCATGAACTAGTTTTAGACATGTCTGGTGTAATCCCATCTGCTATTTCTAGCCTTCTAGGAAGATTTACTTTTTTTTTTAGTAAAATGGTTATCATATCTTTCCAAAAACAAGAACGTTAAAATTAATTATTTGGAGACTTGGAGTGGCTTTTAATATAATATGTAGTATAATAATTGCATGTATTGTATACTTGAAGCTAGGTAGGTAGAGCTAAGAAGGTAGATAACTTGTGCGTTCCATCGTATAGGTGTGAATTTGAAGAAAGACATTAATTAAACAAAAGTGGGCTGGATTGATATGATCTAAAAAGTAAAGCTCTAGCTAGGTAACTAAATAAGCTTCTTGTTTCTGAAAAATGTCTTCAAGTGCCATACTTGGAGACCTGAAACTAGAATGCAGACTCCCACAGACATGAAGATGAAGCAAGCCACCCTCTTATTTGTCATTTTACTAACTATTTGAATTTTCAGATCCTTGATCATATAAGATGAATTGTATTTTCGCGGATGGCCTTTGTTGTTTCTTCCATCTTTTTAAACTCAAGCTCAAGGCCATCTACATTGTGTGTTTTGTCAACTGATTCCCAATCTTTTGCAGAGATTCTGATTTTCCAGTCAAGGCTAAACGGTAAACGGTAAACCAATAAACTAATCATATTTGATGTAAACTCCATAGCCCACACCACCGGTTGCCTCAACTGTTGAGAGACACTTTTGTGTTATGAAAATAGTGAAGACTAATTTACTTAATAGAATCGGTGATCAATTTCATAGCGACTGTCTTATTTACTTTGTATAAAGAGATCTATTTGAAATCATCACAAACGAAAGTATAATAGATCTCTTTCAAAAGATGAAAACTCGAAAAAAACCAATTGTATTTCAATTTTTGGGGTTTTTGGTATTGTAATATACTTTATTTAATTAGGAAATTCTTTGTACTTTATTACGGAGTATAATTTTTGGCTATTCGGGTATATTGTATGGTGTTTTTTTCTTTAAGAACACTGCCTTTGCATGCTCTATGGGTCTGCCCCCAATAGTTCCGTTTCCTGGATCCGCCACTGTCCTTAGTATCCTTGTATATCTCCTTGCACGTGTTTGGAAACGGAGTCATTTTCTGGCTTGTAATGTGTGTTGTCTGGTCTAAACCCAAATTGATAGGTAGGTGAGTTTGTTTGTCTAATCCCAACAATATTGGATGCAATCTAGAAAGCAAAGTGTGTACTTGATCGGTAGTAAGTGAGAGAAGCTAAATAAAAACAAAAATTTAATCATGTAGGCTTTCTAGCACATTTTTATGACTTTCTCATTTCGTTAGCATATACACCTCTAATTTTGTTTTTTAGTTATTTGTGATCAAGGAGAATCCATTCAACTTGAAGGTTCTTATGAAAAATAGGAGCTGAAGTTGGCGCCACCACCGCCACATTAACAAGTAATATCAACTGGTTGAGTTAGAAGCACATGTTATTGTTGTCCAATCATAAGTAACTTTAGTTAGGAACATATATCATTGTACCAATATGACTTTTTGAGCAATATGAAGATGGCTAGAGTATAAATTTCTACATTTGAGAGGCTCTATAAGCGTATTTCTAATATTAGAGACACACAACAGAAAGGGAATATAGTTCACACTGTTAATATATGTAAATTCAAACTTGATTGCCATTTGGATATATTATTGTACTTTGCAAACAAGGTGACAAACCAGGACCAAATTAAGGAAGGAAGCTGGTATACTATTACCATTCTTTGCATGATGTACGATGTACTATTATTGTTCAGTACTCCAACTTACTAATGAACATCAAGTTGATGAAATTAAAGTGTTGATTTGTTTTGTTGATTTGCTTGTCTAAATCGCTGATCATTTTAATCCGTATGTTTTTTGGGTTTTGGAATTATTGAATTGGAACTTGGTGAAGAATATATATGCTCTCTAAGTCATTTTTCTAAGCTATTGAGAAAGATGGTGATGTAGTTTTTCTAAGCTACCGTAGTCATTTTCATGCATAATATCATGGTATGCTTATTTAGACCAATTTTGGCATATTCAATACCTTAACAATTTTATTTCTATCTATGTTGTTTTATTAATGTTTCAGGTTATGTGTACGTGATTCTGTTGGAGTTGGCAAATATTGGAGCAAAAGTTTCATTATGTGCAAGACTGCAAAAGAAGATATGTGAAGGCCCTAGGAAATGTGGTGTAAAAGTTAGACTTGTTAGCGTTTTGTTCTTGTATATTAGTTGTTGTTTCGGGGTGTGCCCCCCATGAATTATGTAATAAGTACATTCACATTTATGTGAGAAATTGATATATAAATAAAAATCTTTGAATTTTGGTTATTTATTAGTATTAAATTATATTATATATATATATATATATATAATTATATATACATATACACACACTTGTGATACTAATGTATCATATATCTTTATGATACCAGAGTGTCAAAAAAAGTTATGATATTATAACGTCATAATTTTATGTGATATTTTATTGTCATACTTTTGTGACACTAATCTGTTTAGCAACTAGTGACACTAAATTTTGTGTCACTTGCCCCCATTGTCTGTGACACTTTCAGAGTGTCACCAAATCGTTTAGTGACACTAATTTAATGTCACTATAAGCCATTTTTTTTACTAGTGAGGGATCCTCCCCTTCTTCTCCAACGCATATAATATGTCATTAAAATAACCAACAATGATCCACGGAAGGGTATTATTCTCGGCCAGATTTTTCAAAAGATCTCATGCCTCTCTTCTTCTACACATTTCTGGGAATCCGTAGTAAAAAGTGAGCCTCCATACGGTGTCATTTGGAGTCAATTTAACCGTAGTATCAACAAAATTGGAATGGCACTGAGCAATATTTAACTCCAATTAATCGTTCCATCCGACCACCAAGACCCCACTCAGCCCCTCCTTATCCGTCCTGGCACTTTGTGCAAATCCCTAAGCCCATGGCAGGTCCTTAGCTCGTTGACATCGTAGCTTGGTTTCCATGAGAAAGATAACTAATGGTATATGGCTTTGAATGATATCCGCCATACCTTGAACGGTTGCCGGATTTTCAAGGCCTCAACAATTCCAACTGATAATACTCATTGAGATACCTCTCTGCCGGACCTAGCAAGCAGTCTGCCACCGCCCGAAAGCCACACGTCGGCCTCTGTGCGTAGAACACCACCAGAAAAACCAGCTAGGGATAACCCTAGAATCGACCACCTGTGCAAAAAACTTCAACCAGCCGCGCCGGAATCCACCTATCACATAGGCAATGCAACCTCGCCGGAAACAAACTCAAATCGAAAGTTCAACCCTGCCGCAGACTAAAAGGCTAGCCATCAAATCCTTGTACCCCTGCTATGAAAAACAGAGACCTTACCCCTGCTAATAAGTCATGCTGCGCGCAAGACCCCATGCTAATAAGCCATGTTGCGGCAAGGAGGACCGCTGATGTCCGTCGCACAGCCTCTCCCCCAACCTACACTGTCCGCCGAAAATCTCTGCCAGAAGAAAACGGCCGCCTTAGGGTTTCCCCCCTTAGAGCATCCACAATGATGATCTTCAACTTTACGGTTTTTTATGGCTTATTATTGCCATGTCACCTCCACATAAGATAATCTCAAATAATCTCCAAATCAATAAATTTCCCCTCATTTATGATCTTAATTTACCTTGGATAGGAGCATGAGCATGCACGAACTACAATGCTAGTCATCACCATAATTATGAGTATATGCCTAGAAGTTGGAAATAATCTCAAAATAATCTAGCTTTAGAATTTGATATCAGATTATTTTATCAAATAATCTCATAAAATAATCTCAACTCCTCACCCATGATCCCAAAAAAAATCCTCCACATCATCAAAATGATCCCAAAAATATTCCATGGATGTGGATGCCATTAATAGGATAGGATACTTAATACACTGTATATAAAAATATATTAATAATATATGATATAATGTTAATAGTATATAACTATAAGATGAGTAGTATAATTATATTTAATGCTTTAATATACATACTTAATATTACATATTTAAATCAAAGTAGGTAAATTTGGTAATATATGAGGTCATTTGGTAACACTAAAATTGGCTGATTATGCTGAAATTTATGAAGTTCTGGCTGAAGTGGCTGTATTGGCTGATTCTGCTGATTCATAAAAAAATTATATTTAAAATATTTTTTATTAATAAATTAAATAAAAAATTATATGAAAAAATAGCTAAAATGATCCTCAACAGTAACTTCAGCCAATACAGTCAGAAAAGTAACATCAACCTTACTTTTTCTGCTTGTTACAAAACTCAGCGCGCGAAATCAAAAGTTACATGTTTGGTGAAAAAGCTGGCTGATAAGTTTGATAAGCCGAAAAATGGGTCACCAAACGGTCTCTATATAAACATTATTTTTATCCTTTTTATTTTTATCATTTTTAAGTATATTCATCCTGTTTTATATTACTATGTATCTTTTTATAATAGCTTATTTTTTATCTTTATTTTCTTTCATCTCCTTTTGATGGTGATATCCCTAGCTGGTTGAAGTTTTTTGCACAGGTGGTCGATTCTAGGGTTATCCCTAGCTGGTTTTTCTGGTGGTGTTCTACGCACAGAGGCCGACGTGTGGCTTTCGGGCGGTGGCAGACTGCTTGCTAGGTCCGGCAGAGAGGTATCTCAATGAGTATTATCAGTTGGAAATGTTGAGGCCTTGAAAATCCGGCAACCGTTCAAGGTATGGCGGATATCATTCAAAGCCATATACCATTAGTTATCTTTCTCATGGAAACCAAGCTACGATGTCAACGAGCTAAGGACCTACCATGGGCTTAGGGATTTGCACAAAGTGCCAGGACGGATAAGGAGGGGCTGAGTGGGGTCTTGGTGGTCGGATGGAACGATTAATTGGAGTTAAATATTGCTCAGTGCCATTCCAATTTTAATTTGTTGATACTACGGTTAAATTGACTCCAAATGACACCGTATGGAGGCTCACTTTTTACTACGGATTCCCAGAAATGTGTAGAAGAAGAGAGGCATGAGATCTTTTGAAAAATCTGGCCGAGAATAATACCCTTCCGTGGATCATTGTTGGTTATTTTAATGACATATTATATGCGTTGGAGAAGAAGGGGAGGATCCCTCATCTAAACTTACGGCTAAGAGGCTTCGGGGAGATGGTGACTTCTTGTGGATTAAGGGACTTCCCTTTCGATGGATATAAGTGAACGTGGGAAAGGGTAAAGGGTACAAATTATCGGGTGGATCAGGATAAGCTTGATAGAGTGCTTGTTAATGATTATTGGTGGAACAAGTATATGGTGGCACATGCATCTTCGGTGGAAGCCCTAGTGAGTGACCACATGGCTTTGTGGGTAAAAGTTATTCCTACAGCGATTACCCGGAAAGCAAAAAATTCTAAATTTGAAATTAACTGGCTGAAAGAAGATGAATGTCGTATGGTGGTCTCTAATAGCTGGAGTGCGAGTTCTCATCTCACGGTTAGTGAGAGAATTTTGTTCTACGGGAAAGAACTCCTTAGGTGGGATGGGAGTACAAAGAAAGGGCTGTGGCAGCAAATTCAGGCTTGTAAAAGGCGAATGGCAAGGTTTAGGGGCCGCGATGATTATAGACACATGGCTGAATTTCTGAGGGTTAGAACTGTGCTATATTCGCTGTGGGAGAAGGAAAATCAATTCTGGAAACAGAGGGCGAAGGAATTTTGGCTGAAATAGGCAAATAGGGGGATATTAATTCCCATTTTTGATAATGCGGTGAAAAGTAGACGGAGGAAAAATAAATTAGCCGGGCTAAAACGGGCTGACGGGTCATGGTGCACCGATAGAGTACAAGTGGGAGAGATGGTAAAAATTTACTTTTAAGCATCTGTTCGAACAAGGGGCGGCGACAGGGGTGGTGGACAACTTTGGTAATTTCGGGCAGGTCACGGTGGAACAGAATGCACGGTTATTGTGGAGCATAAGAAGAAGAAGAAGAAGAAGAAAAAGAGGAGGAGGAGCAGAAGAAGCAGAAGAAGAGGAGGAGGAGGAGGAGGAGGAGGAGGAGGAAGAGGAAGAGGAGGAGGAAGAATAAGAAGAAGAAGCTTTCACTGGGAAGAGGAGAAGCATCTTTCACTCGGAAGAAGATTGCACATATTAGGAGACCGTCCTTGTTCCTCAAAATCGCTCTCCCTGTCGAAGAATGTGATGAGTAAGTAGCATCCGTGTTCAATTTATAGGTTTTGTTGGGCTTGTTCCATTTGAATGCAAGTATTATAGGTTTAGCTAAACAAAAAGAACTAGGAATTAGCTTTTCCTCATAAAACACCCTATCAACTTTCTGAATCTTCGTTGTTGTGAAGCTCGTAACCCACATCTGAGACTAAAATTTGATCTGGTAAATAAGCTTCTCTTGAGAAGGGAATGATTCCTCCTGGTCCCAGATTAAGTTGGTATAACCATTCCGTATATGCCAACACACTATGCCCGGAAGACAATGTTTGAAAATGTCTTCCAAATTTTTGGAACCAGCCTTAAGCCACTAGGAGATGAAAACTTGCCTTATTGAAACAATCTGGTGAAAATTAGGTATACACAGTATTCCTCTTAAATAATTCCAAATAGGCTTTATCTTTTTCACAAATGCACCACATTATCTTTTCACAACTATAAAAGATATGATCAACTTCATCAGAATGAGCCCTACAAATGGGGCAAATAGATGGATTCAAAGCCATTGAGAACCTCTAATATGCACATTAAATGAATATCCTTTCATCAAAACATTATTTTTGAATCAAGCATTAAATGAATTAATAAAAAGATTTAAAGCTATCTTTCCCTCTGAAAAGAAATTAAGAAGCAAGTAACATCACTATTATAATATTATGATGGTAATTAAAATCTAGTGGAGTTACAAATATTTTTGTCATCAAATCATCCCAATGAAAGCATATACATATGTTTATATCTTCCTGCAAAAGAACAAGAAACATGTCACTAAAAAAGATTCTCTTTTTTTTGTGCACATATATCAGAATGAATTTAAAACCTCAAAGTGTATGTTAAATTTGACCAACCTAGAAGTGAAATACGAAACAAACAACGACTGGTCTGTATCGAATGCATTGAGAGAGTGTTAAGATCCGGAGTTGGATGCTGAAAGGTCAATCTAATAGGAGGAGTAATCCACAATCTTATGTATTATTTTATTTATTTAATATATTCCAATTTGGATATTTACTTTAACACGCTTTTAAGCCCAAACTAGGTTGGAAAAAATCGTAGTGTATAAATGGGCTAAACAAAACCTTAACAAACCACTCTTAATCATGAGTGCTACACAAGCAGTCAAATCATATCTGAACTTCGCTCTGATACCATGTGATTATACAGAAAAACAAGAACAACAATTGTATAGGGTTTATTAGTATTGGGTTGAATACATATGGGCCGATTGTATATGTAATATCAAGGAGTCCAAAATTATGTTATTATCGATTCATAATAATAATAATAATAATGATAATAATAATAATAATAATAATAATAATAATAATAATAATAATAATAATAATAATAATAATAATAATAATAATAATAATAATAATAATAATAATAATAATAATAATAATAATAATAAATTTGACGTATATGATGAGACATATTTATTTGATGATAAGGGAATTAATCGTTTTTTGAATAATAATGCATAAATCCTATTTTGTGATGAAATGAGTTTACTTTTATTAGAGAATAATTGTTAGCGGTTGTTCTTATTTTTTGAAATTTCTACCAAAAAATAGTATAATTGACAGAAAAACAAGAATCAAGTCTTATCATAAAGCACATTTATAGAAAAACAGGTTTCATTGGCTTTAACCACATCATGCGTTTGTAAGAGGTCGCCTGCACTGGTTTGGAGAAGACTTTGAAGCTTTGGCTGATATGCCCCACCAATGTTCGATTACTTCATTTCACACTCTAAAAGAGAAATTTGAAGATGGTCCATTGTCAAATGTGTTGAAAGATCTTGATAGTGCTACCTTTAACCACATCTCCCTACATACCATAGCGTACAAGTAAGATACATATCAAGAATAAGAGAACTAGTCATACTATAGCTTATAAATATGACTTCAGATTTTTCATCAAAAATTCTATCTTTTTTCTTTTATATTTTCCTTATTCCATTGTATCATCTAACCTAAATTGATTATGTTTAAAGGGACATGCATCCCTCATGCTGTGCATACAGTCATGACATCTCAATTCAATATTTGGCAGCTGGGAAGAACAAAACACACCTCAATTGTCCCACCATCACCTCCTACACATTTTCCAAAGCCTTATGCCCAAAACAATTTCTAGTTCACTCATATAATGGCATTATAGGAGATGATTCTTATGACCCTACCACTAAGTCCTATCATCCTACGGTAATAGTAATCATTTATTACATATTTATTTATTGATTACCCATTTTATTAATTTAATACAATCAAATGACTCTGTTAAAGTAAATATCCCACACTGGAATAATGTGAAATGATAAAATACTACATAAGATCATGAGTTACTCCTCATATTAGATTGATCTTTTTGGATGAAATCTCACATCTTAATATGGTATCAAAGTGGGTCAGCTAATTCCTCGACAAACAGTTCTTTCGATGACCGGTGTTATCACGTCGAATTTATCATCTTATATATTATATTCATCATCTTATATACCCAACATTATATACGAAAGAACTATTATTTCGTATATATGTATATGTATATGCAAAAGCAAGCTCTGATACTACTATATTAAGAGTATCTTACATTTGAGCGGCCGGCTTATCATATTACTTACATTTTTATTTTAATAGTTGTCACATTTTAATATTAGTCACATTTTAATAGTTGTCACATTGTAATATTTGTTACATTTTATAGTTGTTACATTGTAATAGACTAATAGTTGTTACATTTTAATACCATGAAGAGGGGTACAAAAATCTATTGATATGGGTGATTTTTTACGCAACGTACTGTGCAAAGGAGATTGGGAGAGGTCGTCCTACTTCGCGGTTTAAAGCTAAATGACACGTTGGGGCAACATATTTGTCCCAAAGCCGTAATGAATGGGTGGTCAATTATGATTGTAGAGATATGATGAGCGACGAACAAATGACGCAACTCTTGTCGCAACACCAAGGGCGGTTTTTGCAACAAGTAACCCTTCCCAAGATTAACGAATAGATGGAGGATGATGACAACGAGGAGGACCCGTCAATAGATTAGGAGGAACAAGGTGGCGGGGATACCCCCAACGAGGAGGAGGAACAAGGCGACGGTGGTTCATCCCAACCACCCCAACAAGTAAAGACTTCTACACTCAAATCTCGTCTTTTTTGTAGATTATTTTGATAAGGTTAAGAATGTGGAGGACGGCAAGTGGTATGCAACTTGCAAATATTGTGCATGGGGATTCTGGGAGCTAGAACACCGTCCAAAGGCACTTGAACTCGAGGCACCCGACGGAGACGGCGAAAATGAAGGGCAAGTGCGTGTAATAAACACAAATATCGAGGTTTGCATATGATCAACTCTTTGTAATTTCATTTATAATGATGAGCAATATTTGAAAGCTAGTCTGAATTAATATGTGAAGAAAATATGCCTTTTATTTTTTCAAAAAAACTTGCTCTACGTGCTTATGTTCAAAGTTCTTTAAATCCTTTATTTCGAAATTATAGCCGCAAAACAATTAAAAAACAAGTCGTTAAAAAATATACTTTGGAAAATGAAAAGCTAATTATTTTTTGCATATTTTAATGGGCCTGTGACTGTTTGATGTGATATGTGGGAAGATACAACTCATCTCTTGTTTTATTTGAGTCTAATTGTACATTGTATCAATAATGATTTCCAAATGCATAAACGATCTATCATATATCGGGATTTTAACGAAAGACACACCTATGATAATATTTATATTTTATCATAAATTTTAGCCGCCTTCGTGGGGACGACCGGCGGTGGAAGGGCAGCTTCAAGGGCAGGGGCTCCGGAACCCTGAGCCAGCACGGTGGCAATCAAGTGCTGCTCACCCTCAGCCGTTCGTCGGGCAGCATCAGAGGCCGAAGAGTTGGAATCCGATGCGGGGGCGTTCTTGGCCTTCATCAGTGCGGCTTTAGCAGCGGCCGCCTTGGCCTTCCTCGTTTTCAGACACTCGGCGTGATTCATCTGAGCTCTGTCTGGCGGAGAACCTGCAGGAGAACGATAAAGGGTTAGAAGACGAACAGAGAACGCAAAAGGACACTCACCTCGAAGGACAGGACCGCCCGGTGCCCCGAGACGAGCGTCGAAGGGTGGAAGGAGTCCAAGGACACGGGCGGTACCTATGCCTGCCCCCGAGAGTGCCTCGAAGGTCAGATAGCCAGCTATGGGGCGAATGCCGCCCTGCAGAATGCCTTCCACGGCCTCACTCAGATCGTCGGTCAACTCCGGCGACTCTATCTTCGGGGGGTAGCCATTCCAACGAACTGGGAGGGGAGGACCATCATAGCGGAGGAAGAAGAACCGGTTTTTCCAGTCATGGATGGAGGAGGGGTAGCTCTTAAACAGCCTCCTCCCCGGACGAGCGGCCACGCTCAGATACCCGTCGGAGTTCTGGGGAGCGATCCGGAAAAAGTAGTGGAACAGATCCAGGCTGGCTTCGACCCCCGCAAGTTTGCAGCGCACCAAGAAGGCCGATATGAACCTATAGGAGTTTGGCATGAATTGCGCCGGGGCCACTTGGAAGCAGTGGAAGAACTCCACATAAAATGCGTGAAGGGGAAACCGCAGCCCAGCTTCGACGGAGTCCAAGTGAAGCATGATCATCCCTGGACGTCTCCTCATCACGTGCTCGGCGCCTCTCACGCTCCATACGAACGGCGGGGGGAAGAAGGTGCAGATTTTGTTGAGAGCCACGCGGGAGAGGACTTGATCATGGTCGAGGGCGCTTCTGATCGGACAGATGTGGCGTTCCATGTCCGTAGGAATGCCCAGATCATGCACCTCCATATCCGAACCTGATTCGGCCTCTTCCCCAGAATCATAATCGGCGGGGCGCTCATTCAGGGGGACTGCATCAATAACATCTACGGCCCCATCGGCGTTCCCATCCCCGGCGTCGCTCCCACTACCTTGAGAAGCGTCATCCGGCTCACTATCAGCCCGGATGGTCCCCACCGTCGTAGCCGAACCGGAGGCCCCAGAAATGCTGGCCTTTCCCGGGGAACGTGCATTCACATCGTCAGAAGAGGAGCCCGAAGAGGAACCCGACGAACCGGAATCGGAACTTGAAGAGATCTCCATCGAAGTCATTTCGGCTAGGAAACAGAACAAAGGAAAGAAGCAGGGGGGGAAATTACCTTACAAGGGGTTTAGCCGAACTCGGAAACCACGCAGAGAACTCGAAGAACAGCGAAAATTCTAGAGCAAGGGAGCAGAAATTGGGAACCCTAGTTCAGGGGGAAAACCCGGCATTTATAGGGGAAGCACCGTATAAGAGGCCAATGAGGAATTGACACGTAGCACAGAGCGTGGTCCGGCTCACGCGCCGTGCGTGGGATGGGAGCGTAATGATGACACTTCCTCGGGAAAGTGCACCGCCGCAACATCAGCCGTCACCTCGTTTCCTGAACCGTCGACAGCTGTCAAGCACCATGACCACGAGCGTACGTTTCCAACGGGTGCAGAGAACACAAGTATCAAGACACGAACGTCTACTTCGAGGGAGTTCATACTTCCTTATGTCCTGCGCAAGCCCAGAACATCAGAAGTGGGGGACTTGTGTTGGGTTAAGGGCCCAAGCCGAGGTCCGGCCCACTAACCCATTTTGCCAGACAGACGTCCAGTGAGAACACTAGGCCGGCCCACAGGCCCATGTTCCTTGAGGATGGACGAACGTTTGGGGTTGGGGGTTCGGTCCCAACTGCTCCGCCCGACGAACGTCAATGTAGGGATAAGGAGCAGGGCCGCGGGTCACAAGGGATGACGACGAACGTCCCCACGACAGGCCTATGGTCATCGGAGGAGGCCCAGTTCACATGGCGAGTATCTATCAAGGCCAGGAGACGAACAGCCGGTATCTCCTGAGGGTCACTTGGGGGGGATCCAGTTCACTTCCTGGGTGGACGAACGTCCCCACTGATTAGGCGGGAAGCCTAGATTCTGGCGGGAAGTGCATTTAATGCTGAAGATTTGGTAGTTGGGGCACCAGTGGTCCACAGGCTACCACGTCAGCACAGTCACCTGCCCATTGGTGGGTATAAATAGAAGCATTTATTTCATTGTAAAGGGTTGACAACTTTCTATTCTTAGCATTCTAGCTATTGTATTCTTACTCGCAGCAACTCTACTGCCTTGTAAGTCGAACGGCCGACGTGCCCTTTTTAGCAAGTAGATTGTACTTAGGGGAGTTATTACGAAGTTAATAATACCTATTTACATTGCCTGCTATTACCTTTGTCTCCTGATCCATCTGATAGTTGCTGGGCTAGACATTCTTACACTTACTCCACTCGAAATCTTTGGGCTTACGTGTTGGGTCCAAGGGTTGAAGGAATAAACCTCAACAATATTATTATAGGACATATTTTAATTGAACACAATTTGCTTGAGAAGGTGTTTGTTGTTGGTTTTGATAAAGTTACTAATAATACTGCTGTTGTGTTAGGGAATTGATGTAACGTACCTCGAAAGTACAGCAACGGAAGTTTAAAATTTTCCTAAACATATCTTCCTTGATAATGACAAAACAACGAATATAACAATCATAACAGATTTGAGTTAGAACTTACAGATCTTCCAGCCTAGCGGTGGTAATCCTTGATCTTAGGTATCCACGTGATTTCTCCTTTTCGAAAGAACGATTAGATCTCCCATAGAGAAAGACTAGAAAATCTCTTCGCAAGGAAATAAACCGGTAATACTGAATCTAAAAAACTCGTCACCTATTATGAATGGGGAGGATGTATTTATACTAGTTCTAAACTAGTTTCCCAATCACAATAAAAGTCTTCCTAATTAATGAGTTTTAGTCCAACTAGGATCAATACAACTCATTAATTAAACAAATAAATAAATAAAATAAACTTATAAGGGAGAAGTGGATGCACGCCACTTTCTTTCCTTATATCCAAAATTATTTATTTTATTTTATTTATTAATTAAGTATTATAAATAATAGTAATAATAATAAAATAGTATCTAGAGAAAGGTTAGGGAGTAGCTTTAGACGCCACCCTACCTTTACTCTTTACATATTATTATTATTATTATTATTATTATTATTATTATTATTATTATTATTATTATTATTATTATTATATTATTTAGATTTTCTTTTAATCTAATCTCAAAATACATTAAAAGAAAATATCAACTTAATTATAAATACATCTTAACTGAGTATAATAAATGTAATTTATTTTACTTAATTAATTCTATCAGATAGAACTCTCCTTCAATTTCATGAATTATATATGATTAATCTAATTAATATTTAATCCATTTCCAGTATTACGAATTAAATATTATTTAATCTAATTAATATTTAATTCCTTCTAACAATTCATTCGGAAGGTATAATCACTTATTGTGTGATCCATAGGGCCTTATATATTAAGCACTAATCAAATCAAGATCTTAGTAGAATCTCTAGACGATTTACCATACAAACTTAATATATAAGGACATTTGCGAGGACTATTCAAACTCCCTGTAATATAGAGCTCATAGTGATACAGTCCTTTCGTTGAACGAACATTCAACTAAGTCTAGAACATGATATTGTGTCTATCCCAATAACTTAGTCTCTATCTCTCAATCTTTCTAGTGATCTATAACAGTCATATTCGATATCTAAAACGAATATATCTTTGCATTGGCCAAGACTACTACTATTTTGTGTGGTGGGCGTCTCACGCTATGCTTAATACCGTCAACAAAGTCGTGAAAAAAATTCAATCAAAAAAGTTAATAAATCACACATGTTTTAGCGTCCACTTGTGGATGCTAATATACGAAAGTATAATTGGGGAATAATGGCTTACCCTATTGGGTGCCTTAACCTTATATTTATAATAACAGAGTTATGAAGAATTACAAAGTAATCCCTAAATATTACATTATTACACCCCCTCAATTTGTGCAGGGGAAATCACGTGCAAATTGGAACGTAAAAATTCAAATCGCTGACTAGATAAATTCTTGGTAAAAATATCAGCTAACTGCAACTGTGTAGGAATGTGCTTCACCACAAGATCTCCATGTGCTACTCGTTCACGGACAAAATGATAATCAATTTTAATGTGCTTACTCCGATCATGCTGAATAGGATTAACCGCGAGGTAAGAAGCTGAGACATTATCACAAAGAAGCTGCACCGGAGCAGAAATAAAAATGCCCATATCAGCCAGAAGTGAGCGGATAAAAAGTGTATCCTGAACAATGTATGCAATGGCCCTGTATTCGGCCTCAGTAGACGACTTGGATACTGTCGGTTGTTTCTTGGATCGCCATGAGATTAAATTAGAGCCCAGAAAAACCGCATAACTAGTAGTGGACCGCGAGCTGTCAGGACAACCTGCCCAATCTGCGTCAGAGTAAGCTGTAATAACTGAAATATTTTTATCTGCGCGTAGCCATAATCCATGAGTGCTGGTACCCTGCAGATACCTGTAAATTCTCTTAACTGCCAAAAGGTGAGTAGTACGTGGAGCATGCATAAACTGAGATACAAGGTGTACAACATAAGTAATATCAGGTCTAGTAATAGTGAGATACTGAAGAGCACCTACCATACTGCGATACTCAGTAACATCAGACAACAATTCTCCATCTGTGAGAGAAAGTGTGGTGCGCGAAGGTAGGGGAGTACGAACAGGTTTGACAGTGTGAATATGAAAACGTCTTAAGAGATCAGATATATATTTTGACTGAGACAAAAATAAACCTGTAGGAGTATGTTTAGCCTGAATCCCCAAAAAATAATGGACATCCCCTAAATCCTTCATTGCAAACTGATGAGATAGTGTCTTTATGACAGAGGAAACAAATGAAGTAGAAGAGCCTGTAATAAGAATATCATCCACATATAAAAGAATGTAAACCACCTGAGACTCAGTACGATATATGAACATGGATGAATCAGACCGGCTTTGTGAAAAACCACGACTTAACAAAAAACCACTAAAGCGATGAAACCAAGCCCTAGGAGCTTGTTTTAAACCATACAAAGCCTTACGAAGGCGACACACATGATTAGGATAGGAAGGATGAACAAAACCCTGAGGTTGGCGCATATAAACTTCCTCAGTCAAAACACCATGCAAAAAGGCATTTTTCACATCTAATTGACGAACAGACCAGCCCAAAGAAATGGCAACAGATAGAACAAGACGAACAGTGGTAGGTTTAACAACAGGACTAAAAGTCTCAGTTAAGTCAACACCAGCCTGTTGTTTAAAACCTTGAGCAACTAAACGGGCTTTATGCCGCTCAACAGATCCATCAGAACAATATTTTGTCTTATAAATCCACTTACAACCAACCACATTTTTAGTAGGGTCCCAAGGTACCAAATCCCAAGTCTTATTATTAATCAAAGCATTAAATTCATCCGCCATGGCAGCCCGCCAAATAAAACTTTTATTTGCCTGTGTAAAACAAGTAGGATCATCCGGGGGAGATAAGACACTTAAGGTAAAAAGCTGTTTGGGTTTGAAGATGCCATCCTTGGCACGTGTACGCATCGGATGGATATTTTTCGGAGTAAGTGAGGGCGAGGAAACCGAAGCCGAGGGCTGGGAAGGGGTATGGTTACTGGTAGTGGGGAAAGGGATGGTGGGAGATCCTATAGGTGATGGTATGGGGCTGTCATGGTTATCTGTGAGCGATGGGGTGGTTGAAGGTGGAACTAAGGTACTGGGAGAAGAGGGTATGCTACTGGGAGAGTTGACAGCAGGTGTGCGGCATAGAGAAGAAGGGTGCGGACTAGGGCAGGTTGAGGAAGAAGGCTGGGTTGGGATGTTGTCGGTGTGGGAGGAGTGTGTTACTGGAGCCGGCAGACTTGGTAGGGTGCCGGGCGAATGAAAACCATCAGAGACAGATGAGGATAACCAGGAGGAAGGCATGGTTGATGTGGGTGAGGAAGATGTGTTAATTAAAGAATTATATGGAAAATTATTTTCAAGAAAAATCACATCTCTACTGATATAAACCCTGCATGTGGAAGGAGATAAGCAACGATACCCTTTATAACCCGGAGCATACCCAAGAAAGACACAATGTATAGAACGCGGTGATAGCTTATTGTGTGAGGCAGCAATAAAATTAGGAAAACAAGAACAGCCAAATACACGCATAAAATTATAGTCAGACAATTTATTAAAGAGCTTTTGATATGGAGACACTCCTTGCAAAACGGGGGTAGGTAAACGATTAACAATAAAGGTGGCGGTGTAGAGAGCATCCACCCAAAAATGATTAGGAATAGAAGCATCAATCAATAAAGTCCTAGTTAATTCAAGTAAATGCTTATGTTTTCGTTCAGCCATCCCATTTTGAGCCGGAGTATGAGGACATGACTTCCTAAATAAAATGCCTGAATTTAAAAAATGCGTATTAAACAGAGAGTTATCAAATTCACCCCCACCATCACTTTGAAAAATTTTGATTTTGGTATTCAAAAGATTTTCAACCAGTTTTTGAAAATTAATAAAATGTGTAAAAACTTCAGACTTCCTACACATGGGATAAACCCAAGTATACCGAGAGAAATCATCAATAAATGACACATAATATTTAAAACCCAAATTAGAAACAACTGGTGACTGCCAAACATCTGAATGGATAATTTCCAAAGGTGCAGAGGTATCATGAACAACATCAGAAAACGGAAGTCTGTGGGATTTACCCAACTTACAAGAGACACAATCATGAGTAAAATTTGAAGAACTACTAATTAGTTTATTTTGCCTAAGTGTACAAAAAATTCTATCACCACAATGTCCTAAACGCTTGTGCCAGACAGGACCAGGTACAACTCGGGCTTGAAGGGCAGTAAATGGGTAGACATGATCTTTATTAATGGCCTGAAGAAGAAGCTCCCTCGTTTGATTGTCCTTAACAGAAAAAGAATTTTTATTAAAAATTACTTCACAATCATTATCCGCACACAATTTTTGAATAGAGAGTAGATTATATTTAATGTGTGGGACATGATAAACGGAGTTTAAATGTAGCGGGCAGTCAGTTGTGATTAATTTAACGTGACCAATATTAGAAATAGGTAATTTAGTACCATTGGCAACACAAACCTGATTTGGGCCAGTATAAGGAGATTTAGAAGATAAAATACCTTCATGCGGAGTCATGTGTGCGGAAGCCCCAGAGTCAGGATACCAGACCGAATCATGGGTTTCACTAGTTGGAAGAGCCGCAAGAGCAGGAGTATTTTGCGAAGTAAAACGTGAGCAAGTGATGGCGGAGTGACCTGGTGAGAAACAAAGCTGACAGATAACTGGTGGAGCAGGTGAAGGATAAGAGTTCTCAACAGATGGAAAACCTGCATGAACATTATGAGTAACACAAATAGGAAAGTGATTAGTAAAACTAAAACCAGAACTGATATTACAAAATACCGAACCTGCACCACCAGGATATGGATGTCCACGTGGAGGAACCGACTGTCCATATGGAGCCCCATACGCCGAATATCCTCCAAACTGCTGCTGATAGTGCTGATGCTGGCCACGTCCGCCCCGTCCACGGCCACCCCGAGGTCTGCCTCCTCGGTTGCCGCGTCGGCCATGTGGACGAGGTGCGCCGACACCATACCCGTCAGGTGCTCGAGGAGCAGGCCCTCGACCTGGGGCTGCTTGTCCTACCGCAAATGCCTGATGAACAGGGGAATGGTCCTGAGATGGATTGGAAGTGGACCTGTTCTCATGTGCTTGAAGAATCGGGCGCAGAGATTCAAGCGTAGCATTCCCAGGAAAATAAGATATAGTCGTCGTGATAAGGTGTTCAAATTCACGGCCCAATCCCAAAATAGCATACTCCATTAAATCACGGTTACTAACAGGAGAATTAATCATAGCAAGAGCATCAGCAATCAACTTGATTTCTAACAAATATTGATCCATGTTCTGTGACTCTTTCTTTTTAATGTGTGACAACGACCGCTTAAGTTCAACAGACCGAGCAAAACAAGCAGACATAAAACGCGACTCAAGACGCTCCCAAATAAGATAAGAATGTTTCAAGTCATATACCTCCATCAAAATATCCCTAGCCAAAGTAGCAAAAATCCAAGATCTAACCGTTTGGTCAATTTTCAACCAGTGGGGATAGTCTGGATCAGTGACAAACGGTACCCGAATTGAGCCATCCAGTATCCCAATAAGACTGTGAGATACTAGGAAGGACTCAAATTGGGTACGCCATGGCATGTAATCCTCAACGGCAGACAGTCGGGTAGTAACAATATTAGTCACATTGGGTGTTGAGAACGCTAACTGAAAAGACAGAACTGATAAGGAACATGGGAGATGTGCAGAGTTGGTCTCGGCCAGAGCCTGTGCTTGCGGTTGAACATGTGAGATCGTGGGGGTAGTGAAAGTCGGCCCAGCAAATCTCACAGCGGACGGAACAACTTCTGGAACATTCATCGCCGGCGGTGGAGGAAGACTGGCTGTCGGAGTCCAGGTGAACGGCGGCGGCATGTTAAAAAGATTGTAAGCGTCCAGCGACGGAATGTCTTGCATCCGGTGACGAATTGATGAAACAAGCGGCGAGGAACGAACTGCACTTCTGGAACCTTCTTCAAGGGAAAAACTAATGCCTATTGCACGATCAAGAGTGGATGGGATTCGCTGCTCTGTTGAAACGAGCACTGAAGAGGTCACGATGGTAGCCTGAGGCGCTAATGAAGGCGCGATAATATTCTGGGAAGAATTGAAGCCGGTGGAGGACGGCTGCTCCTGCGGGAAGGGCGCCGAGGTCATGGCGGCAGTACGAGGAAGACCGGCCATGGTGAACCGTGAGAAGAATGGAAAACCTAGACTACTGATACCATATACGAAAGTATAATTGGGGAATAATGGCTTACCCTATTGGGTGCCTTAACCTTATATTTATAATAACAGAGTTATGAAGAATTACAAAGTAATCCCTAAATATTACATTTAGCTAATAGTAGGAGTCTAATTTTATCAAAACAAAAAAATACGGAGTAATAGAAGTCTAATATTAAGCTACCATTCTGCAGCGTAGGTGTAGTGGCATTGCTCTCGATCCTATGCCTCTCAAACCAGATCTCTTCCCCAACTCAATCGATTGAGTCAGGGAGTTCAATTTAATCTTCTCAACTCAGGAGCTAAACTTAATCTTCCCAACTTACGTAGAATAAACACAAACGGCGCTCAGGGAGTTCTCTAAGTTAGATCTAAGCACTGGGAGCTCCAGTGACGAATCTATGATTTCAACTCAAGGTGGACAAATTTTTTCCGTATGTGGAGGAGGTGAAATTTTTTTTGCTAGTGTAGTAGGACGAATTTTTTTCCCTAGTCTAGGGCTCTGCGACTATTTTTATTCAAAAAAGTTCCTTGGATACACATACATGACGATAACCAAATCTATTACACTTTAAGTTTAGACAATAGCAAAATAACTTTGATTTTTAATTGAAATGATCAAGATAAAAGCATTGATACATTAAAGCGTAAGAAATGGTAAATGGAGTAAGGGTCAATTAAGTATATCAACTTGTATGAGGGGAATAAAGAATTTAATCTTTTTAAGTACACAAATTCGGGTTTTGGTGTTAATTGAGTACACTTGTTAGATTAACATGTTAATACGGTTGAATTGGTTAACAACATGCTAATAGGTCCACTAATTCAAGGTCGGCGCCAACCCCCAAGCACTTGCTCGACTTCCCCTTGGTTGACGTCAGTCTACCGTAGGTTGACTTCTCCTTGGTCGACCTCTGAAGGTCGATGCATCCCTATTGGCCGATGCCCCCCGCAGGCAGACATCCGAAGGTCGATTTTCCCTTTTTTGGTCGAATTCGTGAAGGTCGGCGCCATAACCTTGGTCCATTACCCCTTCTTACTCAACATTCTGTTAGCCAACTCAGCTGTATTAACGTGTTAATCAAACAAGTGTACTCAATTAACACTAAACCCCCAAATTTGTGTACTTACAAAAATCAAATGCAATATAATGTATTCTTTACTCCACCTCATACAAGTTGGTATACTCAATTGACCCTTCCTTAATGGTATCAAATGAAAATTATTTGAAAATAAAAAGGAAATACTCCGTATAACATTTTAATTATCAAATTATTTGAAGATAAATTTAAAATGTACACATCTATTAATACTTTTTAAATAACTTCTGTCTTGATTAACCACATGAATATTATCGCAATAAAGATTTGATTTTTGAATTGCAATAGTATATGTATGAGATTACTATTTTAGAATAATATTATGATACTAATCCATATATATGGTGCATATTATATTTGTATTAATGCTAAAATAAGTTAAATTTTATTATCCATGCAATAAAATGCTTTTATGAAGTGTAAGAAGTAAATGAATTGTGTAATTTAATGTCAACAAACATTTATATTTTGGATTCACTTCACATGATCTAAAATTGTTTAACTAATGTGTATGGTCTTTAATTTAATTTGATATTTTCCAAAACCGCGTATGAATTATCTAACAAAGATAAAAAAAAATCGGAAGAACCTAACAAAGATAATTAAGCATTACAAAACTAGGAATTTTTAATGATGAGTTGTTTCTATTGTTTATTTGTTTGACTTATGCAAATTATTTTATATTTTCTTCTTTTAAATCTAAAATTAAGTAATACATTATGTAAGACTACATATTAATTCTAAAACAAAAAAGCTAAGGGGGGTGAACACATTTTTTTAACCCCAGGGGGCGTCGGGAGGGGGGGGGGGGACTGGGGTGAACTGGGATCAATCTCACTCCATTGAGAATTGAACATGGGACCTCCCATAAGGGAGAGTGAGTCGGTGACCAACTGGGCTGGACCGCTTCTTCAGGGGGTGAACACATATATATCTAACTAAAGTATGAAAGTTTTATGAAAATATTACATATATAATTGAAAATTTTGAAAGTTCAAGGGGCGCAATCTCTCTTGCGCTCCCCTTAAATCCATCCCTGGGGAGCTCATAGTTAGGGTTTATGAGCCCTAGCCCTGCGGCACAAACCCAATTTTGACCAAATTCCATGTAATTAATAAAAATGAATATGATTTCGTTAAAAGATGTCAATAGATCGAAATGTAGGGTTTGAACCACCTAGTAAAGCTATTTAAGTTTCTGTATGAAGAACCACAGTCTTATGGGGTTGCTTCATATATTTTGAAGTCTCATATTCCATAAAAAGATATGTTCATGATTGAGAATGAATGTCCATGTCTTTAGGTGCAAGAGTGGTGATTTGGTTTATCTTTTTTTTTTTTTTTGTCAATAATTAGTTATTGATGATGCTGAGAATCAAACCACAGGTAACTCTCACTCTGTTTATATTTTCAGATTTAATCATCATATTTTTTCTTGTTTTGTCTTTATAGTTTGAGTTTGAAAGTTTAATGGTGTAAAGTGCTTAAATGGATAAATATCCCGTACATCCAATTAAATGCCATAGCCATTCATCAGTCATTTCATGAAGACTTAAACTAGGACCGAAGCTATCATGTTTTTATTTTCCCACTTTTCATCACCAAAAGAAAGAAATAAATGAATAGGTAAATTTTTTGAGCTTTTGCGCCTCCATATATAATTCATAGCAGTAATAAAGAAAGTGTACTTATTAGAATTTTCAACTAGTTAAACAACTCCTACTATTATTAATGCACTGGACTCCTAATTTGGGTAAATTCAGCTCCCACTAGTGCTTTTAGTATGGGAATATAATTTCTCAATATGGTCCAGTACTAATTTTTTTTTTTTATATCTGTTTTGTCTACTAATACTCTAAGTTTCCTGGTAAATAGCAGATTTTAATCTTGCATGACTTGGAGTTTGGTAGTTTTGATTTGCTTGTGTTTACTAAACTTATTTAATTTTCTTAGGTTTGAGAGTGCTTTTTTCTAAATAGAGTATTCATGATAGTGATTGAGATCATTTCAGTTTTTTAGAATCTGTTATGTTGTATTTCAATTAAAAACTTCAAGTTGTTTTATTCATATCATAGCCTCACCCTAAAAATCTAAGTAATTTTGATTTTTGAACTTTGGAAAGGTTGAAAGAACTTTCAAGTTGCTTTTTGTTTGGGCAGCAGTTTCTTGGTCCTGTTGTGTTTTTTTACAGATTGAACGGACCAAAAATTACTACAAAACAAAATATTACTACAGAACTTTCAAAGGTTTTTTTTGTCAATTACTATAGAACAACAAAAGAATGAAGAGACAGACAAAAATTAACTTTGTCAATTTCTCAACGTTGCCATATTTTATTACTCAGAAGTCATAACTGCAATATTAGTATTAAAGCGCTTAGACAACTTTATATACAAATCACTTGTTCGGTGTTATTTTATCGGTAACTAAAATACGGCAAATTATATGGTACAGCCGGCTGTACCATGCGTATGGTACAGCCGGCATTTTTGTAATTACTTTCAACTTTCCGGGTAGTAATTAGGTTGGTTACACTGTTCACTTTTCTTTGGCCGCAGCACTCCTAATTTCTCTCCGTCCGCACCTGCTCTTGTCGTTATTGCTTCTCTGTTTCTTTTTTTGTCTGATTTATTTTTTTGTTCTCAATTCTTTTTAGTTCCTCCTGCACTAGTCGTTAATCTCGATATCGTTTCTCTCCTTTTATTTATTTGCTTTATTGTTTGTTCTCAATTCTTTTTCGTTTTGGTTTATTTGTGTTTCTTCTTTCTTTTTTTGTTTCTTTCATTAGCAACTTTTTTCTTTAATTTTGTATTCCATTATTATGAAAATTTATAATATAAAATATTATGTAAAATATTATTAAATGTCCCGGTCTATTTGTTTCTTTTTTCAATCAAATTTCTTACTTCAGGTTTTTTAATTTATTTATTGTGAAATATTTTATGTTTTAATGTTTTATTTTTAATTTAAGATGAAAATTTATTAGTTTATTAAATATTGTTGTCTAACATGGATTTTCTGTTATATGGAGTATTGAAATGAGTATAGTGAAATAAATATGCACGAGTAAATATTATATAAATAACACGGTTATATTTGTAATTCGTAAACGGAAGATTATAATTTTTTTAATATAAAATTACTATATTTGTCATTACTATATTTGTTACTATATGTGCAAAAATGAACATTTGAACACATTAGAGAATTCAAACGATCTTTTTTATCTTCCGATGCTCATTTTATAAGTTTTGTATGTTCATCTAGTACTGGTTGTATTCTCATTTTAAAATGTCATGTTAATGCATATTTCAAAAGTATCATATTAGATTCGAATAAGAGTTAGATTGTGTACATGGTACCGCAAATCATGATACTCAATTGCATGCTTCTGATACTCAATAACGGAGGTTTGATATACAATGAAAATATCGTGATGGTCAACTAACAACGCTTATTATTTTCATATCATTACTCATTTGGTAAGTAATGTATGCTCATTTTGTACTGATGCTAACTCATTTTTAAAATATTATATAAATGCTTATTTTAAAAGAACCATATTAAATTACATTCAGGTAGAAGTTGATTATAGACATAGGAGCACAGACCATGCATGATACTCAATTGCATGTTTCGAATACTCAATAGAGAAGTTTTGATGCTCAATAAATATGTCTTGAATTTCGACTAAAAACTTATGATTTTCGTATCAATGCTCATTTTTAAGTAACTTAAGCTCAATTGGTGCTCATGTTATGCTCATTTTTAAAATGTCATATCAATGCATATTTCAAAAGTTGCATATTACATTAGATTCGCATATTAAAGTTCATATGAGTTGATTATAGATAATATTTAGTAAGTTCTTAAAAAGGAAAAATAAGAAATTAAAAGAACGTGAATTTGAATATATAAAGCAGATCACCACACTCATTGTTAGGCTTCCAATGCTCAACAAAACATGTCTGATGCTCACTAAATTGCATAATCCTTATACTCAATAGAGGGAGTTTTGATACTCAACTAACAAAACTTACGATTTTCATAGTACTGCTCATTTGTACGTTATGTATGCTCATTTGGTACTGATGTGCTCATTTTTAAAATGTCATAACAATGCACATTTCAAAAGTATCATATTACATTAGATTCACATATTGAAATTCATAGGAACGGATTATAGATATAATTTAATGAGATTTTATCAAAGAAAAAATAAGAAAAAGAAAGTGAATTACAATATATGAAGTTGATATCACAAATACTCATTATTCGACTCTTAGTGCTCAGTAGAATACGTATGATGCTCATTAAAAGTGTATTAGTGCTCATCTGACAAAAACCACTATTTTCACTGAAATTATGAAAATGCCACCATTTTTTAATTGTACTATCAACTTTCTTGTAATAACATGGTGCTCATTATTAGATGTTTAATACTCATTAAAATTGGACTATTGCTCATTAACAGTACACTGATGCTCATTTAGCAGAAACTGCGTTTTTTACATTAATTACAAAAACGCCACCGAATTGTTTTCCTATTTTTCCCTTGGGCCTGTTCCTGAGCCGGCTGTACGGTGCTCACCGTACAGCCGGATGTACCATATACGTACTCCTAAAATACACCATACACCATTTTATCCCAAAAGTTCTATCTTGTAACCCGGTTACTGCAATAAGGGCAGATAGTAAACTTTCAGGAAAACGTATTTAATATGTGACTAGAAGTGATATCCGGTCCAACCATATTTCTACACCCTTATATTTTACTAGTTTTTTTCCTCTTGTTCTAACATAAGGTATGGTGCAGATTTATTGCGTGTTTCTTTGCAATTTTTTATTGTTGTGATATAGTTTTTGTTTCAGGCGGTTTTAAGGCATCTCGTATATATTTTAATGTTATATATAGTTTACCTCTCGTATATATTTTAAATCACTTATTACTCGTCTATTTCTCTTTAGTTTTGCAAGTTAAAAGTTTCACTTTTTCAAATATTATATTTAGAATTTACTGGTAGAATACCTAGTGTTGTGGACTAGTGGTAGTGATTACTGATCAACCTAATGTTGTTAAAATTTCTAGCTAGTAATTTAATGTTAATGTTACTTATTGAGCATTAATGTTATTTTGATCATTGACAATTATAATGAATATTAAACAGGATGATCCAGAAACTGGTGAGCAGTACTCAGCTCTTGAAAATTGGAAAGATCAATGTTTGACTCGTAGTGGTGAATGGAGAACTAAAGAAGCACATGAAAAATATGTAAGTATATTAAACAGATGTTAATTGTAATCATAATGATATGTAACTGTATGAATTGTAATTTGATAGACTTAAATGAGCGAGGAGTACTAGATACAGCTGGGACAAACTGGGTCATCATCTTCAATTAATGAGATTAATAATATGAACCGGAACTTGAAAAGACATCGTGGATGCCAAAGCAGAGTGAGTCCTACCCTATCAAAGGGTGCATCTCGATGAATGGAAGATGGTGGCGCCACTTCAACGTTCCAAGATCACCGTGATGTTCAAATAAGTGAATTGAAAGCAAATCAGGAGTTGATGCAAGCAAATCAGGAATTGATGCTTCGTGCCTGACAACAATTTTTCCGGGCTTTCAACTTCCTCCATGCAGCTCCGCAAATGATGTTCATTCGACTTCAAGTGCTAACCAAAGTGATCAGAGTCACAATTATGGATGCATCTCGATTAAATATAAGAAAAATGTGTGGTGTACACAAAATGTGTACACTTTTTTGTACTCGTCCGTACCTAGGAGACAAATTGTCTTTCCACATTTTTTTGTGGAGTTGTCTGTGGACAGACAACTTGTCTGTGGATAGACAACTTGTCTGCAGGGGACAGACGAGTGTACAAAAAAAAAGTGTGCACATTTGTGTACGCCTAGCACAACTCTAAATATAATCAATAAATATAATCAATTCATTATATCAAGTAAAACGATAAATATTCAATATATAGATAGAAATATACTCCCTCCGTCCCATTTATTTTGTCCCGTTTTACCTTTTCGGGAAGTCCCACTTATATTGTCCCATACCATATTTGGCAAAGCTTGTGTGGCTCTAAATCATTCTTACTTTATTCTTACTTTATCAATTAATATCAACCACACAAACCCACTTTTCTTAATAACCGTGCCACCCTCTTCCGGGACAATATAAATGGGACGGAGGGAGTAGTTACTAACTTACTATGGCAACTCTTCGACAATCAACATCATCAATTCTGCTTCTATGCTCTATCTATTGCTCGATCTATTATTATACCACCATCCCAAATTAATTAATAGTGACATTTTGTATGGACACGTAAATCAAGAAAAGAAGATAAAATGTCCAAAGTATTACTCCGTATTTATTTTTACTGTAGTAGTGAAAAACTGAGTAAAATTATAATGATGAAATTGTAGATAAGTAAAAACTAAAAGGGACAAAGTATGAATGATATGTAGGCCAGGACAGTTTGCACCAAAGGTAAAATAATGATTATTTTGGTGCAGCCTTAAAAGGAAATAGAATCGGAGTTAATGCCTGGAATGTATGCTGGAATGTATGAATTGTTTCTGTAATGTCATCGTGTTTTTGGAATTTTGGTCCAAAAATTGTTTTTGGAAAGCATCGTGTTTACAAGTGGATATTAAAAAGTATGCAATTAGAAATGTCATTGATTTTGATTTTGCTATACGGAGTACTTTGGAAGTAAACTTATACGCAGTATTACTAGATACGAATTCCCAAAAATTAAAGTATTAGAATTATTGTGCAGAATATATACTTAAATTAGTTAAATACGGAGTACTACGTAGTAATTAACCAAAATGTAGTTATAGTACAACTTCACAACGTTTTAGTTTTTCACCTATACTAGTATCGTACCCATGCGATGCACGGGACAAAAGTATTTTTGTATTATATTATGATATATAGATATTCAGATATCAATGTAAAATGTGTTTGATATAATGATATTGAAATAAATGTATGATGTGATAATAAGAAACACTAATAAGTTGTTTTATAAAAAACTTTCATTAATAAATTTTTTAAAGGGAAAATGGAAACTAATAATCCAACCTTTTAGCGGTCTTCTTTTAATAGTCCCATCTTTTCGTTATTCATGAATAATCCAACCTTTGCACCTCATCTTCATTCACTGGTCCTTGATCGGTTGATGATCTGCTATTCCAAGTTATTTTCTTATCTTTGCAAAATATTATCTTTGTGAAAGGTGGAATTTATGATATAATAATTTGCAAAGATATGAAAAATAACTCGGAATAGCAGGTCATCAACCGGTCGGGGACCAATGAATGAAGATGATGTGCAAAGGTTGGATTATTCAAGAATAACGCAAAGGTCGGACTATTAAAAGAATACCGCTAAAAAGTTGGATTATTAGTTTCCATTTTCCCTTTTTTAAATAACCGTGATATTTTTCAGTAAAAAATTTAAACCGGGGAAAGAGGCAATAAATTTTATTTTTGAATTGCGCTCGGTATTGTAATGAACTAATGATTCCTAATATGGTGACAATTAACTTTTTTAACATTAATATTTTTTGTCACATGTATTAAGGATGTTTTTACTTGGGCTGTAATTTGTCTCAGACCAGATCAGACCAGTCCAGATCAGACCAGTTCAGACCAGATCAGACCAGACCAGACTTGGATAGTTATAAAAATACAAAGAAATCAGACCAGACCAGTTCAGACCAGACCAGCAAATTACAGTCCAAGTAAAGACATCCTAATACTGATTTTTATAAATTTTTATTTTGTAGGTGCATATATTAAAATTAATTTTTATTTGGTCTCAACATATAGAACAATTTATATTTAATCAAATACACCTCAATCCATTTACATCCTAGGCCCAATGTATATCCAAACAAACCTATGTCTAGGATTGTACCTACATACATACAACTATTCTTGCTCACAAATTGTGAGTACCAATGATGATGAACAACACAACACAGTTGAATTAGAGCAAACATTTCATTTTGTATTTACATTAATTAAAAGAAAGAAATAAAGGAACATTGTGTTCTTTAAAATCACCGAACCTTTCACGATGAATAATAGCATGAATGTTGTCACCCTGTAAACCTGTAATATAGGACACCAATTTCATCTGATTTTAACCGGTTGAAGTTTATACTAAAAAATCATACTCCGTAATATAATTTTACTCATTTGACTACATCAGTACCAAATGTTTTATTGTACCTCGTGATCACAAAAAATGCACTCGAGTGTGCTTGTAACATACTCCGTATTTGTTGTTGAAAGCTGGACATCCATATGTGTGCCACAGTCTAACTCGTAGTGCCTAGTTTTCCCTCGATTTGATAGGAAAAAAATGCATAGGTTACTATGACAACTGCGATGAGATGTTACTATGTTAAAAATGCATAGGCCCACAAGGGTTAGGTTCCGGGTTCGAATCCCGACAACTGCGATGAGAGATTACTATACTAAAAATGCATAGGGCCTCTGCAAGTACCGGGGACGGAGCCCCACTCTCTATCTGTCAGATTGTGATTATAGTCCAATTTACATCCTCACATCGTGCCGTCTGGTCGGTGTTAGGGGCCGTCAGGGATGGATTGTCATCCTTTTTTCCCCTGGATTTGATAGAACATGTTCACTTTAGTGTATGTAAGATAAATTGGAAGATTCAAATATTGCTCACATAGTCACATGGTACGGAATCAAAACAAATGCAGGTAAGGAATTGATAAAGAAAATAGGAATCAAAGTTACGCCCGTCAGAAATTTCCAATTTGATCGACTTCAAACTTACCACTTACGGAAGGAATTGATAAAGAAAATAGGAATCAAAGTTACGCCCGTCAGAAATTTCCAATTTGATCGACTTCAAACTTACCACTAACGCACTTACGGATAAGTATTTAGGATGTTTTCTTTTGGACTCAAATTTGCTGGTTTGGTCTGGTCTGGTCTAGTCTTATCTGGTCTGGTCTAGTCTGGTCTGGTCTGAACTGGTCTGGTCTGGTCTCTGTGTATTTTACAACTATCCAAGTCTGGTCTGGTCTAGTCTGTTTAAGTCTGGTCTGGTCTGGTCTGTTTAAGTCTGGTCTGGTCTGGTCTACCAGGTCTGGGACTGAAAACAGTCCAAAAGAAAACATCCTTATATAGATATCGTTGTTCTATATTTAAGCAGACGATGTGAGTGGAAACTGTAAACTTTAACTTCTATTACGTGCAAGTTTAATACCAGAAACTGCTAGATTTTAAATCGCTGAATGAAAACTGTCGGAAATCCAGCTCCTATATCATACATGCGGGTGTATGTACACCCAACCCAACTAGGGAAGATAGCCCAATAATTAATTCAGGCCAAAAACAATTTGGTGACATGTTTGTAATTTAGGCGAAAAATTACGACTTTTGCTAAATGAGCAATATTGTACTTTTAGTGAGAATCTGGCCTATTGTTTTGAGTATTATGAGGTTAATAATGAGTATCACAATCTCTGCTTCATATATTCTAATTCTTTTTATTTTTCTTATTTTTATTTTATAAAAACTTATGAAATAATATTTATAACCGACTCCTATTAATTTCAATATGCGAGTCTAATGTAATATGATATATTTGGAATATGCATTGTAATGACCTTTTAAAAATGAGCATAACATCAGTACCAAATGAGCATACATAACTTACAAAGTGCACATTGATATGAAAACCGTAAGGTTTGTTAGTTGAACATTATGACATTTTAATTGAGCATCAAACCTCCACTATTGAGATGAAAGTCACGATTTCTTGAGAATGAGCATTGATGAACTTATAGTGAGTATCAGATCTATTATGTTGAGTACCAGATGAGCATACGTAACTCACAAAACAAACATTAATGAATTTGTTAGTTGGTTTGTTAGTTGAACATTGCCACATTTTCATTGAGCATCAAACTTCTTCTATTGAGATGAAAATAATGAGTTCTGTTAAATGAACATGATACATATTCTGTTGAGCATTTCTTTCATAAGCATTGATATGATATTTTAAAATGAGCATAACAACAGTCCTGAATGAGTATACATAAATTATAAAATGAGTATTGAAAAATTCAAAAACTTATTTAAATCTCTAATGTGCTCAAATATTCATTTGTGTAATAATGAGAAATATAACAATTTCTAGTTTTAAATTAATTTATAATTTGTCGCTTTTGAATTACAACATTAATTAGAAAAAGAAAAAAAGAAAGCAAGGGCGTTAAGTTGCAGTTTAATATTGCAAATATTTATTAATTAAAATTAATGGAAAAAGTTGTTAAGATAAAGAAAGAATACATGGGGATTGAAGAAAGAATACGCATATAGAAGTTGTAGATTTAAACAACAAATTGAACTTCCATGAGCTTCTAATATGTGCCTAAACACTTTTCAGAATTCTGATGTGAGTTTTTGTTTTTGTTCTATCGTACTGGGATTCTATTCTATTGACGAATCCTACGCTGATGAAGATAGAGCGAAAGAGATAGGAAAAGAATACTCATCAGGGACGTACGCAGGGAAAAGATATGAAGAATACTCAATGACCACCAAATTGCCATTCAAATTAAAAGAAATTACAAAATTATCTAGGTGTTCATGTACATCGGGCGTGCGATATAACTTACGATCACAAATTGCCATCTATGTAGCACCGATACCGGTACGCGGAAACGCGGAAACGGGTACGGGGATACGTCAAAACCAAAAAAAGTAGGATACGGATACGGGGCCATATTTATAAATATTAAAAGTTATGGGGGTGTATTTACAAATATTAAAAGTTATAGGGGTCTATTTATAAATATTAAAAATAGATTTTTTTGAATATATATATATATATATATACATATAATATCCTATGATGTTTACTCATTCATTGCATTGAAGCATTTTCCTTTTTCAAGATACTTAGTAATAAATTCATAATATTTCTCATATATGCTAGTGTATCTCGTAATATAAATGTAGTCAATAAGTCATTAATTTAAAATGAGAAATGAGTCAAACAACTGTAATCTTGAAATTAAAAGTGCAAGTACCCACTTCGGAGTATGAGTTAATGACTTAATTCGGATATAGCCATATAGGCCCATTATTTGATTACCAAGTAAAATGTAGTTTTAGATTTTCATTTTTTTTAGAATTTTATTAAGTAAATTTTGGGATTTTTTTTTTAAAAAAAAAGTCGATACGGGTATCCGTCAGGATACGAGTATCGGAAACTTTCAAAAAATTACAAAAAAAATGGAAACTTTTAAAAATTGCAGATACGGCCCGGGAACGTACGGTACGGGTATCCTAGAGTATCGGATACGGGAACGTATCCGATACGCTGATACGCTACCCTAGGGAAGTATCCGTGCTTCATAGATTGCCATGTGTTCACATCTGAGAACTTTTAGGGTGTATTGTGCAAGTTATTTTTGACATACGACATGTGTATTGGTCCATTGGAGCAGGGCCGGCCCACAGGGAGATTAGGGTGTGCGACCGCACAGGGCCCAAAAAATTGGAGGCCCCAAAATAAATTTTTTAGTAGTAGTACTACTACTCTACTAATGTAATAATGTATGATGAATTGATGAACTAATGAAATTTAACAAATTTGGTTGTTATTTAGAATTATATGTAATTTGTTGATGAGTTAATTGGGCTATTTATATTTAATAAAGTTATAATTGTTGCAGCTATGTTTTAAGAACATCTGTTTGTCGATCAATATTTATGTCAGAAAGGAAGACCCAAATTTTGTTATTGCACAGGGCCTCCATTTTCTCAGGACCGATCCTGCATTGGAGTACTTATTTTATACTGCTGGCAGTTTCTTAACTAATCAGTATCTGCCAGGTGTCAACAATAATCCTACGCATGGACAGGCTGTGTCACACGATTCCATATATATATATATATATATATATATATATATATATATATATATATATATAAAGAGAGAGAGAGAGAGAGAGAGATTTAGGATCACATACAAACTAATCCTAATTTACAAAATACAAACTAATCCTGACCATTGATTTTAATAATGCAACGGTCAAGATAGGAAACCAATGTCATTAATGGCTGGTCCCATGTTGTGGTTATAGAAGAAAAATTCTCCCACTAATACGGATTGAGTATTAATGCTCAAATAAAATCTGACCCTTAATTTTGTTATATTGGACGGATGAGATGAATTTACATTTTGTATCGGAAGCACACTTTGTATCCGATCTCAACCCTATATATATATATATATATATATATATATATATAGACAAATCTTCATGTCAGGTCGGCCAGATGGGATGCTCCGTCCGGCCGAGCCCATTTGGGCATCTTCCCAGTGAAATTTTTTGATGAAATTTTTTGAGCATGTTCCTCATCAAGTCTAGTTTGTCCATACCAAATTTCAGATCAAAATTCGATCGGGAAAGCATTCAAATAATTTGTTGAAGTTGACTGCAGTTTTATATGTATATTTTGACGCAGTCAACTTCAAAAAATGATTTGAATGCCTTCCCGATCGAATTTTGAGCTGAAATTTGGTATGGACAAACTAGACTTGATGAGGAACATGCGCAAAAAATTTCATCAAAAAATTCCACCGGGAAAGTGCCCAAACGGGCTCGACCGGACGGAGCATCCCGTTAGGCCGGCCTGACATGAAGACCACTCTATATATATATATGAGGATGCTATAAGCAAAAGGGTGTGTTTAATTTTTTTGTTTTTGTGCAGTTTTTATTTATTTATTTACAACTGCATTGTAAAATTATAGACTGGGAAACAAAAATGTGCATTACAACTACTATGAACTGGTAATCCATTTTGATTTTTTATTGATATATTTCTGAAAGTACCAAAAAGTTTACGTATGAGTATTCTCCATTTTAATACCAATTAACGAATATATAGTTATTGTGACAACTCCGGTACCCATTTTAAAAATGAGATACCGTCCTTATCATTGACTTGATTGGTCTACATTATGATATCAATTTTAATTTAGATTTAAATAATTCAACTGCAACATTTTCATTGGTCCACGTAGACAAAGGTATAGTACCTTATGAGCTTATGAGTACCATAGAATTTGCCTTTTTTTATTTTACTTAACTATATGAGGATGCTATAAGAAAAAGAAGATTTACCTTAATAGAAGCAAAACATGACACTTTTCCCAAAATAGGACCAATTAGTTTAAACATTCTTAAATAGGACTTTTCATGTGTGATTGGACCAAAATACTTCCACTGCAGCCCCTGGACTGCTACCTGCCGCCGACCACCTGCTGCCGCCACCGCCGGAAAATTTTCCAGTTTTTTTTCTGAAGGTCTGGCAACATTTCTGCCCCTGCCGGAATCTGCCGCCGCCACCACCGGACTGTCCCCGCTAGCAAAGAACTGCCTTGGTTGTGCAAAAGCACTGGATGGGGAATTAATTGGGTTAATTACTTGCAGGAGTCCGCTGCCAGAATCTGCTGCCGACCGGCTGCCGGAGTGCCGCCTCCACCACGGACTGCCCCACCATCGACGACTGCCTTGGTTGTGCAAGGAAACTAGGAGGACAACTATTTAGATCAATTAATTAATTAAATATAATTAGAGGTAAAGAAAAAGGTAAGATTAGTCCTATTTAGGGAAATTGAACACCAAACATTAAGTCCTATTTTAAAAAAAGTCTAAGTTTTTTTCTTATCGATGACAATTTTTTCATAAGAAAGAGGGTGTGGTGCAGTTTTTTAAATTTATCATTTAAATTGATACCTATGTGGATAAAATTGTATGATGTCTCGTTGACATATGAGGGTTCATTGTCTTTTTTGTGTTGACATATCATGTTCTTTTAAGTAGGTGAGCACTTACTCTATGAGCACTTAAAATGTTGGCATATCTGCGTCTTCCTGACTTGCTGAGTCAATGTAGTCTATGATATGTCTATACGGGTTATGATGTTTATTTAAATTTGACAATCAAAAGGTTAATTGTGCTTATGTGTTGCTCTTCTTGTTCTGTTATGTCCATGAGCGGTTAAATATGGGGTGTTTGGAAAATGAAGTTTCAATTAAAAAAAGTGGCGGTCAGACCCTGTTAGTGTTTTCAATAAGTGAAAACAATGTTTGATTAAACAGATGTTCAGTCCTAACATTTTTGGATGGAACTGCTATTAAGGGCATCTCTTGTGAAATAATGAGAAATGTTATCCAATAGGAATCCTGGTAGATATATTTATAGAAGGAAAAACCGCACTTTCAGTTCCTGAAATAGTCACCTGATTGAAATGTCAGACTTGTATTTCTGAGATTGTAAATGTCACCCCTCCATTGTCCAAAATGTTGTAAATGTGATCCTTTAAGGAGTAAAATTTACTCTCGCTCGCATTGTATATTTCACTCATCAAAGGACCACATTTACAACATTTGCGACAATTGAGGGACGACATTTACAAACACTGAGAACACGGGTTTGACATTTCAATTTCGTGACTATTTCAGGGACTAAAAGTGTGATTTTCCCTTTAAAGAAAAGTTGACAAAATATAAAATATTCCTAAATAGATATTAGGCAATTTCCTAAATATGTATTAGGCTATTACACCCCCTCAAACTGTAAAGGAGATACAACGCGCAGGTTGTCCTTTAAAAAATGAAACTGCTGACTAGATAAACTCTTAGTAAATATATCAGCTAGCTGAAGATGAGTAGGAAGTAGGAACATACTTCACAACTAAATCACCGTGCGCGACTCTCTCATGAACAAAATGATAATTAATCTGAAATGCTTAGTGCAAGCATGCTGAACAAAATTAGCTGTCAAGTAGGATGCAAATATATTATCACAGAAGAGTTGTACCGGAATATGGACTTGAAATCCGAGCTCAAAAAGGACAGATATGATGTGTAGGTATCATGGACTGTGTAAGCAATCTCTCAATATTCCGCCTCTGTAGATGATTTGGATACCGTAGGCTGCTTTTTGGACTTCCATGACACAAGTTCAGGGCCCAAGAAAACAACAAAACCTGTAGTGGAATGGGAACAATCTGGACAACCTATCCGATCAGCATCAGAGTAGGCCACAATGCATATGAGACATGGAGAACTATGTAGCCATAATCCATAACCAATAGTGCTGTGTAGATAATGAAAACTTCGTTTGATAGCAAGCATGTGAGTGGTACGAGGAGCATACATAAATTGTGACATTAAATGAACTGCATAAGTAATAAAAGGTCTTGTCAAAGTTAAATACTGCAATGCACCTACCATACCGTGATGCTTAATGGCATCCACCAAGAGTTTGCCATTAGGGGAGAGAGAGAGAGAGAGAGAGAGAGAGAGAGAGAGAGAGAGAGAGAGAGAGAGAGAGAGAGAGAGAGAGAGAGAGAGAGAGAGAGAGAGAGAGAGAGAGAGAGAGAGAGAGAGAGAGAGAGAGAGAGAGACGTGTGTGCAAACAGACTTGAGAGTATGCAAGTGAAATGGAGAAGAAGATCAAACACATATTTTTTTAAGGGAGAAAGATGCTTGTAGTTTTTCGAACTGCTTGAATCCCCAAAAAATAATGAAGATCAACTAGATCTTTAATAGCAAAATGAGATGCAATGCGGCTAATTTTAGAAGACACCAGAGAGGATGAATTGCCAGTAATAATAATGTCATCAACATATAACATTAGATAAATCATTTACTGAACCTGGCGATAAATGAATAAAGAATTACGGAGTACCAGACTTGCTACATAAAAAATTATTAGCAAGAAGAAAACTACTAAAACGGTGAAACTAAGCCCACATAGTAGCATAATATGGATTTATGAAACTGTCTAATATCTATTAAGGAATACTTTGTAATTTTTTTTGAAATCATGGGAAAGGTTACCCAAATAGGGGTCGTGGGAGATATATTTATAATAGAATAGTTGCCAAAATACAAAGTATTCCTTTAATAGATATTAGGCAGTTTCCTAAATCTATATTAGGCTATTATTCCCATCCATAGGATTATTTAAGGATTATTTTGATGATTTGGATGATATTTTTTGAGATTATGATTGAGATGTTAGGATTATTTGAAGAGATTATTTGATTAAACATCAAGGATCAAATGCTAAATCTAGATTATTTGAAGATTATTTCCAACTTTTAGTTTCCTCTCCCAATTTTCTAGACATACTCATAATTGTAAAACCGTATACCAACCAACTACTACTTGTACGGGAGTGTTTGCAATAGCTTAAAAAAAGCACTTCTCAGTTTTTTGGCTTACAAAGCACTTATTTACCAAACACTACCAATTTTTACTTTTTCTCGGCTTGCGTGTGAAAGTGTTTTTCCCTTTTCTATTATACAAAAAAAACTTATTTTACCAAACACTACCAACTTTTACTTTTCAAAATCACTTTTTTCTCAAACACTATCAACTTTTACTACTTACCACTTTTTCCCAATCATTCCAAAAGTGTTTTTTTAAAAGCAGAAGCAGTTGCAAACACTCCCTACGTGTATTTCTTTAAGGAATTGTGCATGTGATTTTTTTTCTTGAAATTGAGTTATGCCTCGTAGAAAATCTTGGTAAATTAAGATCATGGTTGAGGAGAAATTAAAAGGTTTGAAGATTATTTGAGATTTTCTTGTATTGAATTGACATCGTAATACTAAACCATTGAAAACCGTAGAATTGAGCATCAATGTGGATGCTTAATATGAGAGATTGGCCTAAGCATTTTGAAATATGACATTTTCTACTAATTGTTAGGTCAAACATTTTAAATCACCAAATATTTTTTGACAACCCGCTAACTTATTTCATTGGTCAAACCTGTTGACTGAATCAGCTATTGACAATCCACGAACATAATCAATCTACTTACCACTAATTACTCCCTATCTCTCTTTGATGTTGGCTTAAGTTGTTCTTGAGATGCCTCTTACATTTGGAGGTTCATGACCTGCTTATATTTCCTTACTAAGCAGTACATGACTATCTCTGAGGTCTATTCTATGTTATGTGATAAAGATTCTTTCAACATGAGATTTTTCTAGGATATGTGATGTTTGTTTATTGATATCTGACTGTGACTGATAAATTTATGACGACTCTTCGAGTCTTTGAGGACTATTCTATGCTTATGTGCTTAAATGACGGATACATGTATTATGTTTCTTATTTTAACTTTGATGCTACAATCCTTAAGCATCCTTGAGGCAATACGGGAACCTAACCCCAGAGGATTGCTAGTGTCATCAATCGTATGTTGGAAAAGCTATAAACGACTTATAATTTAAACACTTAAACATACCATCTGATTGGACACATACGTAAATCTAATTAAACCACACTCCACAGAGCAGAATTGTTCAAAGATAAAAGGCTCATGCAAAAGATGCACTCTGCGACATATATTCAGGTCAATCGAACTATGAAACAGCTATCTACTAATGTCACTACTAATAGCTACATTCACTTCCATAGACACATCCAGGTGATCTCCAAAAACATGAGCAAAACTAAATGACCTGCAATAACTAGAAACACCACAACACAGTTTGCCCCCCCTGCTTCTCTTTTAGAATGACAAGAATAAAGTGAGCAGGGTAAAGGAAAAGGACCCAATGGGCATAAAAAGTGCAAGAGAAGAAGAAGCTGAGCTTCCTGGGGAGGTTGTTGGACTGGTTACACTGGTAATTCCCCCAACAGCATCCGTAGGTGCAGCTGCAGTGGAGCTTTGTGGCAATGCCGAAGGAGATGGAGCTGCAAAAAGATAGAAAAAAGAAAGATAGATGTGTGTAATAATTTATGGTTATACAATACTGGTGACCATTTGGAAGGTTTATTATTGAGTTTAACAGACTTATTTGACTAGTTTTTTTTAGTTATTTTACTAGCTTCTTCCACTTCGCAGATTAAACGCAGACAATACCATAAAGCAGGGTTGGGGTTTCTTTTAACTTTCATATCTGAATTACGTTAGCTTTGCATAAGAAGCTGAATTTGGTAAAATGATCAATTTAAGGTTATTTTTGGCTTGCTTTGTTAATGAGTAATGTCTTTATTAACATATATTTATTCTATAATAGGTATAAAAAACTGATTGATAGGCATTGATGGAAATGATAATATATCATAAATGCTTACCAGTCAATTAAGATTTTTGCTAAGTGTAAGTAGTGATTGAAAATAAATTTGATGTAAACATGACTTAAAGACGGACGATTAAGTCTGTGTGTAAATTAAAACTATTAAGTCACAGGTAAATAACTTCTTGAATGTATAATCGAGGAAATATTTAGAAGTTTAACTAAATTAGCAACAACTTCAATTTGAGCAACTCAAACACATCCATATTCAGCAAGAGCAGATTCAACCATTATATACATTCGTGATAGCAAGTTTGACTAAAATGGCTATCAATGCATCCCATACTACAGAGTAGTGAACAATATTAACTTTCACTTTCTCCCCCATAAAAGGTTTTCCTTTCTAACGTGTAGTTCATGTTATTTCCTTCCTTCTACCTAAATCACAAACATAAAATTCTAATGAAACAACAATATTTTTGGTTGAGCAACAGAAACACAATCCAACAACTAATGACGTTTCTGTGAGGAGGAGAACAAAATGCATGACAGCACCATGATTGATATGGTAACAGACCGGATCTTGAACTTACCAGGCGATGGAGTGCTTCCACTAGTCACTGTATATCACATATATTTGGAAGAAAAAGACAATTTGATCAGATCCATGAAGTAAAAATAAAGAGCATTCTATGAAGAATATGCAATGGCTAAAATGAAGCATTCAAAGGCTAAAAATCAGTATGAGAAAAAGATGTGTAAAATTGACCTTTCCATAAAGGTCAACAAAATATTACAGATTTTAGCTTTGACTGCTGTGAGGATTACACATTTGATACCCTTTTTTAAGTTTTCACTTTCAGCTTTTTAAATACTTCAATATTGTTTTGGCAAAAAAAAAAAAATACTTCAATATTGTTTATTCAAAAAAGAAATACTTCAATATTGTTCTAAAGACGCAGGACTAAGTCAGTAGGTGACATTTTAAATACACATTAAGAGTGGCATTGTCATAGTAGAAGACTAAAGTTGAAAAAATTGGGAATCAATTATCAAACTATAGTCAATTTATGCAACATCTCAGAGTAAAGCATGCAAAAGTAAAAAATTGAAAATAAAAGTAAGGATTGAACATAAAATTTCCATAAAGATGTATCCTACAATCGAATCAGTGGAGTAGGTTTTGAAATTGGGGAAAAATAAAATCAAATGAAATCCAGAGGAAGGAGAACCAAACACTCACAGGCGCAGGTGGTGGCGGAATGAGAGGAGACACGGCAGACAGCGGGGAGCGACATGGCCTGGGTGAGATTGAGAACCACTCCCAGTTGCGCGCTTTTCTCGAAGCCTTCGCAGAGACACTCGGCGTTGGTCTTCAGCACCTTTTTCAGTCCGGGGCAGCAGTTTCCTTCCGGCTTCTTCAGCACGCTGCCGTTGGTAACGAAGGTCAGGCAGTCCTCCAGGTTCAGTATGACGCTGTTGCAGTCAGCTGCCGGTGCCGGAGCATGGTGTCGGGCGGAAACCGCCGTCAGAGCCCAAATCGCGAGGAATACTAGAACTGGATGCCCGATTGCGTTCAGACGCATTGCCATTTCAGAGCGAAAGATTACGAGAAACGGACGGTTCGAAAGGAAGCTTGGATTGGCGTTAGAACCGAAACTGGGGAAGCCGGATTTGTGTTTCTATCAGTCTGAGGGAATAAATAGGGTGTGAGAGTGGACGAACACGTGGAAGTGAATAAATCATGCGTTGTTGAAGATTAAAATACATCGATCATTGTGTTTCCTCGTCCCATCGGACGCCCTTCCAAGTTCCAAAGAGGAATTTAATTGAGAGTAAAATTGAATTTATTACCAATTTACTACTCCCTAGTCCCTATCATTCATTATACAGTTATTGTTTTTGAATTTTTGAATGTTTGAATGGTAGATGTGACAAATTTTATTACGAATTTTCTGTACAAAAGTTTTATTGTCTCCTCCTCTAAATTATTTTCCAAATTTCTTTTTTCTATCTCTCCTAAAATAATTTTATCTTTCCTGTTTTTATAAAGAATTTCAGATTTATGATATTTTTTACTCGTTTCATTCTTTTACATAATTTTTTACCACACATTTCTCACTTTCTTAATTCACGTGTAAAACTTACTTTGTGAGATAATTCAAGGAAGGAATTAACAAGTAGAGCATAGTGATATACTTATGCATTCCATGACAAGTGAGAAAGAAGTTTGACTTACACGTTAAAAAAAAAAATGACACACCTAAAGTGAGAAAGAAGTTTGACTTACACGTTAAAAAAAAAAAAATTGACACACCTAAAAGTGAAATTGGGCAAAATATTAAGGCACGGGGGAATATTTTTTTAAACTATTAATAATGGGATTATAAGTATACTTGTTGCAACGATAAAAAAAAGTATACTTGTTGCAAATACAAAGGATGATATACATTAGAATTTCCAAACAATAGCAACACTTTGATACCGTACTAAATGAAGGATTGGTGTCTGGAGATGCAATTTTCCGATTTCTACAATTTAATAAATAAATCAATATAGAGAGTACTTTAGTTGGGATAATTTCATTGGGTACTAATCTGAACGGTTCCAAATGTCTCATTGTTTTTTTTGAAGAGAAATGTCTCATTGTTTGAGAGGATTATATTCAAATTGACGTTGTATTACAAGCGCGCATTAAAAAACTAATTAGATTATTGTGTATAGAAAAATATATCACATATTTGTAAACATTCTGGTTAACAATTTTTCACACAGAAACCATGTGTTGGTGTGTATAATGACAAAATAGTGTATGCGTGAAGAAGTTCATCTGAAAAACATGTGAAGTGTTCATCCACACAAATAATGAGTAATGACTAATGATTGTATATATATCAGTGTTCAAAAAACGTAAAGGGTGGTAACATGACAAGTTCAAGCCTCTAAACTTTGAAATTTAAGCGGGATATTTAATTTGTTCAAGATATATATGTTGAGTATGTGGTTTTGTTGATGACTAATCATGCAGGTGGAACTGGGGACAGAACAGTTCCACGAAACATTCGGTCCCATAATTTGTTATGTGTCTGCATTTGCATGTCTTTCAACGTATGATATTTTACTGCATTAATACCTTTCCATAATTGATTGAATATTTTGTAAAATGTATTGCTACATATGCTTTATGGAAAGTCACTTTATGGAAAGAAATATGAGTGCTTTTTAAATATATACGTGATTTGCTTATTTGAGTGGTACGTATATTACTTTGCTTATTTTATGGAAAGTATCCTCCTTGCTAATTGCTATAATGTGCTTGCATGATTAATTGCTTATCTAAGTATACGTGGGTTATTTCAAATATCTTTTCATGCATGACTAAGCACCCATCTTAGTGAGTTTGACCTCAACAATGATTAAAATGCTTTATGGAAAGTTTTTTTTTAAAAATAAAAAAAGGCTTTGCATGACTCATGTTTCAACTGACCGTAGGATGCTTAAATACTTTGCAGCCTTACAATTTGAAAAGTCATTTTATGAAGTAAATATTTTTGGAATGAATATTGATTGATCTCACGTACTTTGAATGAGCCGAAATATTCTCTTAATCTATGACTGATATGCCATCTTAAATATATGATTGTGATATTTTAATTTGGCTGCCTTATATACTGCATAAGCTCGGATATGAGATATATTATGAAAGGAAAGCAATTCAAATAATATCAAGGCAAGTTCCAAGTATGGAAGCTCAATTTCTTAGGGAAAGAGACACCAACGGACAAATCAAGGTAGCCTATATATATAATCGAAGAAGCTAAAGAGAAAGGCGTGTGCTGAACCGAGAAAAATACTTAGAAGAATCATTCAAGAAAAGGATCAAGTCCTTGGCGCCTGAAACTGCCCGCTCGGAGTTCTAGATAGAGTTTCTCTTTTCCCTTTCATATTGTACTTGGATTATTGAGGCTTAATTGGCTAGAGTAGCTGCCTCGGGTTAAGTGTGTGTGAGAGCTTTGTGACAAAGCTGAGAGGCTCTCTACCCGCAAGGTAGAGATGCATAACTCTTCCTAGAGAGGATAGAGTTGGGGAGGCTCAAGGGTAGATTAGGAGAATCACTCTTGTAACTCTTTCAAAGGCTTGTTTAGTGAAGTTGTTTAAAATTCCTCCGAGGGAGGTCGAGGTTTTTTAATCCCTTTGAGCCAAGGGATTTTTCCTCGTTAAATTCTTGTGCACTTTACTGTTTTGCAATTCCCTTTATCCCACACTAGAACTCGGCGAAAAACTGCCACGGTTCCACACACACACAATTCACCCCCCCTCTTGTGTTGCTAACCGTTTTCATCAATTGGTATCAGAGCCGGTCTTCACCACATAGAGGCTAATACCTCGGGAAGAGATCCGGCAGAATGAATACGGTTGACCGATTGGAAGAAGGGTACTCGACTCAACGACCACCATTGTTCAATGGCAAATACTATCAATTTTGGAAGAGTCGGATGGAAAACTTTATCAAGGCCGATAACTACCAGGTTTGGAATGTAATTGAAAGTGGTGATAATGTCATCACAAAGAGAAACGCCGAAGGTAATGTTGTTCCTAAACCTAAAGTTGAATATACTTCTGAAGATTATGAGAAACTCGAGCATAATGCCCAAGCCCTTAAATATTTAATTTGTGGTCTTGGTCCTGCCGAACACAATCGGGTTCTAGGATGCAAGACTGCAAAACAAATGTGGGATTTGCTCGAGGTCACTCATGAGGGAACCTCACGTGTAAAAAAATCTAAGATTGACATATTCATGCGTAATTACGAATTATTCGTAATGAAGCCAAAAGAGTCAATTAAGGATATGATTACACGCTTTACTAAAATTATCAATGAGCTTTCAGCCCTTGGAAGAGAAATTACCGTGGAAGATCAAGTGAGAAAGATTTTGAGAAGCCTGCCCCAAGCGTGGAAGCCTAAGACCACGGCTATTGAAGAAGCAAAGGATCTATCCACCATGACGCTTGAAGACTTGACTGGATCACTCTTGACATATGAACTAGGTCTTCAAGAAAAACAAGATGCCGAGAGTGCTAGACGAGAAAGAGGAATAGCTCTAAAGGCTCGAGAAGAAGAAGAGGAATCCGAGAGTGAATCGGATGATGAGATGAGCATGTTTGCAAAACAATTTGGGAGGATGTACCGAAAGTTCAAGAACAACCGTATCAAACAAGGTAAAAAGAACACTCAATCTTTTAATAACCAAGGCTGTTTTGTTTGTGGTTCCTTTGAGCACAGGGCTAAAGACTGTTCACAAAAGAAAAATGACCGGAACTGCGACAAGAACAAGTCCAGTTCCAACCGGAGGTTCAGCGAAGACAAAGGGTTCAAGAGAGATCTCAAAAAGGCCATGATGGCAGCATGGGGAGATTCTTCTGATGATGAAGAAGAGGAAAATGATAAGAACACCAATCATGCGGGTCTATGTCTTATGGCACTCTCCGACGAGGAATCCGACCAAGAAAGCTTTGAGGTAAACTTTGAAAATTTTCTATCCAAGTTTGACTCTCTATCCAAAACCAAAACTCGGAAGATTTTCAAAAGATTGACTATTGAGCTTAATGAAAGCCTTTCCGAAAACGATCATCTTAAATCACGTGTCACTGAGCTTGAGTCTAAACTCGAGGAAGCCACAAGAGCCAAAATAAGGCTTGAAACAAAAGTGGGAGAGTTAATAGATGAAAGGCTTAAGTACAGTGAAGTGGTTCTAGAACAAGATCAAATTATTTGCTCTCTTAAGCTCGATAGTATGAACAAACAAGTTGATCATGATGAAAAGCTTCTCTCAAAAATACCGAGTGTTGGTTGTTTAATTGATCATCTTCATCGTCTTGTTGCCGAGTGCACTGATTTTAAAAATAGACCGGAATATCAATCCTATAGTGCAACGAACAAAATCAGGTCTAGACATCATTCTGGAACTGGTCCTTCTCAGCACAATAAGAAAGTAAACGAGACTGCAGGTCTCGGATATGTTCCAAAGGATATTCGAGCTAATCAAAAATCAAATTTTCAGAACCAACCCTTTAAGGATAATAGAACCCGAGGACAACCCAGTTCTAGACCATATCAACAGCCACCTAGAACTGGACCAAACTGGTTCGATAGACTGGTTCAGAGGCACAAAAACGGTTATGGACAAACGCCTAACCGGACTTTTTACAAAAGAACTAGAGGCTTTCACGGTAAATGGAAACCCAAATACGTTGATACTTATGATAACCGGGTTTGCATGCATTGTGGCAAAATCGGTCATCTACGGTATCAATGTCACTCTCGGCAAAAGACTTTAGAAAGATGCTATGATCATGTTAGATATTCCTCAAACAATTACAAAATGGAACCCAAGCAAGTCTGGGTTCCACGCGCTAACCCTTAATCCTGGAACAGCGCCGAGTGAGGGGGAACAATCACTGGTTCCTTGACAGTGGTTGTTCTAAGCACATGACGGGAGACAAATCTTTATTCCTCTCACTACGGCCATTTAGCGGTGGAAAGGTGACATTTGGAGACAACGGCAAAGGAGAGATCATAGCCGTGGGCAAAGTTGGAAAGTCACCTAGCCATGCTATTGATAATGTATTTTTAGTCAAGGGTTTGAAATTTAATTTACTAAGTATTTCTCAATTTTGCGATCGAGGTAATAGTGTTGTTTTTGATCATAACGTTTGTCGCATTGTTAATAACGAATCACAACAAGTTATACTTGAAGGCAAGAGGCTCGAAAATACATATAAAGTAGATCTTGATTCATTGCCTAATATTAGTATGACTTGTTTGAGCGTTATTGATAACGATCCTTTGCTATGGCATAAAAGGCTTGAACACGCTAGTTTTTCATTAATAAATAAACTTAAAAATAATGATTTAGTTATTGGACTGCCGAATATGAAATTTTCACTTGACCATGTTTGCTCGGCTTGTGCCACCGGAAAACAATCTCGATCATCTTTTAAAACAAAGAATTTGGTGAGCACAAGCAAGCCCATAGAACTAATACACATGGATTTGTGTGGTCCAATGTCAGTCCGTAGCCGAGGAAACAAAGAATATGTTCTGGTTATTGTTGATGACTTTTCAAGATTTACATGGACTATCTTTCTTGCTAGCAAGAAAGATACTTTTAATGAGTTTGCTATTTTTGTAAGGAAAATTGAGCATCAAACAGGTCTACGACTAATCAAGATCCGATCGGATCATGGAACTGAGTTTGACAATTCTCTCTTCGATGCATTCTGCAAGGAACGAGGGATAGACCACAACTTCTCTGCCCCTAGAACCCCACAACAGAACGGAGTGGTAGAACGGAAGAATAGAACTCTAGAGGACATGACTAGAACTATGCTTATTTCCAGCGGTCTAGCTAGGAGTTTTTGGGCCGAGGCTCTAAACACAGCATGCTACATCATTAATCGAGCCATGATACGTCCACTCCTAGGGAAAACACCCTACGAACTGCTCAAGGGGAGGAAGCCCAACTTAAGTCATCTAAGAACTTTTGGGTGCAAATGTTTCGTCCACAACAATGGGAAAGACAACATCGGCAAATTTGATGCTAGAAGTGACGAGGCAATCTTTCTCGGATATTCCCCACATAGCAAGGCCTACAAAGTTCTAAACAAACGCACACAATGTGTGGAGGAAAGCATTCATGTAATCTTTGATGAAGCACTTGCCCCAAAATCAATCCAAGCCGATGATGGTGAGCTAGAGATCACTCGCAAGAAATCACAATCTCAAGGAGATGAAGGAACTGACAATCAAACTGGTGAACCACCTCTAACAAATGAAAATGAACAATCTGGAACTGAAGAAGAACCTGGACAGAACACTGACACTGGACCTGTAGAACCGGTAGAACCAGTTTCAGATACTCTCAACAACTTGGTGGACCAACCCAACGCTCCTAGGGGTTGGAAGCTTCATAGATCACATCCGCTGGATAATCTCCTCACCGATCTAAATCAGGGAGTAACAACTAGATCTAAACTTAAAAACTTTTGTGCTTTCTCTTCTTATTTATCTCTTATAGAACCGGAGAACCATGAAGTGGCTCTCTCCGACACTGACTGGGTTCTAGCTATGCAGGAAGAACTAAATCAGTTTGAAAGAAATAAAGTGTGGCATCTAGAACCGAGACCCAAGAACAAGACCGTGATAGGTCTCAAGTGGGTATTCAAGAACAAGCTCGATGAACATGGTCAAATCATAAGGAACAAAGCTAGGCTTGTTGTCAAAGGCTATAACCAACAAGAAGGAATAGACTTCAACGAAACATTTGCACCGGTGGCAAGACTAGAAGCAATTCGAATGCTCATAGCATTTGCGGCTCATATGGGTTTCACCCTCCACCAAATGGATGTCAAGACGGCCTTCTTGAATGGATATCTAAAGGAAGAGCAATCAAGCAAAGGAACTCAAATATCTCAACAAAAGTACCTCAAGGAACTCCTAAAGAAGTACGGAATGAGTGAAGGCAAAACCATGACTACACCCATGGGAACAAATGATAGGCTGGATGCGGATGAACAAGGAAAGAGCATAGACCAAAAGATGTATCGAGGAATGATTGGGTCTCTACTGTACCTCACTGCCAGTAGACCTGACATCGTTTTCAGCGTAGGTCTATGTGCTCGGTTCCAGGCCAATCCCAAAGAATCTCACCTCAAGGCTGTGAAAAGGATCCTCAAATATCTCAAAGGAACTGCTGATTTATGCCTATGGTATCCTCGTAATGAGAATTTTGAACTAATTGCATATTCAGATTCTGACTTTGCAGGTGATTTATTACATAGAAAAAGTACGTCTGGAACTGCTCATTTCCTGGGTCCATGTCTAGTTTCATGGAGTTCTAAGAAACAAAACTCAATAGCACTCTCAACAGCGGAGGCTGAGTACGTAGCTGCTGCATCATGCTGCTCTCAATCACTGTGGATCATGCAACAGTTAAGCGACTACGGAGTTGATCTAAAATGCACACCAATTATGTGTGATAATACAAGTGCAATTAGCATATCAAAGGACCCGGTCATGCATTCTCGGACAAAACATATTCATATACGACATCATTTTCTGAGAGATTGCGTGGAAAAGGGAATAATCAGGCTGGAATATTGCAACACCGAGAAACAAATAGCTGATATCTTTACCAAGCCTCTGGGAAGAGAAAGGTTTGAAATAATTAGACTGGAACTCGGTCTAATTAATTCCTAATTTATTTGTTCTGCTTTTTTCCTAAATTGTATCACTGGTACTAATCTCTTTCGCGAAGAAAGCATGCAGGATCTTCCGGCATCTTCTAAGGGGGAACAATTAAATGTCTTGATTTGGGAAGTATTTTGATTCCTTTTGTTGAATGACAAAAGGGGGAAAAAGCGGGTGTCCCTTTATGTGTAGATTTCTCTACTATTTATGCTTGATACTAATCTGCAGGGATATCTTTATTATGGCACCTAATGTTTGTCATCAACAAAAAGGGGGAATTTGTTGAGTATGTGGTTTTGTTGATGACTAATCATGCAGGTGGAACGGGGGACAGAACAGTTCCACGAAACATTCGGTCCCATAATTTGTTATGTGTCTGCATGTGCATGTCTTTCAACGTATGATATTTTACTGCATTAATACCTTTCCATAATTGATTGAATATTTTGTGAAATGTATTGCTACATATGCTTTATGGAAAGTCACTTTATGGAAAGAAATATGAGTGCTTTTTAAATATATACGTGATTTGCTTATTTGGGTGGTACGTATATTACTTTGCTTATTTTATGGAAAGTATCCTCCTTGCTAATTGCTATAATGTGCTTGCATGATTAATTGCTTATCTAAGTATACGTGGGTTATTTCAAATATCTTTCCATGCATGACTAAGCACCCATCTTAGTGAGTTTGACCTCAACAATGATTAAAATGCTTTATGGAAAGTTTTTTTTTAAAAATAAAAAAGGCTTTGCATGACTCATGTTTCAACTGACCGTAGGATGCTTAAATACTTTGCAGCCTTACAATTTGAAAAGTCATTTTATGAAGTAAATATTTTTGGAATGAATATTGATTGATCTCACGTACTTTGAATGAGCCGAAATATTCTCTTAATCTATGACTGATATGCCATCTTAAATATATGATTGTGATATTTTAATTTGGCTGCCTTATATACTGCATAAGCTCGGATATGAGATATATTATGAAAGGAAAGCAATTCAAATAATATCAAGGCAAGTTCCAAGTATGGAAGCTCAATTTCTTAGGAAAAGAGACACCAACGGACAAATCAAGGTAGCCTATATATATAATCGAAGAAGCTAAAGAGAAAGGCGTGTGCTGAACCGAGAAAAATACTTAGAAGAATCATTCAAGAAAAGGATCAAGTCCTTGGCGCCTGAAACTGCCCGCTCGGAGTTCTAGATAGAGTTTCTCTTTTCCCTTTCATATTGTACTTGGATTATTGAGGCTTAATTGGCTAGAGTAGCTGCCTCGGGTTAAGTGTGTGTGAGAGCTTTGTGACAAAGCTGAGAGGCTCTCTACCCGCAAGGTAGAGATGCATAACTCTTCCTAGAGAGGATAGAGTTGGGGAGGCTCAAGGGTAGATTAGGAGAATCACTCTTGTAACTCTTTCAAAGGCTTGTTTAGTGAAGTTGTTTAAAATTCCTCCGAGGGAGGTCGAGGTTTTTTAATCCCTTTGAGCCAAGAGATTTTTCCTCGTTAAATTCTTGTGCACTTTACTGTTTTGCAATTCCCTTTATCCCACACTAGAACTCGGCGAAAAACTGCCACGGTTCCACACACACACAATTCACCCCCCCTCTTGTGTTGCTAACCGTTTTCATCAATATATGAAGTAATTTTTTAAAAGTATAAAATGTTTAAATACGAAATGATACTCCGTACAATGTTGCTTTTTATAACATACTCCATACTTCGTATTACATTTCATATATGCAACATGTTTCTAAATGTGATTTTCTTAAATTTAATCAACTTTGTCTTTGTAAGAAAAGTTTATCTAAAAATCATTTAACTTGTCACACCCAGGTCTCGCCTTTCGTGTTTAGGCTCAGGGGCGGATGTACTCAAGGTAATGGGGGCACTTGCCCCCAATAAACTCCATTATTTTAATAAGTAATATAGTCAATGTATATCCACACAAAAAATGTGCGCCCATTAAATATTTTGTGATGCCCCCAATAAAATAATTAGACCGCCTCATACGTCATATTCCTTATTACATTTTATGTTACTAAATCAACCACATCCTTTTTTTTTACTCGAGGGGGGTCTGGGAGAGGGGGCCTGGAGTAATCAGGGCTGAAACTCACTCCATTGAGTTTCTAACCCTTGTGTGCCTAGCGGGATTCGAACTCGAGACCTCCCGCTAGGCACGGTTACCTCACAACCAGCTAGGCTGAAATACTTGGTTTACTAAATCAACCATATATAAGTATACTCAGTGTTTATTTTTGTCCAAGCAGATTTAAATGAGGAAAATCAAGTAATATAAAATAATGGGCAAATAAAATTGATGTGTATATAGTGATTGAGTCTAAATGAGATAATTTTAATTTAATAAAATTTAAATGATGTAGTTTTTTCAAGGTTTAATGACTACAGGTGATGGTTTCAAACAATAGCTAGGATAAAATTTATTTATTCACAAATAAACAATAAATAAATTTTTATTAAATGTGAATGAAATAATCTTATTTTTACGCATAAATAATAAGAATAATATTGGGGAAAGAGTCAATAAGGTCTTCTAGTGTTATGTAATCATCACATAAGGTCGTGTACTCAATAGAGTGTCATATAAATACGTCTACTAATAAAAAGGAATCAGATGAGTCCTAAGTCCTAACGACTCGTTGACAACCTCTAATCCCGACTTTAGCTTACGCGTCATTAATTTTGGCTTGTGTTTAAGCCAATTTTGGCTAAATATTCCATACCGGCCTTATAATCTATTTTCAAAAGATGGTTAGACGTGCACTAAAACCGGGATTGCGAGGTTATCGAAAGGACATTAGGATTCATCCGATTGCTTTTTATATGAAATCATATTTATATGACACTTTATTTAATACATGACTTTATGTGACAATTTTATAATAATAGAAGACCTTATTGGACTCTTATCAAGAATAGTATTTGACAAATGTTGTTTAGTTTTATAAGGCGTATTATTAATGAAATTTAGCCCCTTTTAATTGCGTAATTTTAGTGATTAGCGAACTAGTCATGCACGAATTTATAAAAAAGAGAAAAGTTTCTAAATAGGACTAAAACAAAATTTAAGTCAATAAATATAATCTAGATGGTTAATTCTCAAATTATGACTCATTAACTTCTATTTTGGGAAGTTTAATCACTTTATAGGACTAAATAAATCCTATTAGGGAAATAAAACATAACTAGTTCTATTTTTGAACTTTGTATATGTTTTAGTACTAATTACTACATTGAACAATTTTTAAATTAAAAATGCATTAGAAATATTAAGTTCCTACTTTAAAAAATCAGTAGATATATAAAAACCTATGTAATCACATAGTAATTAATTTATATGTTGAATCATAAACGTAACATATATGCTAAATCATAATTATAAGTAGTGCTAATTTCGTCCCACTTAACTTTTCCAAGTTGATTTAAGAGTGAAATTAGAATATACTCTGTATAAGATAGCGCCTCAATACGTATTTTTTGGGACACAAAAAATGAAAGTTAACAAAGTCCAGTCAGACGGAGGGAATATAAGATAGTGCCTCCAATACGTATTTTTGCTGGATTCGCCCCTGTTTTAAGCCTAATTTAGGCTTGTGCCTTTTTACACATTTGGTACCAACTCATCCGTTGACCTTCTTTTTTAAGACTTTCTACCATGAGGGGCGCTTTTCCTCTGCCTCACGCCTAGGCGTTAACATTACTCCATATAGATAATTAGATACTATGTACTCCCTATTAATTTACACACTTATTTGTATAGTTTGTGTAAATATATATGCCAAGATGAACATAAATCGACGATTGTGATAAAATTTTAAAAAAATCCAGAATAGACTAGAATTTGTTATCCAACTAAAAATATCTAGACCCTATTTGGATGCTCTACATCAATTAACTTAGGACTGAAATCTTCAACTTAAATCAATTGCAATAATTATAGCCTCATTTTGATAATACCTGGAAGGTAGCTGAAGGGCATAAACTTAGGTTTATTGAAACGTTGAGTTCATTTCCTATAATCGAAGACTATATTTAACCATTATACCCATAATGTTTAGAAAAAATCACGCAATCATTTTTTAGGAATGTCAATTGGTGATTTTCCTTTGATCAACCTGTACGCGAGGGAATTTTTACCACCACTTGACTCGCGTAGAGGTAGGATGTTTTAATGGAGTTTCACACTTTGTTGCAAGATTAGCTATGATCTAATAGATATTTGATACATGTATACAACTATCAAAGTCAAACTTGGTCTAATTTGATTTGTTCAAACTTTTATGTTTTATATGATTTGATTTGGTTTGTGACATAAACTTATTCAATTAAAAACATTCTTACAATTTTTTTTATTTAATTGTTTTTTCAACTTTTAGTTATTGTAGTTTTTGTTATAAGGTCCCCTTGACAAATACGGAGTATTAGTTACAGCTTACACGGTCAAACAAATGGTAGATTCTATTGTACCCTTAAGGTACCATACTTTTGTCCACATGGATCAATAGGAATGATACAGTTGAATTAATTAAATCTAAATTAAAATGAATAGAATGATTTGGACAATCAAATGCATGGTAGGTACGGTATCCCAATTTTTAAAAGGGTACCAGAGTTGTCACCTAAACAAATATTCCTAACAAAAAATCTTTCTGCATATCACATCCGTCTTATCATCGTGACATTCACATGTAGAAGGTCACATGTTCGAATCTCATCTCGTAATAAGTTAGAAAGTTCATCCATTTTTTTAATTTTGTAACAATGTTTTGGCTCTTTTTGCCAACACGTCTTCTTTATTCAGATAGTAATTCATATTGAATAATTCATATTTCAGTTCAAGATAATAGTATTGAATACACATAATAGCATATAATTCAGACATTACTTTTCAACTAATTAAAGTTCACAGTGTAAACATAACGTAAGTAAAACCACTAAGTTAAACAGTAATAAACACAATAGAGTCCAATTGGTAGTATTAAAATAATTTGACTTGACTTGATTCACTAAAGGGAAAGTTCCCGAAATGGGACTAAAAAGTTTGAAAATTCGAAAATAGGGCTGTCATGTTTTTATTCCCAAAATATGACTAATTACTGCCAAATTTGGAAAATACTGCCATGTTTGATCCAGAGTCTTGTTGGTAACACTGGAATTGATCGAGTTTGCTGAAATTTACAAAGCAACTGAATTGGTTGAATCTGCTGAATTGTGGAAAAGTAAAATGGTCCTCTACAATAACGTTAGTAAATTCAATCGGAAAAATAATTTCAATATTAATTATTACACAATAAACCACGTGAAATTAAAAGTCATGTCTTTCAAAGAAATGGCTGAAAAAGTTGATAAGTAGAATATAGGGTACTAAACAAGCTCTAAATCTGGGTTGGAGCTACTGAATTTATTTACCAAATATTATTTACAATATATATTTTCAAAATATTGAAGAAACAATTATGTAAAAAGAAGTTAAAATAATCATCTTCGTCCAATTTGATGAGCAAAACAAGTTCAATTTTACTTATTTTGATTACTATACTACGTACAATTTAACTTCAAAAAGTAAAAGTTACATTTATATATAAAAAGACTGATAAAACTGAAAAGGTGAAAATAGAAGTTAGGGGAGCCCTTATAGGAGCGTTTGGATCGGCTTATGAAAATAATTTGTGCTCTTTTACGGAGCAAAAATCATCAATATATATATATATATATATAAAAGAACTTTTTAAGAGCATACGGAGTGTCACATAATCTTGCCATGTCATCATATATAATTATTATTAAATTACTTTTTATATCTTTTATTATTTTGTATACCATCTTATTTGGTAACTCTTATCCTTATAAAATCTGATTTTAATGCTATGTAACTTTAGTTAAATTTAAAGATACGTAACTTTAGTTAATTTAAAATCTGATGCTCATAATCTGATTTTGTATACCATCTTATTCTTAGTTTTTATGTTTCTAAATTTAAAGCTACTTAACTTTAGTTAATTTTAAACTTTTATCTATAACACTTTTATTATGTTTCTAAATTTAAAGCTACGTAATCTTTGGAGTAAACTTATAGTATATTTTATGTTTCGTATTATGTTTCTTATAAACTGTTAGTACGTATATTTTATGCTTCTTATTATGTTTCTTATAAACTTTTAGTATATTTTATTCGGCACTTTTATTATGTTTCTTATAAACTTTTAGTATATTTCTTATAGTAATTTATCTATAACACTTTTATTATGTTTATAAATTTAAAGCTACGTAACTTTGGAGTAAACTTTTAGTATATTTTATGTTTCTAAATTTAGAATTAGAAACATAAAACTACCTATAGTGCATATGTATGCTATTATAAATACAAAGAGAATGTAAACAAAAGTGTATTTTCACTATTGGCTTTCTCCTTAATTTGAAGAATTCTATTGTTCAGTGTTCTTATATCAAGAATGTCATCACAATACGTTTTTACAACATTTTTAATGATATATTATTGAATACTATGTACATATGATACATGATAGTATGATTCATTATACATGATTGATTAATATTTCATAAAATGCAGAAGTTATTCTCTAATACGTCAGCTTGATACATCCAAGTCTGAGTGGACAATCAAAGTTCGTGTTACACGCCTTTGTGATGTCATCAATCACAAAAGGCAAGGAAGCTTAATTTGTCTAGCTAGACATGGTTCTGATCGATGAAGAAGTATACTTTTTTTTAATTTCGAATTTTTAATGCATTTAATTATTTTACACAAAAATCTCATTATATTTTTCATGATTGAAGGGTGATTATGTTCATGCATACATAAAAAGTGGATATGTTCATACATTACGTCCCAAAATAAAGGAAGGAATGATACATATCACAAATGTTCATGCATCTATAAAAAGTGGATATGTTCATGCATCTATAAAGGTCAATTTAACTATTTTTCATATAATTTTTTCTTGTCTTCACAAATGAAATATATTTTACATATTTTTTTCATGATTCAGGAGTTCCACCTATTTAGCCCATTCAGCCAGAATTGAATCAATTTCAGTAAAATAAGTTAATTCAATTTATTTTAATATATTATCTAATAGGCTCTATATATATTAGATTAAATTTATTTTTCTTTTAAATCACATTACATATGATCCGAAATAAATCAAATTTCAAATTAGCTAAATTACATGCTGCTCGTGCATCGCACGGGCTTGAAAGTTAGTATACTCTATATATTGGAGTACGTGTTTGGATATGAGTGTGGAAGTACTTCAATTCCAAGTATTTCAAATTGCTCTTGGAATTAATTTTTTAGAAGTTATGGAACACCAACTTCTACAACCGTATTGTCATTCTATTTCCATTTTTAGAAAGAAATGGAAGTACAATCAATTCTAAACCATATTAACACAAAGAGTTAAATTTGTTCAAAAATGATCTTTGCACACACCATTTGTACATACTAATACACATTACAAATACCATATATTTTTACTAATTCACATTTACCCCTCCTCCCTCCCCACTCTTTCCCACTCTCCTCTCTTCTTCCTATGGTTCCTCCCCTCCATACTCACTCTTCTTTATTTTTCTTCCATGCATCTTTATCACTATCATCTTCACCCAACTTTCAACTTCATCATCTTGTATCATCCTTCATCTCCATCACCATCTTCTATCTTTATCATTTCCATCTTCACCATTCTCTATCTTTCCCGCTTCATCTTTCACTTTTTAAGATTCGTTGGAGATGGAGAGTCGCCGGAAAACCAAACCAAAGATCGATGAACAACTACCGGAATTATTGTATGTATCATATATATAAATCGTCGCTAACTTCTTAAATAATGATAAAGTTTGTCTGTAAGAAGAAAAAAACTTAAAATTTATAAATAAAAGTCGTCGACAAACAAACCGGATATGTAAAGTCACCAAAATAATCGTTTGCATCGCTTTAAACAATTGGCTGTATCGTTTAATAGTATTATGGTTTTTCTGTGTGAACAAATAAAGTTGAAAAATTAGTAAATGTCTGTAAAATTAGACCACCAACAAAATAATGTCTATGAACATATATCATTTTTTGTGCCATTTTTTTTTGCAGAGATTGCAGTACTTGTGGCACAGAAACTAATGTTTGTATACAAATATTAATTGTGTGTGGTGCTTGAGAAATGTTTGTGCTTGTATATTTTTTGTTCGTGCCTAACATTTGTGTCCGTGGAAAACAACTAATGTTGTACACATACATCGATTTTTGTGCCTTTTTTTGCAGAGATGACAGAAACTGGTCGATGTCTGTGTACAGACATTAATTGTTTGTAGCATTTGAGAAATGTCTATGTTTGTACATTTTTTTCATCAGTGGAAGAAAACTAGCTCAACACTTTGAATGATAAGACAACGCCTCATGTTTATATTCCAGTGACTTTTTACCTACGGTTGGTTTTCCGACAACCTTTAATTATATTTTTTCAATATTATTTGTTCATACAGACAAATTTTATTAATATTTAGGAAGTCACAAACGATTTTTATATACGATACAGACAAATATTCAACAATTAATCATCTTCGGGTTGATTTTCCCGCACCTCTCCATTTTCGGCAAATCTTAAAAATTGAAAGATGGAGTGGAAACTATGGAAAATGATGATGATGAAAATGATAAAGAGTAGTTATCATGAAGGAGAATGACACAAGATTAATTGATTAAAGATATACATTTATATATGTCTAGATTTATTTATCATTTTTTGCCATGATGTTTTAAAAACAAATGAGTAATTAATGTCATTACAAACTTATGAGGAATGTCAAGATTATGAAGGATTGAGTAGGGAGTTGTGCTCTTATGAGATGGTGATAGAGATGGAATGACACAGGATTATGAAGATGGAAGGGGTGAAAATGAAGGTGGAAAGAAAAAGATTGAGTAGGGAGCCATATGAGAGGAGAGGAGAGAGTAAAAGAGCGGGAAGAGAATATTGTAAATGTGAGATGAAAAAAATAGATTGTATTTATAGTATGTATTATTGTGTACATGTTGTGTGTACAAAGAATATTTTGAAAGAATCGTACTTGTTATATTTGTAATCCCAATTCTAGTTGTATTTATCATGATGTTTTAATACTTAGATAGGAAGGCAAAGCAAGGTTAGAGAGTAATCTTATTTAATGGATTCTAATTGATTAAATCAATTAGACCATTAGATTTTGGTCTGACCCGTTTCAGTCTTTTCCGCTATGACTTGGGCCTGATAATTCTTTGTCCAGTCTGGTTCTTCTTCATTTGATCCAGCTCGTTTGATTCGCATATAAAAGTCTCCTTCCACTCTTCTTGAGACATCTATGCGTCATTTTGAAACCCTAACTACAGAGAGGCGATTCTGAGAGCTTGTGCGTTGAATGAGTGAAAAACCTCTGGTTTTCAGTTCGTTCGTTTCTAATTCACCTGAGGCCAGAATAAGCTGAGAAAGGTTGGAAATCAATCGTGTGGAGAATCTTAAACGCTGGGCTGTTGGTTCGAATCCAAGAATCTGCACACACCTGGGTTTTGGAAGCTTGGTTCGGTTATTTCTATTCCTTTTACTAATTCTATTACATTGCTTGTGTTTTGGCTGATTCTTGTGTGTTAGATCGTATTATTTTCTGATCTTGCTTTGCAACCATCTGTGTATTCAAACTTTTCTGAGCTAGTGGATTCTTGGAACCGGGTTTCCCCTGTTGAAACCCCGCAGAGTAGGATTTATCCGAACTGCGTCAACATATCGTGTGTTCATTTCTTTAATTTTTGTTTTGGTTGAACTTTAAACTTGAATCCGGTATTTTGACTGTGACTATTGAAATAGTCTGAGAACAAAATTGGTATCAGAGCCTTTACATTAGATTCCTAAAACCCTAGCTCAAAACTGTTCGAATCTTGATTGCATTTAGTTCTTGTCTGATTGCCTTCTGTTGCTATTACTTATATGTATCTTGATCTTAACCTGCAAACATGTCTGACACTGGTATCAAGATCCGCATCTTTGATGGTATCAGTGACTTTCCCATGTGGCAGCTTAAGATTAAAGCTCTCCTGATGAAACAGAAATGCTTTGGAGTTGTCTCTTCTGATACTGTTCCCAATGTGTCCAGTTCTGATCTGACTGAACTAAAAAATGCTGCATATTCTGAATTGATTATCCATCTGTCTGACAATGTGGCTAGAAAATTTTCCACAATCACTGACCCTAAAGTGTTGTGGGATACCCTTGAGTCCACTTATATGAAAAAATCTATGTCTAGAAAGATCTCTCTGCTCTGTAGGTTGTTTACCTTTAAAATGAATGTTTCTGTGTCTTTATCTGAGAATTTGGATAATTTTCTGAAATTGACTCAGGAAATTGAAAAGGTAGATGAAAAGATAAAAGACACCCATCAAGTTGTTATTCTGTTAAACTCTTTACCACTCCAGTTTGATAACTTTAAGGATGCCATCCAGTATTCTAATGATGAACTCACCCCTGGTAAGATCACTGATGCTATACTTGAGAAGAATGAATCCCTTAAAGTTTTTAAGTCTAAATATGATCCCTCTAATACTGAGAAAACTGAGCCCAAAAATGAAGCCCTAGTTATTAAAGGGAAACCAAAGAATAAAAAGAACAGTTCAAAGAAGAAGAATAAAACTGATAAAGATAATTCTGAAAAGAAATCCTTCAAATGTCACTACTGTGGCATAGAATGACATTTTGCAAGAGACTGTAGGAAGAAGAAAAGGGACAAACAAGGTGATAATAAGAATAATCCTAACCCTACTCCTAACACAGAATCTGCAAATGTTTTTTAACATGAATTGCTTGTTTGTTCTGGATCTTCTTTGAATGATGAATGGATTTTAGACTCTGGGTGTACATTACATGCCACTCCTAACAAGGCCTACTTCTCCTCCCTGACACTATATGATGGGGGGAAAGGTCATGTTAGGTGACAATACTGCCCTAGATATCAAAGGTGTTGGTAATGTTCCACTGAGGATGTTTGATGGGATTGTAAGGGTTATCCAAAATGTTAGGTGAGTTCCCTTCTTGAGAAGGAATCTTCTATCTGAATCTGTTTTTGATTATATGGGTTGCACTATTAATACACAGGATGGATATAAGGCTGTTTCCAGAAATGGAAATGACCTTATTAAAGCTAACAAAAGTGGGGGACTTTACTTAGTTAATTGCTCCCCTGAACTTAACTTAGCTGCTTCTGTTGATAATAGTACCTCTCAAAAGCAAACTGAAATTTGGCATAACAGATTGGGTCACATTGGGAATGTAGGTTTGAAACTTTGAATAAGCTGTTTAAAACTGGATTTTTAGACTTTAAACCTGAAAACCTTGTTTTTTTGTGAAAACTGTGTTTTTGGTAAGAAAACTAGACATCCTTTTGAACAATCATCTTATGTTGCTTCTGCTCCCTTAGAATTGGTTCATTCTGATTTATGGGGACCCTCTAAAGTGAGCACAACTGGAGGTAGGAAATACTTTCTATCTCTAGTTGATCACTTTTCCAGGAAGGTGTGGGTTTTCTTATTAAAAACTAAGGATGAAACCTTTGAGAATTTTAAAAACTGGAAATTATTGGTTGAGTCTCAATCCAATTTTAAAACTGATAATGGACTTGAGTTCTGCAACAATGAATTCAATGTTTTTTGCAAAAATGAAGGGGTTAAAAGGTTATTTACTGTCCCTGGTACTCCTCAGCAGAATGACAATGCTGAAAGGATGAACAGGACCTTGCTTGAAAAGGCAAGGTGTATGCTCATCAGTTCAGGCCTTGGCAATTCCCTGCGGGGTGAAGCAGTGGTTACTGTTTCATACCTCATTAACAGATCCTCATCTTCTGTGATCAGTTTTAAAACTCCACAGGAAATGTGATCTGGGGTTAAACCAAACATTTCTCATTTAAGGCCTTTTGGGTGTGCAGCCTATGCCCGTGTTTCTCAAGGTAAATTACAACCTAAAGCCTTAAAATGTGTAATGTTAGGCTATCCTGAGGGAGTTAAAGGCTATAAGCTACTGGTTTTACAACCAGGGGCTTATAAATGTATTGTATCCAGAGATGTTACTTTCAATGAATGTGATTTTCCATTTAAAAGAACTGATACTGCCTTGAGTAAGTCTGCAGATGGTTCTGATGGAAATTTCTTTGAATCTTTGGATAATGATGACTCTTTGAATAAAGAGGACCTTAGTGGAATCCTCAACAATGCTGCAAATGATTATTCAGAGTCTGAAACAGACCAACAAGATGACCTCAATGGAGGTGAACAGGTAGTAGTGAGTTCAAACTCATAAGGTAGTAATTCTGGTTCTCATACTCCCATTGTGCATGAACTAACTGACACTACTGTTACCAATGATGAGCATGTTGATAATAATGACACTGATAATCATGATACACCAAATTTAGCTGACTATTAACTGGTTAGAGATAGAGAACCTAGAACTATAATTCCTAATAAAAGATATTTCTCCTATCTTGCTGAATTAGTGTTGATTGCTGCCGAGGTAGTAAAACATTTAGTTCCTGATAAATTTGAACAAGCTATGAAATGTCCTAAGTCAAATGAGTGGATGAAAGCCATGCAGGAAGAACTTCAATCCATGTACTCCAATAGAACTTGGATTTTAGTTCCCAAACCTAAAAATGCTAGAGTAATAGACTGTAGGTGGATTTTTAGGTTAAAAGATAGTCTTGATCCTACTGAACATCCTAAGTTTAAAGCTAGGCTGGTTGCTTAAGGCTTTAGACAAAAGGAAGGAATTGACTACCAAGATATCTTCGTACCTGTTATAAAATTCAAAACTTTGAGACTAATGTTAGTTGTAACCACTGTTTTTGACTGGGAATTGGAACAAATGGATGTTAAAACTGCGTTTTTGCATAGAGACTTAAAAGAAACCATTTTTATGTCTCAACCTCTTGGCTTTATTAATAAAGAGTTTCCTGAACATGTTTGTCTACTTAAAAAATTAATATATGGACTTAAACAGTCACCTAGACAATGGAATTTGAAGTTTGATTCCTGCATGAGTGAACTTGGTTTTTTAAGGAGTAAATATGATACTTGTGTGTATTATAAACATGTTGGAACTGAGAATGCTGTTTATATTCTGCTGTATGTTGATGATATTCTCTTAATTGGTCCTTGTAAAATGTTGATTGTAAGTGTTAAGGATGATTTGAAATTGCATTTTGACATGAAGGATATTGGCTCTGCCAAGCGAATTTTGGGAATTGACATCACTAGGAATAGATCCAACAGAAGCATGTTTTTATCACAAGGTGATTACTTGACTAAAATCTTGGATATGTTTAATATGAATGACTCTAAATCAACCCCCTTACCCCTAGGAGGTCATTTAGAACTTTCTAGAGATCCCTATCCTATGACTTTAGAAGAATCTGAGAAGATGGCTAAGATTCCCTATGATGTTGCTTTTGGTTCTCTCATGTATGCCATGCTTTGTACTAGGCCTGATCTTGCTTTTTCTGTTAGCATACTTAGCAGATTTATGTCTGGTCCTAGGACCAAACATTGGACTGCTATGAAATATACTCTAAGATATTTGTCTGGTACTAAGAACCTAGGTCTGAAATACTCTAACACTGAATTATGTGATCTGAAAGGTTTTGTTGATTTTGATTATGCTGGATGTAAAGACTCAAGGAAGTCAACTACTTCTTGGTTCTTTACTTGGGCTGGTAACTGTGTATCTTGGAAATCTCAATTGCAATATGTAGTAGCTTTGTCTACTACAGAGGCTGAATATATTGCAGCCACTGAGACTATCAAAGAGGCAAAATGGTTAAAAGGTATAGTGGGTGAAGTGTTGGGGACAAATATTGTTCCTATTGTCTTCTCTGATAGCCAAAGTGCCATATATTTGTGCAAAGACCCTATGTATCGTGAAAATACTAAACACATAGATGTTAGATTTCATTACATTAGGGATGAGATTTCTAAAGGTAATATAAGAATTGATAAGATTACTGGAGATTTTAATCCTGCTGATTTTGGTACTAAAATTGTTCCTACTGCTAAGTTTTTGTTTTGCAGGCAGTTCTTCAAAATCTTTGAAGTACCTTGAACGTAAATGTACTTGTTTGGGTTGATGATGAAAGGATGTGATCTGGTCTCTTGAATCCTGACACTAGCAATGATGATAACTGCTCTTATGAGCTGTGCTAGGGTGATAGAGATGGAATGACACATGATTATGAAGATGGAAGGGGTGAAACTTATTCTGTATACAAACAAATGAGTAAAGTCTAGACATATATGTTTGTAATGACACTAATACTTATTCTATAAATGAGTAAATGAGTAAAGTCTAGACATATAAGATGTTTGTATACAAACAAATGAGTAATGACACTAATACTTATTCTGTATACAAACTTATTCTGTATACAAACATTTCTCAGCTCCCTCCTAATTCTAGTTGTATTTATCATGATGTTTTAATACTTAGATAGGAAGGCAAAGCAAGGCTAGAGAGTAATCTTATTTAATGGATTCTAATTGATTAAATCAATTAGACCATTAGATTTTGGTCTGGCCCGTTTCAGTCTTTTCCGTTATGACTTGGGCCTGATAATTCTTTGTCCAGTCCGGTTCTTCTTCTTTTGACCAAGCTCGTTTGATTCGCATATAAAAGTCTCCTTCCACTCTTCTGGAGACATCTACGCGTCATTTTGAAACCCTAACTACAGAGAGGCGATTCTGAGAGCTTGTGCGTTGAATGAGTGAGAAACCTCTGGTTTTCAGTCCGTTCGTTTCTAATTCACCTGAGGCCAGAATAAGCTGAGAAAGGTTGGAAATCAATCTTGTGGCGAAGCTTAAACGCTGGGCTGTTGGTTTGAATCCAAGAATCTGCACACACCTAGGTTTTGGAAGCTTGGTTCGGTTATTTCTATTCCTTTTACTAATTCTATTACATTGCTTGTGTTTTGGCTGATTCTTGTGTGTTGGATCGTATTATTTTCTGATCTTGCTTTGGAATCATCTGTGTATTCAAACTTTTCTGAGCTAGTGGATTCTTGGGACCGGGTTTCCCCTGTTGAAACCCCGCAGAGTAGGATTTATCCGAATTGCGTCAACATATCGTGTGTTCATTTCTTTAATTTCTGTTTTGGTTGAACTTTAAACTTGAATCCGGTATTTTGACTGTGACTATTGAAATAGTCTGAGAACAGTACTTGATGATGTATACTCTTTTGTGTATTCATTTGACACATCTGTATACAAACCATCTGTATAAACAAATAAGTGTGGAAAAAGTATACAAAATATGTTTACACCAACAATAACATACGTAGTATTTTTTTCTGAAGTTTGTTTTCTATCACTGTTCAAGTTAAAATACCACTAAGCATAATTGATACACGTGGAATGAGCATGCCCAAAAATGGACGATTTAAACAATAATCATAGGTGTCTTCATATTATTGGTCTAAAATCTATCAACAAAAGAGTGAACACAATCCTACTTGGCTGCCCTTTCAAAAGAAGAACCTTTGATCCTCTATCCATCCTCTCTCATCTCAGCCTTAAAATCTCAAGGAGGAATTGCTGGACACAAATGGCAACCACATCTGCAGCTGTGCTACATGGGTTGAGTTCCTCCTTCTTGGCCGCTGGAAAGAACATCAACGCCTTGTTAGCTTCTCCTCTCTCCGCCAGAGCCGGCGGTGCAGCGGCTTCTCATAAGAGGTTGGTTGTGGCGGCTGCTGCTGCTGCTCAGAAGAAATCTTGGATCCCCGCCGTTAGAGGCGGCGGCAACCTAGTTGATCCTGAATGGCTGGATGGCTCGTATGTTTTCTCTCTTCTTCTGTGTAATTATTAGGCGCCGTTTGGTATGATTTAAGTTTTATCTGGGTGATATTATTCATAATTTGGTTAGGGATGGAATATTTACTGAGAGGTAGAATCATGCTTGTTTGGAAAAGATGCAATCTTGAAGCTTACCAATTTGAAGAATTAGTCTGTTCTTATACTTGTGCATTAATTAGGCATTGTTCATTTGTTTGGGTCATTTTTTATTTACCATTAATTGGCCCTTTTCCCAAATTATGCTTATATAGTATAAAATGTAGACATTAACTTGCTAAAATAAAGTAGGTACATTCAATTTTATCGAACACTTTTTCTTCTAAAAAAATAAGGTGGTGTTAACATATCATTATTACCTTTGGTGCTTTTTATTTGACAAAAAAGATTGCACCACTGTGAATTTGAAAAGAGATGAATTATGATCAATTACTCGTTACTCGTTAGGTACACTGAATTTGAAAATGCTAGTTTGAACTTTAAAGCCTGATAAATTAAGAAATTAAATCACTTAGAGCAAGTCTTATAAACCATTTTATAAGATCACTTATTGACCTTAGTTGGTTTACTTGGTTTTATATGTGATAAACTAATAGACTTCATGTGATTCGGTAGAGCTATTTCATTTGTCTTTGAAACAACTGGACCAAGTATTATAAACTAATTGTTTTCTCTTAACTTGTATAAGACTCGTATTTTTATTTTAAAGGAATTGTTTTGATTAGGAGTACAACATAGAGTGTACAAATAGAAGTAATTATATTTTATTTCTAAAATAGGATTTATTTAGTTATACAAGCATAAAACTTCCCCAATAACAAGTGAATGAATGTTAAAAAAGATAATGAAGTGAACGAATGATTTTTTTATATCGATGAAGTGAACGAATGTTAAAAAAGGAAATAATGATGCTTGATTGTTTGGGGACCCTATTTTTCTCCTTATCAACCAATCTTTTCACTAAACACAATTTTTTTTTATTTCGGCCGTGAATTGTGTAGTAATAAGAAAAAGTAAAGTTGGAGTTACTTTTCAAATTTAATTTTTCTATAATTAATTAACAAAATATAGTTTAAATATAATTTTCTCCATAAATCAAAACAATCAGTCAATCCAGCCATAACTTCATAGGTATCAACAGAATCAGCCAATGCAGCCGATTTGGGTATTATCAAACGGGCTCTAGGATTTTTTTTTTTAATTTTAAGATTGGATTGGTGGATTACAAGTTGTAGGACTTATATGCTAAGCTCTCGGATAGTTTGGGGGTTTCAGTCAAGATAAAGTCGAAGGGAATGTTTTTTTGGTACACTTTTTGTGTGGATTCTTCAATCTTCATATATGTCGTTCAGTTAAATAATAAAGGATTATCTTACTGTTCAATATTTAATAAATGGATGACAAATGTGAAAATTCACGTTTGCTCAAAGTTCTGTTAGCTCTGTTCAGAACATTGATCATCCGTTTTTCATAAGGGAGAATTTGACTTTGCACCCCACTTTTTGGTTGATATTGGACTTTGCACCCCATTTTAAAAAACCTTTGACTTTGCACCCTATCATATAACATTTGTGAAGGGAAATGTCTAAATGGGGTGCAAAGTCAAAGGATTTTGAAGTAAAATGGGGTGCAAAATCAAAGTTTTTTTAAAATGGGGTGCAAAGTCCAATATCAACCAAAAAGTGGGGTGCAAAGTCAAATTCCCCCTTTTCATAATGGCCAAATGTGATTGGATCGTGAAATACTGAAATGTGCAGGCTGGCAGGGGATTATGGGTTTGACCCGTTGGGTCTAGGAAGAGACCCGGCATCCCTGAAATGGTACAGAGAAGCAGAGCTGATCCACGGCAGGTGGGCAATGGCGGCGGTTGTAGGCATCTTTGTGGGTCAGGCATGGAGTGGCATCCCATGGTTCGAGGCGGGAGCCGACCCGGGAGCAGTCGCGCCCTTCTCCTTCGGCTCACTCCTCGGCACCCAGCTTCTCCTCATGGGCTGGGTCGAAACCAAGAGATGGGTAGATTTCTACAACCCAGGTTCCCAATCCGTAGATTGGGCCACCCCGTGGTCGAAAACCGCCCAAAACTTCGCTAACGCCACGGGCGATCAAGGCTATCCGGGTGGCAAGTTCTTCGACCCGCTTTCGTTAGCGGGCAGCATTGAGAACGGTGTTTATGTGGCTGACACGGAGAAGCTCGAAAGATTAAAGGTTGCGGAGATAAAACACGCAAGGCTTGCGATGTTGGCTATGTTGATATTCTTCCTTGAGGCGGGGCAAGGGAAGACGCCTCTTGGAGCTCTCGGGTTGTAAGAACTAAAAAGTGTAAAGGCTAAGAGTCATTTCGATCTAGAAATTATCTCCACATATGAAGTCCTACATGGATTTCTCTATGCCCTCTATTGAAATTTTAAAATTTTAAATATGATCAGCACAAACTCCCCTTTGTTCAACTTTGAAAACTTCAAAAAGAATGTCGTTTTGGGTCTTGGTTGAACCATCATGGTGTTGGTTTAAAAACAAAGATGAGACCTTTTGATCACTTATACACGATTGAACTTAGGACTTTAGAATTAATGACATATGAAAGACTTGAATAAAATTAATTGACAAATACATAGCATTATACATAGTGGTATTCTTGCCGTGATTCAGTGGTTATTGAGGTTAATGTGATGATCTAAATTTTCATTTTTCATTATAATGACTAAGTTTATATTTTAAAAGTGATCATGCACTTATACGTTCATACACGACTAATGTTTGATTAAACATATAACAAATTTCATGATTAAAAGTGTTAAAACAACCATCATTGTTTCATACGTCCTAAATTGAGTAGATCTATAGACCAATATGACTTACTTATATAGAGTGATATATGGTATTGTGACACCATTAATATCACCTATTTTTGTAGTGAAGCCCCCCCTTCCTCCCCCCTAAAAATAAATGATGATGATGATGCACAATACCCCATAGGCCCATATGGGCTATGGATCTCCTTAAAAAAATTGGTACTAAAATATTCTTATGAGATGTGGAGTATGTTTTTGATCTTTTTTTTGAGGACATTTGTGAAAGATGATAATCTTATTTGCATTTATGATGCAAAAGTGAATTGTAATTGGAATCGCCCTAAACTAATATGTACTACATCCGTCCTTGAAACAACTTCCTGGTTTGATTTACACACATATTAAGTAAATAAACTTACCAGGGGATAAATTTTACTCTTTTGACACTGTTTCGACACTGTTTGACACTGTTTTGATGTGGATAACTTGTCATTTAAGGAAATAGGAAGTTAAATTAGGGACATCCAAATAAGGAAAGTGAGAAGTTGTTTCAGGGACGGAGGGAGTAATATACTGGATTAGATGAAGTGTATGTAATTATAAAGGTTTATTTCATTATAAACAATATTAATAGGAATCTCACTCCAAAGCAGGACTTCAATAAATTGATGTTCTTACTCCCATTTTTCTCTAAGTTTCATTCACTTTTTTAGGCTTTGTTTGCAAGTGCTTGTGTTTAAAAAAAGCACTTTTTTGGGAAAAAGTGATTAATAGTAAAAGTTGGTAATGTTTGGTAAGATAAATGCTTTTTGTGTAATAGAAAAAGTAAAAAGTAGATTCTACATGAAAGCGGAGAAAAATAAAAGTCGGTAGAGTTTGATAAAATAAGTGTTTTTTTAAACAACCACTTTTTCCGTCCTGTAACTAAGTTGTTAATTTGAATTCAGTGTAATATGATAGTAGTAGTATATAATTAATACGTAGTACTACGTAATATATTTTCCATAGGAGTAAAAAGATATTTACCACTTAAATATTACGTGTACTAAAAAGGGAAGTGAGTGTTTAATTTCAAATCAAAAGTGAGAAGCGAATTAGGAATAGATAGATTATTTATTTGAGGGAAATCATTACAATTGCAACAACTTGCGTTGATAATTATGAAACAAGTGAAAAATGATAAATGATAAATCATCATATTTTAATATGATGATTAAAATGGTAAATGCTAAATCATCAAATCATGAGATATAAAAGCCCTTCGCCCATGCATGCAAGATCAGTTAGTAGCAGAGCAAACTTTTCGAATTTCACCATCACTCCCCGTTTTAACCTCAATATTAGTCATTTTAACCATGGACCGCCCAAACTCCAAGGGGAACCTAAGCCCAAGAAACCCTCTAAGGCCCAGGAATCGCTGAACGTACGTTTTGGTAGACATATCGGCCCACAGTCTCTGGTCAGATTCAAGAACCCCACGACCCTTTTGGAGATTCGAGAAGTAAGAGTTATCAAAGTTAATGACGCTGCCGTCGTCGAGAGCCACCCGCTTGTTGCCGTCGCCGCCTTGGGGACAGAGAGCCTGAAGCGTGGAGAGGAATGATGGGTCTACTGGAGGGTCTGCGCTGGCATTGAAGAGTCTGTAGCTGAAGAACTGGCAAGCTGCTGTCCCAATTGTGTGCGACCCTATTAACAATAACAAGATGATGATGTTGATTAATATCAGTAATAATAATTATAATTATTAATATTGTGATGGGTGTTGGTATTTTAGTGTTGGGGTTGAGTGTCCCAATATTTGTTTCATATTTGACCATGAATTGGATTGTTTGTGTGAGAATTATCACAAACCTCTACAATTACAAACATTCTACGTGTACACACGACTTGGACCCTACTTTTTTTCCTTGCAGATAGACAATTGTTTTTTGTTTTTTGAAAGATGACGATCCGTGACATCGAAAATTTTTGTTGATTGTGCATAGACAATTCATTTTTCCATGATTACAAACATTTTCCTTTATCCTTTATTAAAATGAAAACAAATTGTCTGTTCACACACAAAAAACATTTGTCGGGTCAGTAGACTTGTACAACATTACAAGTAGGTGGCATTTTTCCTATAATGAAGTTCATAGTTTGACCCTCACCTCAAGTTCTTCAAAAATAACATTTGACTTTTCGTATTGAGAAATATGCATATATAAAATCTATAATAGTTAGACAAATTATTCCACGATACAATGGAGGATTTTTAAATAAGTAATAGCCAAAGTGAACAAGATTACCTCAATTTATCAAAACATGATCTAATTGTGTGAAGGACTGAGAGTATCCATTAAAATGTGTGAGATCGAGTTAAATGTCGAAAACAACAAGATGAAACACTCTCATGCCAAGATATGTTGCGATTTCGTTATTGACGTTCAACAAAAACTACATATAATCATCCACACTGCAATTATTCGTAAATCAATTATTGCTGATAAACTTGGTCTCAGTTATTTTAGATTTGTTTAAAATCATTGTAATTCTGTTGGGTAAGGCCTAGTCCCCCTTGTATCTTTCGCTACTTTAAATAAAACACTGGTAAATGTCCCCCGGCATTTACCCTACTGATTTTGGTGGTTGGCCTTCCGGGGTAAAAAAAAATCATCCACAATGAACAATTAAATAAAATGAGATTAAATTGTACAACACATGATGCTAGAGCATTGTTATAACTACTTCTCCGCAATGTTAGAGGAAATGACTAAAATATGCTACATAGAATTGTAGAAGACCGTGTAAAGGAAGGGATCGGAGACAAGTTTCATTAATTTGAATTTATGTGTTTTTTATTGAGATCCATAATATGACTTGCCTAATACATTTTCCCTCTAGGAACATGTATATGTCTCATCACATTGTAATGCTTACACAATAGCACATGTAAATGTTAGTACTTTCTTTGTATACGTAGGAGTGCATGCACATGCACTTGTATTGCAATAATTCTCTCTCCCTTAGCAAGGATAGGCCTCCCATGTAATATAAATATATCTATCCGTATGACCAGGAAGAAATGAAGAAAAATACGAGGCTTCTATTTGTGAAGTATTCTCTCCTAAATAATTCCAGTATATTTTACTTTAGCCAATTATATATTTATCCATTTATATTTTTATCATGGTATCAGAGACGAAATCCTGAAAATAGTATATATATATATATTAAAAAAAAAAAAAAAAAAAAAAAAAAATCTCTCCATATTATTTTTGTAAGAGCCCTTTACCCTATCTTCTCCTTTATTCCCTTTCTAAATTATGGCGGGTGATGGTGAAACCAAGGCCAAAGACATAGTCATTGATTCCATGTCACCTTATTTTATCCAATCCGGAGATAAGCCCGGAGATATCCATGTTACTTTGACTCTTCGAGATGGAAACTATGGAGATTGGCTCGATGAAATGAGCAACGCCCTATATGCCAAAAATAAATTTGGCTTTGTAAATGGTGATATACCGATGCCTCAGTCCGACTCACCATACCTTCCATATTGGCAACGAGCAAATGCCATGGTTAAAGGTTGGCTCAATAGTAGCATGGAGATGGAGCTAAGGCAAAGTGTGAAGTTCAAAACGGCCCAAGAGATCTGGACTGATTTAAAAGAAAGATTTGCGAAGGAGAGTGCTCCACGCGCTTATGAGCTTCGGTGCTCCCTTAGCAACATTCGACAAGATGGCCAGTCTATTTCGGCCTATTTTAGCAGGTTACGTCGTGTGTGGGATGAAATGGTCTCTATAAACACGGCGCCTAATTGCACGTGTGGTAAGTGTTCGTGCAATATTTCTAAACAGATAATTGATTCCCGCGATAGAGACCGTCTTTATGATTTCTTGATGGGTTTGGACGATGCTTATGCACAATTGAAGAGCCAGATTCTGGCAACAAGGCCGGTTCCTACTCTCACCGCCGCATATCATCTTGTTTCAGAGAGTGAACAACACAGGTCTATCACATCCGCACGCAAACCAGGTGGTGATGGTACGGCTTTTTACACACAAACTAAAAGAGAGCCAATTCCAGGACGACGTTCAACTGCAAAGGAAAGTCGGTCTTGCTCCTATTGTGGAAGGACTAACCATACTTACGATGCATGCTTTGCACGTATTGGTTATCCACCCAATTGGAATATTAAAGGGAAAGATAGTAGGCTGCCAGGGACTTTGACTCAAGCTAGAATTGGTGGAGACCCACGTGTCTCACGTGAAGGAGGAATCCGTGAGGTGCTTACTTCCAACCGCAATAATCCTTCACCTCAAATAGCACATGTGGACAGTAAACAAGACAACCAATTGGGAATTTCTGATGAACAACTCCAAAAATTGGCCAGACTTGTAAGGCATGAGCTACAGGACGAAACAAGCACACACTCATCTTCTAATATCAAAATAAATATGGCAGGTACACTATCAAAAGGCCGCACCTGGATAATAGACTCCGGAGCAAGTGAACACATTATTTATAATAATGACGGTCTCATTGACATCCGGACTCATATTCATATACCGTCTGTCAAGATTCCTAACGGTGATTCGGTTCCGGTTCAAGCTATTGGCAGCTTGGATTTATTTAACGGACTCCGCTTACAACAAGTTTTGTATATTCCGGAGTTCCGGTGTAACTTACTTTCAGTTAGCCGCCTTACAAAAGATACCAACTGTACACTCACATTTTTTAATGATTTGTGCACTTTGCAGGACTTACCCTCGAGGAAGCTGATTGGGGTGGGCCGACTCCGTGATGGTTTATACTACCTTGAAATTCCAATAAATGAGAAGGTGGCAATGTCAGTTTCTCTCCATCATGATTTATGGCATCAACGTTTAGGACATGCTTCTGACGGAAAATTAAATTTCATCAGTTCTCTCCAAGGTTTCAGACGGAGCAATAATTTCTGTGACTCATGCGTACGAGCCAAACAGACTCGTTTGCCTTTTCCTGTCAGTACCATTAAGACAACTCGTTGCTTTGAATTAATACATTGTGATATTTGGGGCGGCTATAAATGTGATTCCATTTCCGGTGCACGTTATTTCATGACTATAGTAGATGATTTTACAAGGGGTGTTTGGGTTTACTTAATGAAAAATAAATCAGAAGTTCCCCAACTTTTGATTCAATTTTTTAATTTAGTAAAAACCCAATTTGAACAACGGGTTAAACGAGTCCGGGCAGATAACGGTGCTGAGTTTCAAACCAGATTTTTATCTGATTACTATAACCAAAATGGAATTTTGTTGGAAACATCATGCACCGACACACCACAACAAAATGGTGTTGTTGAACGCAAACACAGACACATATTAGAAGTTGCGAGGGCACTTCGCTTCCAAGCTGGATTACCAATTAATTTTTGGGGAGAATGTATTTTGACAGCCGTCTATATCATTAATAGACTTCCATCTCCCATTATAAAAAATAAGACTCCTTATGAAATGTTATTTGGGAAAATACCAAATTATGATCATTTGCGGGTTTTTGGTTGTCTGGTATATGCTCATAACAATAAACAAAAGGATAAGTTTGGTGAGAGGGGGAGTCCTTGCATATTTATCGGATATCCTAATGGGCAAAAGGCGTATCGGGTCTTTGATCTTCACAAACAAATCATCTACAGCTCTAGAGACGTAACCTTTTTTGAAGAAAAATTCCCGTTCAAAATTTCAATCTGTCCGGAAGTTGACTTTGAAGTACTAGTTGATAAGATTTATCAACAAATCACAAATGACGCTCCAGGAAATTTTTTGGCTGATCCATCACATGGCTCCTCTTGTCCTTATTCAGCCAGTGAATACATCCCACCTTCACAAGTGAACAACCGGCGTACAGAAGGAGACCCCAACTTCAATGACCAGGCCCCACCTCACATCACCAAGTTGCATGGAAACTCCTCCCATGGGCAGCAGCCTAGCGTAGATGAGCTGCAGATCACCATTCATCAGCCACCCATGAAGGACCCACCGTCGGCAAGGGCTGACCAGTCTGCACAGCCGGCCCCTAGCACGGACAACCCAATTTTTGGAGTCTCTCAGCCAACTGGTACTGACGATACCGTGCAGGTCCCGCAAGAAACTACACTTCTGGATAATAAGCAGTCGGCTCCCACCGTCATGCAGCAGCTGTCGAATTTAATTGAGTCTCAATCAGCACCCAATGAGCCCCACCGACGTGCTAGAGTTCGGAAACTCCCTAAGCACCTAGCTGATTATGAAACTGACTTGCCACCCTCTCTTTCTCCATCACGGACCACTGCCAATCATGCTGCCACGAAGGTATACCCAATTTCACAATTCATTAATTATGAAAAATTTTCTAACACTCACCGAGCCTATCTTGCTGCCATCACATCTCGTGATGAGCCTAAAAATTTCTCACAAGCAGTACGAGATCCTTTATGGAGAGAAGCAATGCAAAAAGAAATTGACGCATTGGAACAAAATAACACATGGGCACTTGTCTCATTACCGCCAGGAAAGAAGCCGATTGATTCAAAATGGGTTTATAAAATTAAATATAAACCTAATGGTGATGTGGAGCGATACAAGGCTAGATTAGTAGCCAAGGGATTTACGCAAGTTGAAGGTGTTGACTTTCACGAGACTTTTGCCCCTGTGGCCAAACTTGTTACAGTTCGGTGTGTGTTAGCAGTTGCCGCCAAGAAAAATTGGATTGTACACCAATTGGATGTAAACAATGCATTTCTCCACGGAGACCTTTCTGAAGATGTCTACATGCGTCTACCGGCGGGATTTACCAAGGAAGGGGACACACGTGTTTGCAAACTACAAAAATCCTTGTACGGGCTACGACAGGCATCCCGTAATTGGTACCAAAAATTCACTCAAGCCCTTATTGGGGTCGGTTTTCATCAATCTAGGGCAGATCATTCACTCTTTATTTTTCAGGAAGGATCCATTACTACCTTTGCTCACATAATTTCATTAGATATAATGTATTACAACATTTTGTGTATAATATATGGCCAAATGTGAATTCATTAGATTATTAATTACTGATATTGACTTGGGTTTTGATGAATTGAAAGTGGGTATATAGATTAATGCTTACCGACGAGAGCAACGAGATCTTGAGTGTTGAGGCCTTTGGCTAGAAACTTTTGCTTCTGGACGTCAACGGTGTCCGTGAAACTCGGAAGATTAGCCGTGTCTGACGCCAATGACACCCTCCCATCCCGCCGCCCCGTTGGTACTGCCCAACTTATCCCTCCCGTCTGCATCAAATTGCAATAATGCAATTTCCCACATTCACTCATCAAACTAAAACAGGAAAACTTCTTTCAAAAAAACTTATCTGACAACTTATTTCAGAAAACTTATTTTTTTAGAAAACTTATTTCAATTCTTCGTAAACATTATCTTTCAGCATCTAAAAGACAAAACTTTGCTGACAAAAAACATACGGAATATAATACGTAGTACATTTCATCCTTATCCTTTCCTATTTTTAAACTCCTAAATTAAAGACATATATTTATGTATGTCTAGATATGTTTACCTTTTCTTTTCAACTTCTTATATTATCAACATCAATACAAAAAAACAAATGAGACCAATATAATTGGAGCATATAGCTAGTTGTTTTACTAGGGCAGCCTCCTTTGATCGATCAAAAGAGGCCGTTCTTATTTTTATCCCACTTTCTTAACAAATGTCCGTAGCCAAAAGCAATGTAGGAAATTAAAGTAGTATATATAAGGTTCGTTCGTTTCATTTTCCAATGGAAGTTAAGTGTGGGCAATTGATTCTCAATAATCAAAGAAAAATCCATTTTCATAATGGGGAGAGAAAACAGGATAGCCCAATGCACATTAGTGTCATATATCTCCAATAAGTCGCTTCCAAGATTTGAATTCGTGACATTTCATTCATACGGCAACATCGTAAGTCGTAACCGATGCACAAACTCGATCGCCCCTTAGGCCCTTAATATATTAAAGTTTTGGGAGTGTCATAAGAAAAGTTCAAACTAATAAAGGGAGTAGCATGTGTTTTATAATACTCGTCTCATAAAATTTGGTCAAATTGACTTTTCATAGCCAATGATAATAAACTTTGAACAATAATTTTAATTAGTTATTACGCTGGTATGAAAATTTCTTTAACAAAGCTTGATTTCATATATATAATACTACCTCCGTTCTCTTTTAGTTGCAACATTAGACTTTTTGCACTATTCGCATGTTCTACTTTGACTACATTTTATTAATTGATGTATAATAAATTAAATTTTTAAAAAATATTGTTAAATTCTTCTTATTCTAAATTTTCAAAATATGATTTTTTTTAATTTTTTTACTGATAAAGAATGAAAGATATTAATGGTCAAACTTGTGCGTTGGCAAACGTGAAATGTTGACTGTTGCAATTAAAAAAGAACGGAGGAAGTATTTATATTTTAAATTTTCACATATTAAAAAGTAACTATCATTTGTCAAACTTAACTATCATTGACAAAGAAAAGTCAAATTAAACCAGCTTTATGGTACTCGGTATATTGTTTTGTATTTTCACGTAATAACGGAGAGATTGAGAGTATGTAATTTAAGAATTACCAGCTCAACAGAATCACGGGCAGCAAGAGCGAGAATGTCAGCACAAGAAACAACCCCCGGGCAGGCAGCTTCGAGCTTTGTTTTAGCATCGTCTATGACCTCAAATCCTCTCAGCCGTAGGTTAGGAGGGGCAGTCCTCTCGGAGTTCGGGCCGGTGATGAGAATGGAACCGTCGCAACCATGCACGAAGCAGTCATGGAAGATCATCCTCAGCAGCCCGGGCGCAACCGTCGTGTCCGACTGGTAATGCGACCGCACCGTCGCTTTTACTATTTGCTCCGCCGTGGGACACGAGGATCGGTAGAACCCTACACTGGTGCCTTGGCCTAGTGCTATGGCTGCGCTCGTGGCTAACAAAACTAGAACTAAAACACCAATTTTGCTAATAACCAAGCACTTCATGTTGCTAAACTAACTAATTAAACAATATTACTGGCTCTGATTAATTATTAACAATTAAAAATAGAATGCTTGATTGATTGTCTTGAGATGTATGGTTGTATATATATGTACACTACATACTACACTTATGCCATGATATGACATTATGGTGGGTGGGAAGGTCAAAGAATCGCATGCCAGGAAGAGAGACTAAGCTTGCGCTTGGTAGGCGGAAAAGAAAGAGAAAACTTCAATTTGTTTATTTATATTATACTACGTATAACAAGTGATAGTAGTTTGGTCAATCCTTTTAATTAATTTATTCTTACAAAATTTATGAATTTTATACTTTACAATTTTTTTTTTGATGAATTATACTTTACAATATTATTTTTTTACAAAACATGCTTTGATATTATTCTCATATCATAAATACTTTTATATGCGGTATCTAATTGGAGGAATTTCCCAAATATGACTAAATGAAACTTTAACTGCAAAAATAGGATTGCAATTTAAAAATTCTCTAGATAGGAATATTCTACCCTTTCTTTGTTTTAACATAATTCATATTTCATTAATAATTAAAACATAAAAGTAATAACATAAATTTACTAATAGTAAAACAATAAAAAAAATTAATAAAAATAAAAAATTAGGAGAAAAAATATTAAAAACTTAAAATTTTTTTAAAATATATAAAGAATATGTGGACTTCTGCTGCCGCCTCAACAACCTCGCTGAACCACCAGATTCGACCACCGGAAAAATGCCAAGAAGTGTAAGAAATGTCATCTTGATGACAGTTTTCGAGAAAATTAAACTTTGACATTTTTAGAGAAAAATGGCAATTTTTAAATAAAATGAGATTTTTTTTGCCTATCGAAGGTGGCATTTCTGGGAGGTGGCCGAGGCTGCGGGAAAAGCCTCTATATTTTTTTATTTTTTTTATTTTTTTTATCTATTTTTATTTATTTTAAAAGTTTATACTACGTATGTTTTCAGAAAAAAATATTTTATTTAAATTTTTATTATTTTAATATTTTAAAAAATATTTACGAATTTAAATTTTTTAAGATTTTTTGTAAGTTAATATACTTTTTTATTATTTTTGTTTTTATTACACATTAAATTCTAGGCCAGTGAATATTGAGCGCAATCAGTAATTTTTATTGAATGTAGTATTCAGTTAAATGTAAAAATTGAAGTTATCAAATCTAAAAAGAAAATAAAGATCTACAAATTCTTAACGTTTTCGTAATGTTATGCAGTGACTCTGGCATGAAGTGAAATAACACTGGCATAAAGTGCAGTATATCTAACAAGAAGTAAAACCTGAAGTTTACAAATATATGTAAAAAAAAAGAATGATAGAATCCTATTTTTTGTAATGTCATGTTAGTAACAACTTCATGAAGTGCAGTAATGTCGTACAATAATGCCTGCATGAGAGTAGTTCAAAGTGCATATTTTTAATAAAGGTATTTTTGTCCATCAACGAGCATTTAAATATCATGAGATTTTTATCCAAAAACATATAATTGTAAATTTAATTATGGGGCCAACATGGTATATTTTTCATTATTTAGATTATTCGATATTTTATAGATTTTGAAAAATCACCAATTTTTATAGATTCGGTATTTTTAATCAAGAGCTTATTTGGTAACACTGAAATTGAATGAATCGAGTGATTCTGGTGAAATGTATGAAGTTCTGACTGAAGAGAATGGATTGGCTGATTTTATTGACTATATTTTAAATTTATAAAAAATTATTTAAAATAAATTTTATTAATAAACTAAATAAAAATTGTATTAAAAATTGTTAAAATGTTCGTCTACAATAACATCACATAATCTAGCTTAAAAAAGTTTACAAGTTACGTGTTTAGTGAGATGTTGACTGATATTATAAGGTGAAAACATGATTACCAAACATGATTATGTAGTATATTTTACCGCAAAATGGCTAAAAGGTTAATTAGGTTCTATTACGTGCACCTTCAATTTGTTCAAGTGGACTTTGTCAACTTTAAATTAGATGGGAAATAAGAAAAGTTATAATTTTGTGAGATTGAAGATTGTGAACGAAAAAAAAAGAAGCAAAACCATTGTTTTAGAGAAAAAGTGAAAATATTTTTTAGATAAACAAAAAATTGATAAAAAAGTGAAAATATTTTTTAGATAAACAAAAATTCTCGCTAGTAGGGAGAATTTTTAAAGCTAAATATTTCCCTAATTCTTCATTTTTGCAGGCCAAATTGGGGAATAATCCCTCTTTTATCTGGAGTAGCATAATACAGACTCAGGAGATGCTGGACCAAGGGATACGGCGAAAAGTGGGTAATGGCCAGACCATATCAGTTTGGCGTGAGCGGTGGCTTCCAGGAAAGGGCTCGGGGCGGGTACAGTCTAGACCGCCAACATGAATTGCTGATATGAACGTAGCGGCGCTGCTTAATGAACAAGGGGATCAGTGGAACAGGGGGAGGATAAATACTATTTTCTCCACTGAGGATAGCAAAGCTATTTTGTCTATTCCTATAAGCAGCAGAAGACCTGCAGATGGGGTGTGGTGGAATGAGGATAGCAGAGGGATCTATACTGTGAAGAGTGGTTACATATTTCTACGTGGGGAGTGTGCAAGTCAGGGGTGGCTGGGATGGACCAAGATGTGGAACTTAATTCCACCAAAAATGAAGTGCTTTTTTTGGCAGGTAATGGCGGGTTGTCTGCCTACTGCCAATAATCTTCGGCGCAGACATGTGGAGGTGGAAACTGGGTGCAGAATTTGTGAAGAGGAGGATGAGTCTGAGGAGCACATTTTTAAAACTTGCGGAGTAGCCTCTACGGTGTGGAGGATGCTTGGGGCCCGCTATGTCCGACAGGGACATAACTTTGTTGAATGGGTTAAGAATTTTTTTGATAATTTGCAGGAGGAGGAACTGTGTATTTTTATTGCTAATATGTGGAGCATATGGAAGATGCGGAATGACGAAGTCTGGAAGGATCAAGCTGCGGAATGGCGCCAATGTGTGGAGATAGGAGCGGCAGTCTTACGTGGATGGAAGGAGGCTCAGGTAGAGACCAGCAGCACAGGAAAGGCGTTAGAGAAAATGCGAGGATGGAAGAAACCAGCAGTAGGTATTGTCAAAATCAATGTGGATGCGGCTCTGGACATGCAAAACAATAGGCGTGCATGGGTGGCCAGGGATGCGCAAGGCAACTTTATTAGAGGCGGTTGGAATGTGGAAGAGGCCAGCTGGTCAGCGGAGGTCACCGAAGCAATCGGAGTACGTGAGGTTCTGGGTTGGGCAAAAACTCAGAGTTGGGAGAGGGTTGAACTGGAGACAGAGTCCCAGGTGGTAGCATCGGGCTTGGTAGGGAGAGAAGGGGACTCGTATTTGGATACTATTCTAGATGACATAAGACTCAGTCTTCGCAATAAAGCTAGGATAGAAGTCATTCATGGTAGAAGATCCGCGAATGTAGTAGCTCATAAATTAGCTAGGGCTGTTCTTTCTTTGTCGGATGGTTTTTATATGGTTTGTAACCGGCCAAACTGTATCATCTCTCAGCTTCATACTGAGAGTTTGAGTTGAGTAATGAAATTTATTTCCTTTCAAAAAAAGATAAACAAAAAAGAGGTTGACAAAGTTGAATGAGTCGGGAGGAAGTACTCCTTATGTAATTCCTAGATAGGCGATTTAGGTTTTTATACTCACATGCATTGTCGATCTTCTCCCGTCAATAGACCCGCTATTTTTCTTTTTTCTTCTTCGTACTCATTTTGAACATTTTGTTTGCATGACATTAACTTTTCATTAATTACGCTTTGCCGATTAGTTTTAATCTCTTCATGTTGCCCTTCTTAGATAATTTTCACCAACTACAAATCTCATGTACTCCATATTGTTTCACTTTTACTTGTCACTTTTAATCTCGCATATAAATTAGTACAAATATGGATGACATCAGGGGCGGATCTACTCTAGTAGAGGCTCACGAGCCACAGCCCCCCAAAAATATGTTTTTATTATTACTTCGTAGTAGTTCGTACAATCGTACTACGTATATAATGAAGAGTTTTTTAGACAAATATTATCAATATAGTTCGGGTTTACAAAAAAGTGAGTAAGTATTCATCACCTACGGCAATCTAGGAGTAGTTATAGGAAAATCACTTTGTTCTTTCAATTAGTAGTCATATTTTTATTAGAGAGATTCAAAGTAGTAATATATGTGTAATTTTTTCTAAAATGAAAACAATAAATTGGCCTTCCCAAAAAATTGGAAAAAATGACATGCATATTACTAATAAAGATTTGTCAAACAAAAATATGATTAGTTATGTTTTTAGACAAAAGTAAAACTGGTCACTATGCACAAGAGTCATTATAATGACTTTATAGTGACAAATCACTAATAAATGTTGAGTCACTAAGAACTAATCCTTGAATATATCCTTGAGTACGTGATATATTTCGTATATTCATGGAAAAGGGCCAAAAAACTGGCCCCCCTAAATTATAAGTAAATGTCTTATTTGTTTTCCTAATTTTTAATTAAATACGGAGTATCTACTAAGTGTAAAAAATGAAAGAAATAAAAAAAGAAACGTAAAGATAAAAAAGTGACACATAGTCTCTATCAATCTATTTACTATGAATGATTGTGTATTCTTTTAAACAAAAATCTGAAAATTTGAGCACAAGTCCAATTCCTAAAAATAGAAATTCAAAGTGACATGTACTCTAATATTCTATACTCTACATGAAAATAAAACGAGACAATTTTCATAAGCTTTTGACTCAAAAGGCTAGTTGTGATTGAGAAATTTATCTCTTTGGAGGAATGCCGGATACAATTTTTAGGTATTAACTTTACTCTTCTGTAATAATATATTTGCCACTGCTTCATTTTATATACTACGAAGTAGTATATCAAAAACATTATAATAATGAACTTCTATAATTATTTTGTTTCAACTACGGCGAGAGGTGCATCTGATCCATTATGGGGGACAGTTGTCCCCCCCCCCCCCCCAACCCGCTCCTCTAGATAAAACCTACAATTTTATAAATAATTGCTCAAAATAGGAGTTAAACATAGGAAAATTTCTAAAATAGAATTAAAATGTTTTCTTCCTTAAACATAAGATTTATATAATCCTACTAAAAGAATAAAAAGATAAAAAAAAAATCACTGAATTTTGTTACGTGAAACTGCTATTTAAATTATTTTCTCAAATTTTATCTACAATTGTGTATTTGACATACGCAATATATTTTGATTTTCTTTTCATGCATAATTGTATACTTCTAATTTTAAACTAAGAGCCCTTTTGGTGGTCTCTTTTTTCGATTTATCAGGATCATCATCCAACTTTTTCACCAAACACGTAATTCTTGCTTCCTCGCGCTGAATTGTGTAATAATAATAAAAAAGTAAGGTTGTAATTGCTTTTCTGGCTGTATTTGTTGAGGAAAAATATTAATTGTGATCAAGCTTGTCTGATGTCTTGTTTATTTATCTAGAATAGATTAACGTTTTAATGTATTTATGATGTAATAAATTAGACTAAGGGTTTAAGGCCCAAAAAGGCCTAGGCCCAGAATTCTAGGTTACCATTCTCGGTACCTGTACCTGCGCCTATAAATACGCGTACTTGTGGTACAGGACGAAGAATAATCAGCAATACAGTACTATTTTCATACTTCTCGATAGTATAGCGTAAGGCTCTATTGCTCTCAGATTGATCATATCATTATCTAGACCTTACCTATATTGTCATAGATCGTATTTTGCTGTTCAATACATCCTTATTTTGGGACCAACAATTGGTATCAGAGCCGATCGAGTACTGATCTGCACCGAAGAAAAACTGCGAAGAATGCTCTGTTTTATGTTTTCGATATTTTATTGAATCTGTCTGTGTAAATCTGTTTTTGGACAATTCTGTGTAAAAGTTATACTGTTGGATTCGTCTTTCAAAAACGAACCAGTAGTATATCTTCATTTTCGATACCTGTAATTTTCACTTTTGGAAGTTCTCGGTATTGCTATATCGAGAAGCATGTTCTCGATACTTTAAGCAGGTTTTTCGAAGTTTGATCAAAACAGGAAGCTTCTCGACATCGAAAACAACTCAGCAGTAGTCTTCATTTTTAAAATTCTGAAAATTTTTAAGTACAGGATTTCGATAGGATGATCTCGATATTGAACTCGAGAACTTAGTTTTCGATACTAGCTTCTCGTATTAGTATTTTTCGATATTTATCCTTCGAATTACTTGTCTTTCGATATTGCAGGTTCTCGACATCGGTTCTCGACACTCAAATCTCGAAAAGACAGTTCTCGAACTGAACTTCTCGAAGTTTGACTTCTCGACAATCGACTTCTCGAAATCAATATATCGGAAACATTCTTTTCGAAGTTTTGATATCGAAACTCACTTCTCGATAATCTTTCTCGAACTCTTAGTTCTCGAACATTCTTTTCGAAGTTTTCACTTCTCGATAATCTATACTTAGAATTTTTTTGTGACAGATCAATCACTCGAACGGTCATTGTTTAAGAACAGCAGAAATGGACGCTCTTTCAATAGGAAATGATAATAGACCCCCGATCTTGCGGAGAGATGAGTACGTAATGTGGAAGAACAGGTTTCTCAATTTTCTCGAAAGCAAAGACAACTCTTCAGCCATGCTTGAATCACTGACGGAGGGACCAGCTCAGATTTGGATGATACTTGGAGGTGACAATGATAATGAGCCCCCCGTTGAACCAGTAAGGATACCTAAAGCTGTCGAAGAGTATACTGAAGAAGATAGATTGAGAGTCAAGGCTGATCTGATGGCAAAAACGTATCTGCTCCAAGAAATTCCAAACGACATCTATATCCTGATAGATAGTATGGATTCTGCAAAGGAGATGTGGGACGAGATTAGAAAGCTGATGGAAGGAACCAATCTGGGTCTGAAAACCAAGAAAGCAAGTACTCTAACTGCATATGACTCTTTCAAGGCTAGACCTGGTGAACCACTGCATGAGACTTACAACAGATTTGTTAAGCTTGTGAATGACTTGCGAAAGATTAATGTGAACAAAGCCAACATGGAGCTGAACATACGATTCCTTTCTAGTCTGAGCCCTGAATGGAAGAGAACAGTGAAGAATGTGAGACAGAGTCTAGATCTTGATGAAGTTGATCTTTACACCATTCATGATCATCTACAACAGTTTGTAAACGACACTGCAGAACCCGAAATTGCTGATCCACTTGCTCTAGTGATGGAAACTCAGACGAGGAGTACCACTTAAACGCAAAAGAAGAAGAAAGCTGTAGTGATGTCAGAAGAAGATGAAGGAAGTGATGAAGAGATAGACATGGAGTCTGAAATGGCAGAGTTGCAGAAGAAAATGGCACTCTTGACCAATCAATACAACAGAAGGTTTATTAAGAAGAACACTTCATCCAACAAGCTGAGAACCTCCTCATCCAACTACAAACCAAAGCGGTTTGAGCAGAATTCCTCAGAAGGAGTTGTTGCAGCAGAAGAACCTCCTAAATGCTTTAATTGCGGAAAGCCAGGACATCTGATCAAAGACCGTCGCCTACCAAGAAGGAGGGACTTCAATTACTACAAGCAGAAAATGCTCCTGAACAAGCAAAAGATGTTCATGGCAAAGCAATAAGATGAAAATGCTGCACTGCTCGCTGAGAAGGACCATTGGATGGAGGATGATTCTTCAGATGAGGAAGAAGAAAACTTAGCTTTAATGGCGATAGTGGAAAAGGATGAAAGAAAGGGTGATGCTGCGATCCCCGGAGATGATGAAGGTGAAAGCTCAAACAGCATTGTAAGTCCTTCTAAAAACTCATGTTCTTGCAAATGCAAAAATCATTCTTTAACTGAAAAGGACAAAACCATTAGGGAGCTCGAGGCGAGACTTGATAACAATCACAAAGTTTTACTTAAGAACTTGCATAAGAATGCCTGTCTATCCTTAAAACTTGATGAATCTACGAAAAAGGTTGAAAAATTGACCTTAGAAACTGAGAAGTTGACACTTAAGACCACAGACTTGACTCGTGAGCTGCGTGACACCAAGACAGAGCTTAATCAAACAAATGGATTGAAAAGGGTTTTGCATGATCAAAGAAGTGCTCTTTATAGGAAGATTAAGGAGCTTGAGGATCTGTTAGCTAAACGTGATCAAACTGAACAAACGATTTTCTTAAATCAGCCCAAGGATACCCGTTTCTATAACTCCAAAGAAGGACTTGGTCTATCGAATCCCTGCAACCTGAAAAAGGTTAAATGTAAACAATTGTATGATGTTAACTATATGGGGTTCGGTCTGACCAAGCTCATGCATTTCACTGCGGCAAAAGAAACGGAAGAACTTGAGGCTGAGAAAAGAACAAACAGCACAAAAGCTCAAATCTCTTTTGATTATTCTGCTTTGAACAAAAGTTATGCTACAACTGAACCTGTCTTCTCTTCTGATGAATGTGTGAGTCTTTATCCTTCTGAAAAGGAAGCTGTGTCTGATCTGGAATCTTCCTCGAACTCACAGTCTGATGTAGATGAACCCTATATTCCTCCTCTAATAAAGAAATTTGAAAACTTACACATTTCTCTTGAAAATTAAAGAAAAAGTTTTGAAGAAGAGAGGAAGAGTTTTGAGAGTGAGCGTGACAGACTGTTAAATGAACTTACTCTTTTAAAAGAACAATCCCAGTCCAACACAGCTTCCCAATCTACAAGTAGTACTGACTCAACCATTGATCATAACAACAAAATTAAGAACATTTTTGAAAGTCCACCTACTCACTCCAAGTCTCCTTCGGTTACAGGAACCAAAGTGAGTCGGAGATGGGAGAAGAGAGAGGAGTGGAAGTCAAGAAGAAGAGAGGTTGCTGAAGGAAAGAAGAAAGTGTTTTTGAAAAATAAAAATTCTAGTTCTAGTGCGATGTTCTATTCCAAAAATAATTGTAGCTCTGGCTCTGTTAAGCAGTCTAGTAGTCAAAGTTCAGTCTTGAGTCCCAAGCTGAATGTTTCTAGATCAAATGTTGAACCCTTTGTATCTTCTGATAATGTTTATGGATATGATGGTAGTTTATCAAGTTCTGATTTTGATAGTGATATGAATGATGTGAGATGGAGAAGAAAAAATGAACAAAGATCACGAAAGCAATCTGAGAATGAATCTGTTGAGGGTTATTATGACTTTTTGCATTTAAAATACCCCCTCCGAATTCATTCAAAGAAACATCTGAAAAGACTCTCCAAAGAAGAAATTTTTAAGCCATATCTTAATCAACATCCATTCACTCACTATGATCATGTCTCATCTCCTCATTCAATTAAGCAGAAATGGTTACCCAAGTCTGAATCTGAACATGAAAAGGTTCAAACTTTGACTGAAAAAGCTGTTGACCTTGGATCACAGCTCAAAGAAAAATTTAAAAAGATGTTTTTGATTAATAAGGAAGGACCCATCCTACGGTGGGTACCTAAGAAAACTTAATTGTTTTGCAGAACGGTCATGTGTGGCACTTGGATTCTGGCTGCTCAACCCACATGACCGGAATAAAACACCTGCTGAGCAACTACATTTCATGCTACGGAGGAAATGTGAGATTCGGCAACAATGCATCGTCTCCTATTCTTGGATACGGAGATGTCATCTGTCCGAGTGTCACCATAAGGGCTGTCTCCTACGTGAAAGGACTGAAGCACAATTTGTTAAGCATTGGACAGTTTTGTGATAGCGGGATGGAAGTGAAGTTCAAATCTAGACAATGTTGTGTGATAGACAGCTATGGTAACACATTATTAACGTGTAACAGGATATCAAACCTGTACACTATTGATCTGAAAAGTGTTCAATCAACTTCTTCCATCTGCCTGTTGTCCAAAGCTTCCTCTGAGCAAAACAGCCTGTGGCACAGACGGCTATCTCATCTGAACTTCAAACAACTGATCTTTCTGTCCAAGAAGAAACTTGTGAAAGGGCTGCCTACTCTGAAGACTCCGCTGACAACCACTGTGGTGCCTGCAAATTAGGCAAAATGGCAAGGAGCTCTCACAAGTCAAAACAAATTCCATCCTCCTCTCAAGCATTACAACTGATACACATGGATCTGTGTGGACCAATGAGAGTACAAAGTATCAATGGACGGAAATACACTTTAGTCATTGTGGATGATTACTCTCGATACACATGGACCAAATTCTTGAGGACAAAAGATGAAGCAACAAAAACCATCATAACCTTCATCAGGACAATTCAAAATTTCCTTCAGAAGAGTGTTCAAGTGGTGAGAACAGATAATGGAACCGAGTTCAAAAATCAGTGCCTTACTGATTTATTTGAATCTCAGGGTATTACTCAACAGTTCTCTGCGGCAAAAACTCCTCAACAGAACGGAGTAGTTGAAAGAAAGAACAGAACTCTTGTTGAAGCAGCACGCACTATGCTCATACAATCCAAACTTCCTCACTTCATGTGGGCAGAAGCCATCAATACTGCGTGCTTCACTCAAAATCGAACCACTATTCACAGGCGCTTCAACAAGACCCCCTATGAAATTCTTTTCAACAGAATTCCTGACATATCATTTTTCAGAGTTTTTGGCTGCAAGTGCTTTGTTCTGAATGATAGAAGTGAAAGAAGCAAGCTCGATCCAAAGGCCAAAGAAGGTGTGTTTATTGGCTACTCAACGCAATCCAAAGCTTATAGAATCTACTTGAGGGATCGACGAACTGTCATAGAGAGTGTACATGTTGCATTTTATGAAATGGCAGATTTTGCATCTGAACACTTCTTGACAGAACCCACTCTTTCTGAACATCAACATTCTGATGGAGCTGAAGCAACTGAGCGAACATCTACTGAACGTGCGATTCTTGATTCTCTCTTTGAACACTTCTATGAGAATCCACGTAACACAAATCCACAGCAAAGGATTGCACCAACAACAGAACCTACAGCAAAGATACCACTTTTGCTTGATCTTACTGAAAATGAAGAAGATGCTTTCTCTCAATCCGATCATGAAGATCCAGAAGATCATCACACAGAAGCAACACAAGCAACCGCATCAACACAAATCTCACCAGAAACACAAACAACAACTCCTGCTGAACCAGTGCACTCTACACCTCAACAAACATCATCTAATATCTTTGAGGACCCGGATCACCCCATCATAACTCCAATCCCTCTAACACATGAGCGGAAGTGGACGAAGGCACATCCTGTTGAACAAATAATTGGAGATCCGTGTCGTGGAGTATGCACCAGAACTGCAACAGCCAATGAATGTCTCTTCTCCTGCTTTATCAGTCAGTCTGAACCAACGAAAGTTGATGACGCACTAACTGATCCTGATTGGGTGATTGCTATGCAAGATGAGCTCAATCAATTCAACAGAATGAACGTATGGACACTTGTGCCTAAACCACAGAAGAAAACCATTATTGGCACAAAGTGGGTATTCAAAAACAAGCGAGATGAAGATGGAATCATTGTGAGGAACAAGGCAAGGTTGGTTGCCAGGGGATACAATCAACAAGAGGGCATAGACTATGATGAGACTTTTGCACCCGTAGCAAGAATTGAAGCTATCCGCCTCTTTCTTGCTTACACAGCACACAAGAACTTCACAGTCTACCAAATGGATGTGAAGACGGCTTTTCTGAATGGTATTCTTGCTGAAGAAGTCTATGTCGCTCAGCCTGAAGGATTTATAGATCCAAGATTTCCTGATCATGTGTATAAACTAAATAAAGCACTGTACGGATTGAAGCAAGCACCGAGAGCCTGGTATGATGCATTGACAGATTTCTTAACAGAATCAGGCTTCTCAAAAGGAAGGATTGATACAACACTGTTCATCAAGCGTCAAGAGAATGATATTCTTTTAATTCAAATCTACGTTGATGATATCATCTTTGCCTCCTCCAATCCTGAACTATGCAAACAATTTGAAGAATTGATGAGAACTAAGTTTGAAATGAGCATGATGGGAGAGTTAAATTTCTTTCTCGGTCTGCAAGTGAGACAGCTGCCGGATGGAATCTTCATCAATCAATCTAAATACATCTTGGACATGCTGAAGAGATTCAATGTTGAAAGTACTACATCCATGAGAACGCCTATGTCCCCCAACAATAAGCTTGACTCAGACCCCACAGGGAAACCAGTTGACGCTACTCATTATCGGGCTATCATTGGATCGCTGTTATATCTTACCTCAAGCAGACCTGACATTATGTTCTCAACATGTTTATGTGCGCGTTTTCAAGCTAATCCCAAAGATTCCCACCTCTCTGCTGTGAAAAGAATCTTGAGATACCTAAAAGGCACAGTCAATCTGGGTCTGTGGTATCCCAAGAACTCAGGTTTTGACCTAATTGGATATACTGATGCTGACTTTGCTGGTTGTCGGATGGATCGAAAGAGCACGTCGGGAAGTGCTCAATTCTTAGGAGAGAAGCTAGTATGCTGGTCCTCCAAGAAGCAGAACTGCGTGTCAACTTCTACAGCCGAGGCAGAATACGTTGCGGCTGCTAGTTGTTGTTCACAAATTCTATGGATGAGGACACAACTCAGAGACTATGGCTTCCTATTCAACCATATTCCCATCTACAGTGACTCCCAAAGTGCAATCGCCATAACCAGCAACCCCGTTCATCACTCGCGCACCAAGCACATCGACCTGCGGTATCACTTCATCAAGGACCATGTGGAGAAGGGAGATGTTGATTTATACTTTGTTAGCACCAAGCTTCAACTGGCTGACATATTTACTAAGGCATTGGATGAAAAGAGATTCCAGTTCCTAGTATCTAAGTTAGGCATGTTGAATCTCGATTCTATGTAATTGTGTTATCTCCATGGTCTGAATAAAATGTGTGCGTGTGTGGTGTGCGTTGCATGTGTTGAGGGGGAGAAAAGGGAGAAAATAAAACAAGAAGAAGTATGTTCATGCTTTGAGGGGGAGAAATTCTAAATAAAAGGAGGGAGAAAATAGAAAAAAAAAAGGAGTGTGTGTGAAAAATGAGAAAAAGAAGAAAGAGTGTGTGTGGTGTGTGTAAAAATCAGAAAAGTAAGAAAAAGAATGTGTTTGAGTGAGAAAATGAGAAAAAGAAGAAAGAGTGTGTGTGGTGTGTGTAAAAATCAGAAAAGTAAGAAAAAGAATGTGTTTGAGTGAGAAAAATCAAGAAAAAGAGTGTGTGTTTGGGTGAGAAAATCAGAAAAGAAAAAGAGTGTGTAGGTCCTTTTATTTTCTTCCTCATGCAACATTTGAGGGGGAGTTTTTTTTTGGACTGTACATAAATAAAGTTTTTTTTGGGGTCCAAAACATTTTAAAAAAAAAAAAAAAAGAAGAAGATCCGGGCCCAGCCAAATTTTTTTAAAAACTGAATCGGGCCCAGCTCAAACATTTGGGCCCAGAATACTTTTTGCAAAGCCCAAACCCAAGACTTCGCATATAAATGTGGACTTCGAGAACTGGTTCTCGCATCATCTCATTCTCTCGCTTTCAAGATTCTCGAAGTCCAGAACATTTTCTCGCATTCTATTTCTCGAACTCCTGATTACCAGAAATCTTCTCGAAATCTTTTCAAAGGTAGAAATAAAGGAGTTCGATCATGAAAAACTCAATGTCAATGGCTTTCACATCTCAAAATGAGTTCTCGGATTCCATTCGAGAAAGTTTTCTCGAAGTTGGACCTCGAGAACTACCTTTCTCGAAACCGGAAAGTTAACATCGAAAAGTTTTGAATTTGGTTTTATCATTATGAATGTATTATTGCAGGTGGTTTCTCGACATATCTCTCAGTGCGAACTCGAGAATACATTTTTCTCGATATTTGAACTCGAGAATTTGTTTCTCGATATTTCAAACCTCGAAAGTCAGTTCTCGATATTTGAACCTCGAAAAGGTCTTTTCGATGTTTAAATACCGAGAACCTACTTCTCGAAGTTTGAAATACCGAGAAGAGGTTCTCGATATTTAAACATCGAGAAAGGAAGTTCTCGAAGTTTAAATCTCGAGAAGGACTTTTCGACATTCTCATATCGAGAACTAAGTTCTCGATGTTGGAATATCGAGAAGAGCTTCTCGGTATTTAAATCTCGAGAACCCACTTCTCGAAGTTCAATTATCGAAGGTGGTTCTCGTGGTTTACACTTAGAATATTTTTCGAGGTTTCACCTGTACACACCTGATCTGAAAAATTGCAAAAAAACTGAACAAATAAAATTTTCAAATGAACATTTGTGCTGACCCAATTCTTTCAGTTAACAATGTCAGGAACGGACAGAACTGCACAATCAGGCAATGAACTGTATCCTAAAGAGAACTGGGTCCCACTATGTGACACCGCACCCGAACGTCCTTGAAAACTCGATTTAAAAATTTATAAGTGATGTATTGAATTTCCGATTTCAAAACAATGGGAGAAACGATTAATATTTTACGAAGTACATGATTGAATATTGTATTGTTCAAACCCGCATTCTTTTGTAATTTTCATCATGTAAATTATTGGGAGGAGCCTACACATATTGGAGATCAATAATGTGATTTTGGAAGTTGACTTGTTCTAAATAAATTAGGATGAGTGCAAAAAGACATCTTTGACAAAGATAAAACAATAGGACCCATCTTCCCATTTTTTGGAAGTATTGGTAGATATTTTGGACCCCAAATTGATTGGGATTAATTGGGGGGCATCCCATGTGGCTTGAGTACCTGCAAGACAAGGAAAATATGTGAGGAGACTCACCTTGGCCGCACCACATGGAGAAGCATTGCCCATGACACAATTGGGATCAAATTTTGGGGCCACCACCACTGTTTTCGCACAAACAGGTGTGCTGTTTTGTCTCCCTTCATTTTGAGAGTTGTACTCGTCCAAATGGGGTGTATAAGGTGTCTTTGGATAGCTTTTGAAGTCTATTTTCATATTTGAGTGGCCACAGTTCGAGAGGAGAGAGCAATCATCCAAAAATCGATCTGGAACGAGCAGAGGTCTGTGAACTCGAGCTGTGAGAGTGCTGAGACTGTTTGGTCGATATCTCGAGTTTTACAAATCCAATTAAGGCGTGTGAGATACCCACAGAAAGCTCTCAAGACGAGGAATCCGTGAAGGTCTGGTTTGCAGGAATCGGAGTTGTGGAAGGCTTCCAAATCGTCCGAGAAAAACGCAACCTCGCAGGAGAGGATTTAATCCTCTAAAGTGAGTTTTAAACCCCAAAGCTTTACTTTTCATTCTCCAAATGATATGAACGATTGGTGAGACTATTATACACTAATCCAAGTGTATAATATGTCCTTATAAAGTTATTTTATTGATGTAAAGGTTAGATACTAACCTAGATGCAAATATTGGAAAACTAGGAATCGAGTTAGCCGGAAAACACCCGTTCTAGGGGCTGTTTTCGTATCAACGATTAAGGGTTGAACTAGCACTTTGAGGAGGCTGTTTAACACTCATATTTGAGCAAGGAATCAGTTCCAAATCCACTTTGACCAAAGCTTTGACCATTGGACCAAGAAGGGAAAGTTTAAAGCTCAATTGAGGTGAGGATTGACATCTAATTGCTTACAACTTGTAGGTTAAGCATGAGATTACCTAAATGCTTAAATCATGATTTTTCATGGATTATGATGATTATATATTGATGAAATATTGATATAGTTGCCAAGGAATGAAATTTGAAATGATTTGAGAAGGTATGAATAATATGAGATTAAATGAGTATAAATGAACTATTTTGTGAAAATGGGCATTTTGCTCATGTATGAATTATGTGGATACATAAATGAATATTTGTGTATTGAGATTGAATACTTAAGTTGCTGCTACATAATTATAAATATGTAGAGAATTACAAATAACGAGGATAATGGTATGGTAACAATAATCTTAATAGTATTGAAATACTAGTTAGTGATTATTGGAACTTGTTGATTAAATTGATCCTAGGGATTGGATTGTATGAAAGGTACTTGAATATAGTTCAAGTGTATATAATAACTTAGTTTGGAACTAAGGTTAAGTTATGGGAAGTCTTTAAGGATGACCCAAAGTAGTTTAATGATATGTCAATTCTAGGCATAGGGTTGCTTGAGAATTGGACCTTAATGCATGGTGATGTAATAGAGCCGAGCTCTAGAATGCATGTAAGGTGTAGACTTGGAGTCTATGTATTGTATAGCTAGAGCCGAGCTCTAGGACTTGCGTGGTGATGTAATAGAGCCGAGCTCTAGAACGCAAGGTAAGGAAATTGACCCGGGGTATATGAATTGTATGGTGATGTAGTAGAGCCGAGCTCTAGAATACAAGGTCATGTACTAGGGTTGGACTCTAGGAGTTGTCGTGGCTTATAGCCACGGGGTTGGGAATGGTGATTTCCAAATGAAAACGGGCCCACGGGCAGACTACTTGACTTTTATATAAAGTAAGTATATTTTTAAACGGGGTAACTTAGGGTTACAATCATAATGTACTATCACCCTACTTGAGGGTCTTGTGTTTGAAATACTTGTTGTATATCTATTAGATGCCTGCCACACCAGTACTTTATAGCCGTATAGAGTACTGACCCCTTCGGGGGCGTCCCACCACCATTTCAGGTTGAGGCTAGAGCTTGCATCCTGTGCTCGTCGATCGAGTGATTCCTCGGAGAGAAGACTTGGTTCGTGCTTCCTCCATTCTATTTGAAACATTAATAAATTTGCTCATGGATATTTTACTATAGAGCCTGCGTGCTCATGAATAGCCCGGTGTGGCCTTTTGTTTTAAACAATGTTTTCCGCTGCGTTATGAATTACTTATTATGTTTGTTTATGGATGTTATATGTGTGAATGATATTCATGACGCCTTGTATAATATGAATGTGTTGGACTGCGGTTGACTATTCGTATTGTACGGCGGGTTGTTGACGTGTCCGGGTAGGTCCGGGGCGTGACACACTATATGACAACAACTTTCAATTGGACCTGAAGCTCTTCAAATGTCAGGACCCAGTCATTCTCTCCATCCTACAGAAGCACTACCTTTGGACTGCTTTCAACGAAGCCAAACCAGTACCAATGGTGTATCTACAACAGTTCTGGGGCCTGATGCACACAGCCTCAGAGAAGGACAGGTCGAAGATAATGACCAAACTAAATGACGTGCGGGTGGTGCTAACACCATCAACAATCAGGGAGACACTGAAGCTCCCAGTGCTCAAACACTACGCACCACTCCCCTCAAACGAAGAGCTGATCAAGGGGATGAAAGATCTTGGATACGACAGCCCACTGCCCCTGCTGTCAAACTTTACAATCTCCAACCTGCCTCACCCGTGGAAGAGTCTGTTCGGCCTGGTCAATAAGTGTCTATCTCCTAAGCACGCCGGACATGACAAGTGCAACAAGCAAATACTTCAAATCTTCCACGGGATCGCCTTCAACATCAAATATGACATGACCCAGCTCTTCTGGACAGAGCTGATGGATCAAGTGAAGATAAAGGAGAACAACAAGGGTAGTACAATCCCTTACGCTAGGTGGTTGGCATTGATGATCCATAACATGATGGAGGCCACCCCTACTATTCCAAAGCGTAAGGGAGATGATCACTTCACCGCTCCCAAGCTCAAATACTTCCAAAGGGACAGCAATAAGGCTGAAGCACTGCCTATCCCGGACTCACTGCTTGATCTAGCAAACCCGAGGGATAAAGCAGTCATTGACTACAAAGAGTCGCTGAAGAGAACGGTCCCTATGGTTCAGCAAAACCCAGCTGGACCTTCCCAGGGGACCAAGCCAAGTGAGGGTAGTAAGAAGAAGAGAGCCCCGCCACAGAAACCAGTGGCAACCCGGCCTAATGATGATCAGTCTGCTAACTCTTCCGAGAGGACCCAGACTGCTGAGGGCCACCCTAATGCTGAGGACACTGCCGATGAACCATCAAGCCAGGCCCCTTCTAATAAGGCTGGTGGTGAGGCCTCCGATAGCATGGCCAAGGGAAAGAAGAGGAATGATGAAGATAATGATGATGCAGATGATGATGATGATATGGAGGGAGTCTTGATAAGCAACAGAAAGAGAGCTGGCAAACAGGCCATTCCAATAGACTCCGACTCCTCATCGGAAGATTTTGAGGCTGCATTCACACCCCGACCACTCAAAGGGATTATCATTAGTGAGCAGCGCTCCAAGAAACGCAACGATAAGTCTGCATCATCCAAGCCTATGAAGAGGCTCAGAAAGAAGAGTGCAGTGGAAGAGGAGCTGGCACTGTACGATGACTGTGACACCTTCGTCACTATAGACCGAACCACGCCCCTAGGAGCAGGAGCTGACCTTGTCAGTTCCCGGGTAGAAGTCGTAGCATCCGGTTCAACTGCGCATGCACAGCCATCTCCCATCCACTCTCCAGTCTCCCAACAGACTGGAGTTTCAATAACTCAAGGGGAACTTACATCGACCTCACTGATTCCTTCCGAATCTGCTGAGAGACTTAGTGGTCAACAGCCCCGGACCACTACCCCCATCCGTTCTATCACATCGAGTCTAGGTGTCACCATTCCTACATTTTCACATTTTTCTAGGACACCTACACTATTCACTGCACATACAGGTGCACTCACCCTGAATGCAACGACCGGAGTGCAAACTATGATGGTCGGAAGTCCTGCTACGCCAACAATGCCTCGATCATTGAACGCAGGCCACACATCAGCTATCTTCACTGATGCTGTGACAACAGTTACAACCCCTGTAACTGGTACCATTATCCCCGAAGACATTCTCGTATATCTGAATAGCTTTCTAGAGTCTACCATTAAACCATGGGTGCATGAAGCAATAACCGCTAATGCACAAGACTCTGGAAGTGCCCCGGTTGTTCAGAATATACCATCCAAGCCCCAAACAACACAGCCCCCAACCATTTCCATACCTATTTCCAAACCTTTAACCATAGAAAACCAACAACCATCCACATCAAGGGGAACCCAGGATACAGAACTAGTATTCTCCCCTACAACGACCAAACCCAACCTAACAACTGTACCCTTCGAGGATCTTGTAGCTGAAATCTACGACCGTATACTAGACGTGGAAGAAGGCAACCTCACCCCTCTTCAAAAAGCCCTTCTCCATGCTCTAGATACACAGAACAGATGCCGTGACAGTCTCCGTGGCACTAAACGTTCACATGAGGATCCCGATGATTCGGATTCTCATGAGGGGGAGAACAAGCGCCAACGGATACTTGAGCATGTTGCTTCTACTAGCCAACCCTCAAAGCCAAACCAACCCTCCACCTCTACCAATGAGCAACCCACTACTTCAGCTAGCCATAAATCCCTAGCCACTCTTTCTAGCATGGTCGAGCTAGACATAACATCCCGAGGTGCATCTCCTATAGATGTTAACCAAGGACGGAATGGAAGTCCTGATGATGCTACCAAGAGTACATCTTCCTACTCAGGCCATCAGTTAGAACTTAGTTCGAAACTGATGTCAACGGGCAATCCTGAGGATCCCGGTGTTTCACTTTCTCAGCCAAGGGAGGATGGGCCGCATGTAACGAAGTATAGAGGTCTGGTCTCTGCGCAAGAGCATCGTGTTGAGATAATTGAGGATCCCTGCAAGTCTCACCAGGATCCCGATGCTACGCCAGACATGTCACCACAGCAGCAGCAGGCTCCCTCCAACTACTACAATGAGCAAATGCACGATGAACTTGAGGAAATGATGGTGCACAACAAATGGTCTGAACTCTGGACAGATGTAGATGAATCACAGCGAAGAGCATATCTCAGAGATCTCTTAGTCAACTGTGCTACTGATGTAATTCTACTTGATCAAGATGAACTCAAGGAGGGAGAGAACTATGAAACACCACCCAAGGAGCTTGAGTCAATCATTAGACAAACAGTGGCTCAAATGCCCAGAAACGAAAAGCCCTGGGAAAAGATCGACATCAACGCCCCCTTTCAAGAGGAAATCAGAGAAAACATCTGGCGAAAAGAGGATAAGGTCAGAGAACTGGATGAACTGAAGATCTGTGGCCTTAACCATCTACGAGGACAAAACAAGGGCGGACAGTTGTTTCTACTTAGTCATCACTATATGGGAAAACAGAGAGAAGTCTGGCAACACGAACTTCAAACAGCCAAGGACCCTGTCTGGGCTGTTCTCAATGTGGCTGAAACCAACTTTCAAGATATCAAACTCTCTGTCTACCATCTTCAGCGCTCCGACGGAACGGTATTCACGTGCAAGGAAAATGATCTCTACATGCTAAAGATGGACGACATCTATCAGATGTATCTTGCATTCCAGGAAATTCCAGGCATTCGTGACAAAACTACACAAGATGGGCTGGATGCACTCAAGCGGTTTATGATCAGACAAATCAAATTCTTTGCCTCTCATGATCTTCAGATGGCTCTTGAAACAAACATGCCAAAGACGAATCTCACAAGGCCAAAGCTGTATGGACAAGAATTGGAAGACTTTCCTGAGTATTACATCTTTGATAGTCCAATCACGCTTATCTATCTGAACCACAATGGTGAGAAACGTATGCTATTCATTGATGAAATTAACAAATACTGTGACGGAACCCTGAAAATTGTGAAAGAGAAGCTGCAACCGATCAGAGAAGCATTTAAAGAAAGACAGCAGAAGTATGCAGATGCCACAGATGTTGAATTAAAAGAGGCACACAGAATTGACAATATCCTACAGGCCATCGAAAAGCAACTTGATAGAAGAAATTCACTCAGAAACTATGAGCACGCACTTAATCTCAGAAAGAATTATTATAAAGCTCAAAAGTGAAGAGAAGAAGAAGCAAGACGGCACTTGATCACAAAGGGGGAGATTGTTGAGGAAAAATATTAATTGTGATCAAGCTTGTCTGATGTCTTGTTTATTTATCTAGAATAGATTAACGTTTTAATGTATTTATGATGTAATAAATTAGACTAAGGGTTTAAGGCCCAAAAAGGCCTAGGCCCAGAATTCTAGGTTACCATTCTCGGTACCTGTACCTGCGCCTATAAATACGCGTACTTGTGGTACAGGACGAAGAATAATCAGCAATACAGTACTATTTTCATACTTTTCGATAGTATAGCGTAAGGCTCTATTGCTCTCAGATTGATCATATCATTATCTAGACCTTACCTATATTGTCATAGATCGTATTTTGCTGTTCAATACATCCTTATTTTGGGACCAACAGTATTGACTGAAGTTACTGTAGTGGATCATTTTAGATATTTTTTTCATATAATTTTTTTATTTGATTTATTAGTAACAAATATGTTAAATATAATTTTCCCATAAAACAGCAGAATCAGTCAATACAGCTACTTCAGTCAGAACTTAATAATTTTCAGCAGAATCAGCCAATTCAGTCAATATAAGGTTAGTTTTGGCAGACATAAGTTTTTTTTCTTCTAGCTCTTGTACTATTTAAAAAGTTTCTAACAGCTTCTAGTTGTATGTTTGGTATGACAATTTTTAAGAGCTTTTCAAAAAATAATTTTTTTTAAAGATGCTACAATAGAAGCATCTGAGAAATGTTTGTGACTTTTAGCATTAATTAGTCCCAACAGCTTGTATACCAAACAGAACTAACCAAATAGTCATTTATTTTACCAAACAACTACCACATTTTACTTTAAAGATCTTTTCTGTCACTAAAAGCTAAGAGTTACCAAAAAGTCTGTAAAAGTATCTTTTTAATTAGTTGTGCCAAACATACCTTACGGTGCTTATCATTACCCTCGTTAATAAGCGGCGCATAAAATAAGCAATGTTGTAAGATCATGTTTACTTCAAAGGGTGTAAAACACCGTTTAACATTAAATTGTCCAAAATAACCCTATACATATACAGACATACAAACATTCATGAACACAAGTACTCCGTATATAATATAATATGTGGGATCACCTCGTACGTGTACCCATACCCCTAACCCCTACCCTGCCCTATACCCTGTACCCCCACCCCTACCCTACACCCTACACCCAATTCCACACCTTTGGCCCCTATCTCTACCCTTACAACGACCTTACCCACTACCCCTACTCCCATACAACCCTTCATACCCACCCATACCCCTAACAATTACCCTACTTGTAGGGGTGAGGTCGGAGTAGGGTCAAGGTAGGGTAAGTGTCACGCCCCAGACCGCGTCTGTGCCACGTGGACAACCGTCGTACAACCCAATAAGAATAACCGCAGTTCATCCTTACCGAATTATACAAGACGTCCGAAAGATACATATGCCAAAACCGATTAGTAAACATATATAACAACATCAACATACAATCAAACACATAGCGGAATATAAGTGTTTAGTAAGAACCCACACAAGGGTAAAACAAGAGCTCGCAGGCTCCATTAATTTATAAGTGAAAATAGTTCCATGAGCATTATTTAATTATTTAAAAATGGAACGAGAGGAAGCACGAACCACGTCTTCTCTCCATCGATCTCCCGAGCAACGGGTGCAGGAAGTAAGCTCTAGCTTCAACCTGAAAGGGTGGTTCCCCCGAGGGATCAGTACTACAGAAAAGTACTGGTGAGGGCAAACTGTATGTAATGTAACTAACGTTTCTCACGTGAGACCCTCAAAATAGGGTGATAGTATAATTATGGGCATAACTCTTAGCTACCCCTTATCAAAACAAAATGTATACATATATACATATGAGTAAAATATCTGGCCCGTGGGCCCATTTGTCTTTCAAATCATTTAGGCATAACAGCCTCATTAAATTCACCCTTCCCATGTCTTACCCTCGAGTGGAGTCACCCGCAGGCTGACTCACCCGATATCAAAATATAATTACTGTGGGGGCCCTTCGGACTCCCATATCACGGACATGGTTTAAATCAATTCCTAGACCAAGGAAAATATCCTATCGGAAACTCGTTCCCGATCAAGCACGTTTAATCATTTAAAATCATTACCTTGAGGTTCACCTACCTCGAGGACTATCCGTCCTTACAATCATAGTTTACATTCCCGGGGCTAACCCCGCCTTGAGGAGTACGCATACACCCTCATCCTATGTGTAATTTGCTGGAGGTTAACACACCTCAAGGACTACACGGGCCCTTGTTACTATATGCAATTTGATGGAGGTTAACACACCTCAAGGACTGCATTTGCCCTTGTTACCTATATGTAATTTGCTGGAGGTTAACACACCTCAAGGACTACACGGGCCCTTGTTACCTATATGCAATTTGATGGAGGTTAACACACCTCAAGGACTGCATTTGCCCTTGTTACCTATGTGTAATTTGCTGGAGGTTAACACACCTCAAGGACTACACGGGCCCTTGTTACCTATATGCAATTTGATGGAGGTTAACACACCTCAAGGACTGCATTTGCCCTTGTTACCTATGTGTAATTTGCTGGAGGTTAACACACCTCAAGGACTACACGGGCCCTTGTTACCTATATGCAATTTGATGGAGGTTAACACACCTCAAGGACTGCATTTGCCCTTGTTACCTATGTGTAATTTGCTGGAGGTTAACACACCTCAAGGACTACACGGGCCCTTGTTAACATTTGAGTATAAAGGACTCCTCCTGGTCCTACAGAGTTTTACCCAACCTTACTCGGTCCCGGGTATTCACCCGCCATGTATAATCTACCACGTACCTCGCCCGGTCGTGGTCTATAATTTCTTTACTAACGACTAGTCCAAGTCTTAGCGTTTAAACCGTATTTGAAGCCTTAGCAACCAATGTGGACGGGTCCCACCCGAACGGCCCACATAAACTTACTCAAAAACTGCATATTGGGTGTAATACCCAATACCCGGTCGGGTATTACCCATACCCGGTCGGGTATGGTGAGGCAGTAGCCTCTGGAACTGATTTTAGCTAATACCCGGTCGGGTATTTACTTATACCCGGTCGGGTATAGCCTTTGACTTGGCGGTCAACGCCCGTTTGACCGCACAAACGAAGTCCGATTTACGTGAAATTTTATACACATGTACTTCTTGACTTCCTCAATCCAAAAATACCTTTTTGGGTCCTTGGAACATCATACATAATTAATTATCACATTTTAAATCATCAAGCTTACTTAACATGCTTTTCAACCATATTTTAAATATAATCATGGCATAACACATACTTGATTATCTTTAATCATTCAATAAAATATATTCTTGATTACTTTAGGTAATCTATGCCTCACTCAAAAGTTATAAAGCATAAAGCCATCTTCTCACAACCATTAATAAGTACTTCATACTTATTAATCGTTTATGTATTTCGTTCTAGTTTATTCTTCATAACTAGATTTAATTTAATGACATGTATGATTAAGTACTTGAATCCTTCAAGAATACCATCTCGAATTACCTTAGTTAAATCATCCATGATTATCCTTTATCAAAAATATTAATAATTCTTTTACTCATTAATCGTGCCATTTTCACATAACTTATAATCATTATAGTTAATCACATGTTTAAACACTTTTAAACATTTCTATACATATTCACATACTAGATTACTCTAGTTACCTCATACATAGTCCATGTATGCATTTTTATACATTTGACAATGATATATTCATGATTAATCCACAAATAAATCTCTTATTCATTAAACATGTAATATTTCCATAATTCATATTCACCATGACTAATCATGCATTTTAATCCATTTAATCATTTCTCAAATCATGATAAGGATTTTATTTAGGTAATCCCACGTTTGACCCAAGAGTTACAAGACACGTAGTCGTCCACTCACCTTGAAATGACGCTAACGAGCTTTTATCCTCTTTGTTTGAACTCCGGCGACCTTTGAATTTTCCGGCAAAAACTCCGGTGGCTCCGGCGACTTTCCGGCCACTTCTAGATTCCTTGAGAAGTATAGAATACCTTGGTAAAATTCCTAACAAGGTTTGACAACCAAAAGTGGTATAAACGTCAAAACCTTCCGAGAAGGTGTTTTCCGGTGAACCGGTCTTACTCCGGTCATAACTCCATTCATGGTTAAACTTAACCCTCCAAACCCTCATACTACACCTCTATAAGTGTAGAACAAGCTTATGGGTTCATCATATGATTTATAAAATCATATGAGATAAAATGAAAGAGGAAAAAATAATAATGAAGTCATTACCTTGTTTTCTCCCTAAGTTTTCTTTACTTTCTCCACTCTTTCTTCTTCCTTGATCATCCTTCTTGCTTGAGCTTGGTTAGAGGTTATGGAGATAAGAAGTTGTAGACCTCCTCTGGCTGTTTTGTGTGGTATGGCCGAACTAATGGGATGAGGATGGGGTGAGGAGGCTCTTTTGTCTCAATTGTACAATGAATGTGGGAGTGAGGTCCACTCAATGTCCTTTTGATGCCAAACCATTCAAATCACATACAATGCATCCCTCCATCACCCTCCATCCCACATCTCGGCTGTTTGGTTGCATAATTACGTGGGGTGGCCCCCACCCATGTGGGAGGTCATCCCAATGTGTCTCGAAATGTACATTCGGTCCCGAAAGTTGTATTTTCCGGACTGTTTTAATTAAATTTTATTTTATCGGGTCAAGTAAAATATATATCATTCTTCCAATTAATATTGGACTCTAAAATGAATATATATTACCCAACTTCAATTTAGTGGTCCCCAGAATTTATTTCGGGCTGTTATCTGATTAATTACCTATACTGGTAATGGGACCTCGTTTGATCGAAAGGCCAACTTTATGGCTCAACATTTATTTACAACCTCATATAAATATTATCTAGACCAAGATGAATATAATATGTGGTCCGTAAATATCGGATGGTCGTCACCCACGTGTGGGCCCAACGTGTATTTTACTGTTCAAGTAACAGTAAAAATGAGAACGCGTCATCTCGTAAATTCATTAGCAATTTCTCATGACTCAATATGTGTATTGATATTTTGTGACATTTTAATAAAATGTTACACATCTTTTTAAGTGATCCCAAATGTAAAAACAGATAAAATCTTATCTGTTTGTTCCCAAAATAAAATATCTTTAAGGTAGGGTCCTCCAAAAGTACCCTTCTTTAATATACCAAGTTAATCAATATTATTCATCCCATTATTTTGGTTTCTTAGAATGTTTATATTTCTTCTGTTATAAATTCGTAGTCCCACGAATTATTGACAGTCCGATAATTAAGGACTCCCCACTATTGAATAGTGGCCCTGGCCCGCTCGGCCATCCAGTTGTCGCTCTTTATAACAATGGGGTCCACGACCCATTCCTACTATCGTAATAGTATCGTTTTGGAAAATAGTAATATTTTATAAACTTGAAATACCACGTGTGGTCCCACGTCTAAATTAATAACCCTTTATTAATTTAGGACAAAATTTTACTTTCTCATTTATCGAGACTCATCTTAGTCTCGATTTACCTTCTTTAACCAAGTACTTTACGAAAAAAAAAATTATCTGGGTAAAATTCGGGTCCGGTGTTACAGTAAGTGGGTACGGGTGGGGTGGGGGTATGGTCGAGGTAGGGTGGGTGTGTAGGGTGGGGTCGATGTAGAGGAAGGTGGTATGGGGGTAAAGGGGTAGGGGTCGGGGTTGCATGGGCGGGGTGGGGTGGAGTGGGAGGATGGTGGTAGGGTGAGTTCAGGATCAGGGTGGGGCCGAGGTAGGGGCAAGTGGTAGGGGTGGGTTATAGCTAGGGGTAAGGGTAGGGTGGGGTCGGGGTAAGGTAAGGTAGGGTAGGTGTAGGGCTGTTATGATAGGGGGTGGAGGTGAGGGGTAGGATGGCGGTAGGGCCGGGGTGGGGCTGAGGTAGGGGCAAGTGGTAGGGGGTGGGGTAGGGTTGTGGTTAGGGGTAGGGGTGGGTAGGTGGGGTCGGGTAAGGTAGGTAGGGATGGGGGTATGATAGGGGGTAGGATGGTAGTAGGGTCGCGATCGGGGTGTGGCCGAGTAGGGGTAGGGGTAAGGGGTAACTAGGAAAGGTACGAGGATGGAGGTAGTGGGTAGGATGCGGTTGGGGTGAGGTCGGGGTAGTAGGGTAGGGCGGGGTGGATAGAGGGTAGCGGGTAGAGGGGTAACATTAGGGTAAGCCCAAGAGGTAAGGGTAAGGATAAATTCAGAAAGTGAAAAGCTTAAAGTGTCGCTTAAATAATACATGAAGGGTGATATGCTTAGTAGTCGACATTTTAAGCACTTTTTTTTATTAGTAAGGAGCTTTTTAAGCATCGTGCGTGTTACTTCACAAGTCTTACTAACTTAAATGTGTCTTAAGCAGCGAAGAACATCTCCTAAATTTATATCACTCAGACTACGACCCCCAAGCTAAATTTATTTACAGAAATTAATTTCCGGGTTCCCCACTAACAAGTTTTTTTCCGAATTAATGCTTAATAAAAAATTATTTATGAAATTAAGGTCGGGTTAAAAGTATTTACCAAAATAGTGCTGGGAAATCATATAAATAAGTGTGGGCCACATTGGATATAAAAACCACTTTTTTTCTTTAACAGTCCATAACTTTTTCGTTTTTGCTCCACTTTTTATAAAAAATATACAAAATTCATGATTTTTTATTATCTTTCATTTGACACTAATTTTGGATATATAAACTTTTAAAAAATTGAAGACTTATTAAACAATATTCTTATTTTCCAATCTCGGATTCTCGGTACGGATTATTTCAAAACAATAATTACACATTATAGTCCGTACGCCCAATCAAATAAACAATAATACAAATCTAGCTTCACTGCTCATATCAGACAAAAGCCATGCACCAAAACAAAATTCTGGAGCCCAGTCCACTCCCTCTCTGCTTGGCCTAGGCCCTCTTGTGCTGCACAACCTTGCTGCTGCGCATGGCAGCCTGTCTGCACTCTGCAGGACCCTCGTCCATTACCTGCTCTCATTCAAACAAACCTTTACATAATCTCATACTCCCTCCGTAACTTAAAAATCTTCCCACTTTCCTTTTTCGTCCGTAACACAAAAATCTTCTCATTTCTAAATCTTCCCATCATACCCTCAATAATTCTTAAAATAATACACTATTACAACTACTTTTTTTGGATTTATCCCACATTCCACTACATTATTCCACTATTTTCCCATCATACCCTCAATAATCCATATCATCTTTCACTATTCTTAATCTACCTACTTTTCAAATGGGAAGATTTTAAAGTTACGGAGGGAGTATATGCCAACCTACCACCTCTCTTACAAACCAAACCCTCCAACCAGCCCAATTCTTCCATAAACACGTACACCCCCTACATCCTCACCCCTTAAACCAAACCAATCCATTACCTCATCCGGATCCTCCAAGACCTATACTCCTATCCCTCCAACCAGCCCAATATTAGTGTCAAATGAAAGATAATAAAAAAATCATGAATTTTGATATATATTTATAAAAAGTGGAGCAAAAACAAAAAAGTTACGGACTGTTAAAGAAAAAAGTGGTTTTTATATCCAATGGGGCCCACACTTATTTATATGATTTCCTTGCCTCTAAGGGCACCAACTATGAGAGGTCAAATGGGGATCATAAAAAAAAATTAACCCCACTTGATCCCCACTATGGGAGATCACAAAGTGAAGGATTTCAAGAAGGGAGGTCACGAATGGGAGCTAACATGTGCTTTGTGACCAACCAATTAGAAAAATCCAAATGGCATTTTACATTGAATCAACCCCATCTACTACCCCCAACTCCCTAATTTCATATATTATGTACTACCTCCATCCCGTTGGAATGTTCCCGTTCGGTTTACGATGCTTGATTGACGATAAAGCAACTCGATCCCTGTTCACACTCCGCTTATTTTTAGTAAATAAAATTTACATATTCAGAAACTACATTAAAACCGCTACAAAGCCTGATCAAGAAAAGTTCAATTTGATAAAAATTTGATATATAAAGTAAAAGATTAGGAGTGACCTAAGTTGACCAATGAATAGTGAACGGGAACATTCCAACGGGACGGAGGGAGTATTAAATTTAATTTATAATAATAAAAAAATTATATCACAAAATTAGATTTTTTTCCTCTATATATAGATACCAATGAAGGATATATTTAGTTACTTCGAAATTTATCATTTCTTTTCTTCGTGCATCTTATTTTATCTGTTCTAAAACATTTTTTCCTCTGAATTAAGGATATGTAACAATTTTTTAAAAATAATTATATATTTATTTTTTTTACACTAAATAATTATAGTGGGTCAAATGTGAATTTTATATGGAGTATTCCTTTTTTAAACTAACTAAATTAATAATGGTGGAATATATAAAAAATAAGGAGAGATAGTGTAAAAATTTTAAGTGACCTAGGTCACCATAGTGGGGAGAAATTGGGATGAGTTGGAGGGGATTAAGTTTTTGGAAGAAAATGATGTGGAAGAGAGAGTAGGAGGTCAAGTGACATTAGCATTCTGGACAAGGGCGTAGCTAGAATTGAAAGTTGGGCTGGGCCGGTACAAAGAATTTTTCAGATAATTTTTTTCACATAAATTTTTAGATTAGAAATACAAAGAATTTTCACAGTTGGGGCGGGCCATGGCCCGGTTGGCCACCCCTCTAGCTTCGCCCCTGATTGTGGATGCTCTAGGCTTCATCATCCGTAATTCCTAAATACAGTAGCATGCAAGAGTCGTCAAACCATTTGGCGACTTCAAAGTCGCCAAACCGTTTGGCGACTTCATCCTACCATGATTAGACCCAGCAGTATTTTTGTTTTAACCTGACCTTAATTTCGTAAATAATTTTTTATTTATCATTAATTTGGAAAAAAAACTCCCCACCAGCAGATGTCGAATGATATTCATGGTGATGTTGATTTTTGCAAGCTAATTATGTAAAGACATCATGTACAACATTTGAAAAAATTGTGGTCAAGGATAATTTAGGAAAAAGAAAATTTTAAAATAATAAATAATTATTTTATACAACGTGGTTTGGACTTTGGATAGTGGGGTACGGAAGGACAGTATATACTTCGTACTTAATAACAAGTGTCTCATAATTATATTAATCGATTTTGTCAAAGAATTGATTAAAATAAAGAGGGTGCAGATCATGCACGAGTGCAAAACAACTGTTTTTCTTGTCCAAAGTTGACTTGGGGGGGGGGGGGGGGGGGGTGAGATGAACGAGATGAAGGAATGAAATTGACCTCTTCAAACTTAAGCATTTAAATTTCGGTTGAAATTATTATAATCATATAGGAATAAGAGGAAATCGAAAGCCTTTCAAAAATTAATGGAGAGACAAGAAAACCTCTTGGGTTGAGATGGTGAACTAGGATGCAATTGGCCTACTGTTTTTAGAATAATATACTCCATCCTTATATAAAAATCTGGTTTGACTTGCACACATTATGATGAAATAATATTTTTTGACTTCCTAAAATGTCTCCTTTACTAAGATGTGAATTTTATGAAGAAGACTTTGTTGACACTGTGTTATCACTATTATTTAAAGTTGGTAGAGTAAATTAGTCTAAATTTATTTAACAAGGAGAGTTATTATATTAATTTACCCTACTAACTTTAAATAATAGTGATAACACAGTGTCAACAAAGTATTCTACATAAAATTTAAATTTATTATGACTTCTTAAGAGCGTTCAAATAAGGAGAGAGATATTTTGCTTATGAATATTTTTGTGTCTATATCTCTCATGTCACTTGTACACCATGTTGACCTAATAGTACTCAACTACCAAACTGATCTAATTATCATGCTGACTTCTTAAATATTCTGCGGGATAATTCAAAATAAACATAACACGAATAAATTGGACCAAAATGGCAACAGTTTATTTAACCACACCGGTATAATGCTCGTGAATTTTGAAATATGCCACTGCTTCGGTCTCATTAGCATTGAGATATGAACATGTGATTCAATTATTAAGAAAAATGATTTTTTGTTTTTATATTGAATTGATAAAGTAAACACAGTGTAAAAATGATTTACAATCACACAAACTTTATTAAATATGTTACTACGTATGTGACTATTTTAGTGGGACGGACTAATTTAAAAAGAAAAGACAAGATAATCACAAATTTACAATGTGACCATTTTACTAATAGTTACTCTTTATTTATGGAGTGAATAACTATCAATGTATACAATAGAAACCATGTTCACGAACAGGGGCGGATGCACTTTACATTTGATGGGGGCACATGCCCCCAATGGCATCAAATTTTTTAATGTATATAGAAGTATATACGTATATATATAATTTATACAATTAAGGTGTGCCCCCAATCAATAATTTGGAGGACCCCAATGATATTTTACAATCTTCATGAAGTCCCGGTCAAATAGTCAAGGGATACGGCCCAACCAATTGTCCCCTTTTATGTTGCGATGTTTTCATATTTTAATTCTTAGAATTTCATGATAATTCATGTTGTGTATTTAGAATGGGTTATTGAGTTTTACTTTATTAGTTTATTTATTGGGAAATTTATTTTGGCAAATTAATTAAACATAGGCATTTGAGCGGATCGATTAATAATAAGTTTTTGGGCAAATTATTTAGGGTAAATGATAAGTATAATTTTTAAAATGTTATTTATTTGGCAGATTAAACAGTGATAATATGATTCTATAAATGAAAATCACCGCTTTCATAGTCAAAGAGGGGATGCTTGACAAACTTCCGGTGTTGATGTATTACGGAGTACATAGTACTCTTTCAATGCCTAGAAAAATTGAATAGATGAAAATAAGAAAATACTTGATTAAGGGAGCCAACCAATCTCGTGGCTTTGATTTCACTCAAAACCTTATAGTAAAAAAATTGCGGCATATGAATCCAGCCAAATAATTGGCTAGAATCATTTGATCTATTTTCGCACATATTTTTTTCTTTATTTTGTTTTATTTATAAAATACATTTTATTATATTTTCATACTTCAGCAGATTCAGTCAATTCAATCGTCTCGATTATAACTTAATGAATTTTGCATAAACAACTGATTTGAGTAATTTTAGTGTTATCAAAGGGGCTATTTCTATTACACCTACATTGTTTTTTTTTTTTTTTCATATTTTGAAGTTCACTTATACGGAGTAATTATTAAAAAATTGTCACTTGCTTTGAAGTGGTGCCCCCAATAGTTAAATTTTCTAGATCCGCCCCTGTTCACGAAGTGATGATATATTTTTTCTTCTAAATTTAGAATTAATATCCAAATAAACCTGGGAAGCACAAAGTTTTGGTGGAGTGATATGTCATACTACGTATGTCCCAAGTGGAGTTGTGGATGGCTATAATGATAATTATGATACAACTATTCTGGATATTGGCCCAAGTAATAGTGAATCTGAATTTTCTTTCGCACGATGGTGTGCCTTGCGGTGGGGATCGGAACAGTCAAATACCCAGAGCCATCTTTTTGGCAAGTTCAACATGTTTGGAATAGAGCCCACCATTTTTGGTGGGCAGGAATTTTTTCCTTCTATTAATATTATTATATAGCAGTTTTTTTTTGCAAGAAATAGGCTTAAATGGATAACACATCATTCAGGTAGTAGGTAAACCAACAAAAATACTCCTGACAATAGCCGATCTTCGAACCAGACTTAGAGTTTATCACCTCGACAGAAGCAATATAACTACTCGTTGATCCATTAATGGGCACAAATGAGCCAAAGACGGTTAAAGCCGTCCTTCTATCACTCACATCCAAATCCACAGTCTTACAACAGAATAAAATAAGGAGTCGAAAGTAAACAAAACAAACGAAATCAAAATAAATAAAAGCGAAAAAATAAAAGTCATGTCCCAGCTTCCCAATCACCACTAGCTTCCATGTTCCTAGCGCTGGCATTAGAATGATCAGCTTTGGCGGGCTTACACCTCGATGCCCGCCTCCTCCCCGTTTGTTGCCCCATCCAGAGCTATATTATCCCCCACGTGCTTCTCTGCTTCCTGGGCCTCCCAAATGCGCCTTCGTTTTTGCTCTCCAGACACCTCCTCATTGTCTCCTAATTCCGCGTCTTTAGTTGAGATATGTGTCATTTCTAATGCAGACTCCTTCGAGCCCCCTCTCTCGTCCTTCCATCCGACTTGTTGTCCTTTATGTTGCGGATCCCGGCTCGAGCTTGAAGACCCATCCACCATCCACTTGTTTCCCCCCATAGGACTAGTCTTCACCTCACTACCTGCTCGAAGATGTCGCCCAAAAGTTTTTACCAACACCAGATTTTCTTCATATGTTAATGGACGGAATTTATCAGAATGCCTTATGGTGCCGCAGACAAAACAGAAATCGTGCAACTTTTCATACATAAATCCACTCAATTACCAACTCCTCCTTTCTTAAGGGTTGTTCCCCTTTTCAGGGGCTTTTCCACATTCATACACACCCTAACTCGCAAGTAAGGTTCCCACTTTTCACTAAATTTATCAACCCGCTTAGTTGTTCCTAAATTCATCAAGCTATACGGGACATTATGGACTTGCACCCAAAACTTGGCCTCATTTACACAAATTTTATGTGGAATATCATCTGGTTTAACTTCTTTCAGAATCAACAAATTCCTCTCAAACTACCATGGACCTCCATCAAGAACATGTTTCATATCAATAGAATGGTAAAAAGCAAAAAGGTGCCTCTTGTCATCTATTTGTTTGATTGAAACACCTTTCCCCGGCTCCACGGAGATGCCATAAGCTCTTCGAACACTGGAAACCCCTACCACCGGAAAGCTCGGCCGATTCACCTCAACGAGTATATCTTCAAGCTCAGCTTCACCCAGATCTAGCTCTTCGGCATCATCTTTAGTATTCATCTTCTTATACTGGTCAACCATTCACTCCATACAACCCTTGCTTCCTCCTAACCCACCGAAGAAACACCCCTGCCTAGATTCAAACTCCGCTATTTTTTTCGACGGGAAACTTTGTTGCTGAATTCGAACCTGCACGAACCTCCTCGCAAACCAATTTGTATGATGCGGCTGCCTTGCTTACTTTCGCTCTCATCTCCTCCACCCGAAGACCCTAAACACGAACAGAATTGCCGGAAAACGGCACCGCTCCTCGACTAAGGTCGACATCGGACAATTAACGTTCTAGTGGTAAACCCTAGAGAGAGAAAACTTCATCATTTGAGTGGAGATGTGTGTGTGTGTGTGTATATATATATATATAGCAACTTTTTTTTGAGAGGATATATATAGCAAATTAGAAATACAGTTTTAATAATAATAATAATAGTAATAATAGAAATAATAGTTATAATTGTAATAATAATAGTAATAATAGTAATAATAGTAATAATAATAACAATAATAATAATAATAACAATAATAACAATAATAACAATAATAACAATAATAACAATAATAACAATAACAACAACAACAACAACAACAACAATAATAATAATAATAATAATAATAATATAAATACATAAACAGAGTTATGTAAGGATGACTTTTAGAATGACTATTTGGAAAAGATCGAGTACAATCAGGGGCGGAGCCAAAAAATGTGTGAGGGATGTTAGAATTTAATTATATACATTATCAAAATGATGGATAGTTATTATATAATACTAGAGTTAAATGTGTCATATGTAGCTAAGATAAATGATAGTTTAATGAGCATTTTCGGTTAATGTATTGATATATATGTAATGTATCATAATGTCCACACAACTAATCACGGAATAATGTGTTTAATTTTTAAATTTAAGAATATAATCAACGTCACACATCAATTTTTCTTATTTCCAATTAAGATGGTGCTGATTTTTTTAGAAGTCATAACCTTTAACTCGCAATGAGTTATGAAACCCATAATTTATCAAATCGAAGGTACTTTAGAGATCTGCATTCTTGAACTTTCAGCGCGGTCGGCTGTCCGCCCTGACCCCCTTGGCTCTGCCCCTGAGTACAACGATTTGATAGATGATTTTGCTTCAAGAGGGCAAGGAAGGCATCTTTATTCAAATGATATTATAATGGTTATATTTAGTTATTTTCAGTCATGTATTTTTCTATATGAAAACTTGGACACAATTAATATTGTTGAATTTTGTAAGTTTTTATTATTTGTGATCTTATTTTTGTTCATATGGGGGCCTCATTTTGATATTTAAATATGACCTTTAAATTTATTAGACACCTCTACGAATAGCAATCACGACGATCTCGAGATCGGCGCAGGAGCTAATCCCAAAATCCCGCCCTTGATTTTTCGATTGAATGATCGTGAAGAGCCAAGCATTCTACCTTGCTTTAAAGCAAACAGAGGCTCTGGATCTACTAATAGTCTAGTATTTCATTTTTCAACTAATTAAAGCATTATGAATTGATAATGGTTTTTTTACAAGAATATCACTAAAATAAAACATATTTACATAAATATGACTATTCATTACTACAATATGGTGTTGTGGTAACTTAAGCTCAAAACTTGAACATGAATTATTATGATTTCATTACTACTCTAGTCACTAATCACATTTTTGTAAATCATCTTTATTTTGGTCATATTTATGTAATTATTTCATTGATAATACCGAGCTTTTTCCAAAAACAATTGTGGAGCAGAGCGGGGACCCTCCAAAATAAGCTAAAATGGTAAATGAACCTGTTAGGACTTTTTCTGGTATCCAATCTAGTTAGATGTCTTTGTATCTGTGTAGTTGTTTGTTAAATGTGTAATATGGGCCACAATTGAATATCAGCCCATTAGCCTCTCTTGTAAGCCATAAGTTAGCCATCCTCTCCTATAAAGGGAGGCTAACTTATGAGAAAACCTAGAGAAGGCATAGAGTATAGAGGCAGAATAGAATAGAATAGTTTACGCTGCTCTCTCTCTCTAGAGGGAGAGCAGCGACCATTTTCATACGGTATACCAATGTTCTCGATATATAGACATGAATGAGAATCTATCTGCTTCTTCTCTCACTGTTCTATGATTGTATGATTGTTTAGAATAGGGACTAACATGTGGTATCAGAGCCGAGGCGTGAAATAGATCGAATCCATCTGCGTTTTTCGGATCTGCCTTTATCGAGAAAGACCACACCTATTTAAAAAAACTGAGTTTTCGATATTTTGGTTTGATGATTTGTTTTCAATTTTTTCAGCGATTTCTGGAAGATTAGGATCGAAAATCTGTTTGAAAACAACCTGCGATTTCATTTGTGAAGAAATCTTTGTTTTTACAGTTGCAGATTTTCGAAGCTTGGTGTTTCTCGATGTTTTGGAAGTTTTCGATGTTTTCTCAGTTTAACCTCTGAAATCTTGTTTTTGATCCAATCACTGTAAAAGGTATACTGTTAGAATCGCCTCTCAGAACCGATCAAGCAGTATATCTTCATTTTTGGAACCTGTAAATTTCAGATTTTCGATTTCTCGATATTTTTCTCATCGAAAACAGGTTCTCGCAGTTTGATGATCGAAGAACAAGCTTCTCGATATTGTCTTTTCGAAAACAGGCTTCTCGCAGGTTGAACTTCGAAAACAGGTTTCTCGCAGGTTGAACTTCGAAAACAGGTTTCTCGCAGGTTGAACTTCGAAAACAGGTTTCTCGCAGATTGAAGTTCGAAAACACGTTTCTCGAAGTTTGGAGTTCGAAAACATGTTTCTCGACATTCAATATCGAAAAAAAAAGTTTTCGATATTCAAACATCGAGAAAAAGTTTTCGATATTCAAACATCGAGAAGAAGTTTTCGATATTCATTCATCGAGAAGACGTTTTCGATATTCAATCTTCGAGAAGAAGTTTTCGATATTCAACATCGAGAAGACGTTTTCGATATTTAACATCGAGAAGATGTTTTCGATATCCAACATCGAGAATACATTTTCGATATTTTATATCGAGAAAAAGTTTTCGAGGTCCAACATCGAGAAAAAGTTTTCGAGGTCCAACATCGAGAACCTCAGCTTCGAAAAGTTTTACAAAGTTAAAAATTCAAACTTTTCGATGTCCTGCACTGTTTTGGCCATAACTTTTGACTCGGTGATCCGATTTACGCGTATAATACCTTTTCGGAAAGCTCGTGAAAAGGTCTACATGAATTCCTGGGGAACCCCAGAACCCCTTCTCACGCTCCCTCACTCGCCGTTTTTGAGGGAGATATCACCTGTTTTCCGAAAAATCACCAAAAGTCAAAGTCAAGGTCAAAACTGAGGCAAATCTGGTCAATTCTTCCAAAATCAAACCAAAGTCAAACCAAATGTCAAAGTTGGTCTAATCTACATTGTAAGGTCCGGAACTCGTAGATAATTCAATCAACCTCGCGTCAACGGTCATTTCACAACAATCAACAATCAACTACTGATGCCTCCCCTAACTCATCAACAATGTGTGATCATCACTGTGCTGAAATTCTAGACGATGAGTTCAGGGTAAACCGTCATGTGTGGTACTTGTACAGATTGCTCCATACACATGGAAGGTATATCAAGCTGTGAGCAATCAAACCTTGCACAATCTGAGGGGGAGTTACAGTTTTCTCCTCCTGGCGCCACACAACGACAAAGCAAGGATTCTCTCAAAGGATGCAACATTTGAGGGGGAGTTTTCAATTTTACCCTCCTCGGTACCGAACGATGAAAAAGCATACCGAGTGCTTCAGTTGAGGGGGAGTACAGAGAGAAAATGAAGAAACAAAGAGAATGAGAGAGAAGTCCCTATGGCTTAGTAAACCCAATTAAGCCTACCCAAGGGACAAAGCCGAGAGTAAATGAGTGAATGTGTGACTGAGTGAATACTATGAGCGTTAGGAAGCAGAAGGCTCAAGTGAGCAAGAAAACAATATTCAATGATAAGTCTGCTACCTCAACTGCCTACTATCAATTGATCAATTACTCCCAGTCACTCAAATACTCTGGACAATCCCCATAGGTTTAGGACTGAATTTATTCAAATCCCGGGTAGAAGTCACTGCATCTTGTCCAACAGTGCATGCATAACCCTACCCAAGACCACTCATTTGTCTCCCAACAGACAGGTGTTTAATCATATTTCACGGGGAACCTCATCTCTCATTACTGTCTCCTTTCATTGATCACGCTGTGTCTAGTTATCTCACTCCCAAATGTTTTTGAATTTTCTAGGACACAGACACATTTTTGAGTCAGTTGCAGGTCCAAGTGACCATGCGAGAACTTCCATAGGGCTCATCTACTATAGATAGACCGATGATTGGACGGAAGTCCTGCTGTTGCAACATAGAAATCACCAACACGTTCAGGCCATCGCTTTAGAGTTTATCTCTATAGTGATGATAACGAGCGTCTTCACGACCTCGGGGGGCTACCACTTTCATTGTTGATCTTTATGATCATGCCTTAACAACCAGAGTGACATCTACTTCAGATGCTTCATAATGATTGGTTGGAAGTCCTGTTAGAGCTTTAATGCTTCTACATTTTATACAGGCCACACATCAGTGTTTACATTGATGTTGTGTTAACGGAACACTTCTGTGTATCCGGTCTTTATCCTTTAACTTTTCTGTTTGTTTTCAATTTTGTTACCCAGAATAAAAGAATAAAGGAATGACGCCCCGATTCATCGGATCGTCATGAGGGGGAGAGTAGTCCACATGTTGTTCACTATCAACAAATCATTTTTGGACACTTTGTCTACTATCTCTACTGCTAAATGGCCAAGCCAGCTTCAAGTCAAATGGTCAGCTATGCTCACAAGTCAACCATCTTTTTCTGCTGTACCACCGACGAGATCTCCTCAAAAGCAATAATTTTCCGCTGTGCAATGTAAACTTTGAGGAGACAAAGGTCAAGTATTCAAGTTCTGAAGATGAATCCTGTGTGCGCCTGTATATCAACCGAACACTCGTTCCATAGGCGCCATTGGAATTCATTAATGCTGATCAAGAGCAACTTCTGAAAGGTAAAGATCATAAGCTACATCCTGAAGATTCTTCAACTCCCCGGCATCAAAGAACAAATTGCCATGAAGACATCAAAGGGGAGATTGCAAGGATTTCTTCAAAAAGCCTTTTCAAGAAGCCGAGCGCAAAGACAAAGGAAGCTGAGCTGCATTGAGGAGCAACTGAACACAAAGACAAAGACATCCGCGCTGCAATGCTGATCAAACAAGATTGAACACCAAGGGGGAGATTGTTAGGACTTTTTCTGGTGTCCAATCTAGTTAGATGTCTTTGTATCTGTGTAGTTGTTAGTTAAATGTGTAATATGGGCCACAATTGAATATTAGCCCATTAGCCTCTCTTGTAAGCCATAAGTTAGCCATCCTCTCCTATAAAAGGAGGCTAACTTATGAGAAAACCTAGAGAAGGCATAGAGTATAGAGGCAGAATAGAATAGAATAGTTTACGCTGCTCTCTCTCGCTAGAGGGAGAGCAGCGGCCATTTTCATACGGTATACCAATGTTCTCGATATATTGACATGAATGAGAATCTATCTGCTTCTTCTCTCACTGTTCTATGATTGCATGATTGTTTAGAATAGGGACTAACAGAACCACTATTTTAAAAAGGCTCTTTTTAAATTATATACTCGGTATTACATTACAATGTTCAGGTTTTGTGCTCGACGTATTTTGAAAAACCCATGACTTAGAAGTTGTTCTCTTAATTAAATACCATAAACTTTCATATGTAATTTAAATACCCCAAATGTTCTATAAAAAGTAATTTTAGCATCATAATCAAGTATTATTTCTTTCAAAAATATAATTTTATGGTGTAATTGCATAATTTAAAATATTTTAGAAATCATGAAGAAACAATTAACATTCTAAACTTCTATTGTGAAATAATTAATGTTACCCCCAATCTCTATAATTGCAACACTTTTATTTTGCAATTTTAATTTGCTATTAACCCCATAAATTTACATTTTTAGAAAGAAATAATACATGTTCATGGTGCAAAAATAACTTTTTATATAATGTTTGGGGTATTTAAATTATATTTGCAAGTTTGAGGTCTTGACATCACATCCCTTCAAAGATTAGGGTATTTTTATTATCGTTGTTATTGTTGAAGTTAGTACACCATCATCATCATCATAATCATCATCATCACTATTATTATTATTATTATTATTATTATTATTATTTGTTGTTGTTGTTGTTGTTGTTGTTGTTGTTGTTGCTATTGTTATTATTACTATTGTAATTATTATTATTTTGTTGTTGTTGTTGTTACAATTATTCTTTGTACACCGTTATTTTATCCTCGAACTATCGTTATGTATTGTTTTTAGAACTATAGAAGCTTAATTGTTTGCATATGTAAAAGTGTGATGCTTTTGCATCATATTTTCCTAATATTACATTTACATATTTACTAACTACTATATGAAATTAAAATATTTAGTAAAAATCTAAAATGCCTTTTCACGCCTTCGCCACGCCTAAACCCGTCTAGGAATCTAGGATTTAAAGGCTTAGGGCTTGGTCTTTCTGTCTCATCACGCCTTGTGCCTTTTAGATCACTGCCTACAATAATAGGAGGTTATTTTTAATAAAAAAAATCCATATAACCTTAACTCCAATGATAATTATACACACCCAGACATCCTTTACTCAGGGCTCGTCCAGGTGGTTTCTAGGCATAGGGGGTGAGTGTAACACCCCGATTTTAGCGATCTAGTTAAATTAATATTTTATTTTATTTAGTTAGCTGAATAAGTTATGTTATGAATAATGTGATTTATTGTTTGATCATGTGTTGTTTTGGCAGGTAACGTTGACCGGTAAGCTCTAATAATTTAAAGTGGAGAAATAAGTAATGTTTTAAAGCTTAATCAGTTTATTTTGAAATAGAAAATACTTTTAATGTCTTAGAAACATATTTTTAAGAGATGATTAGAAGCCCAATTCAGTTAACTAAGCCCAGATAAATATGTTTAAGACTGAAATCCTTAAGAAGTGGTCATACGTGATATTAATACAAAAGACCTACGGCCTGCCGTTATATCCTCCCGTTAGCAGCCATGGCTTCTTTCCAGAAAAGTTTGCATCGCTTTCAATTTTGTGATCAAGAGTTTTCTTAGTTCTGTTCAACTCTCATACCTGGTAAGACAAATCCCATTCTCTCTACTTATATGTGTCCTTCTAGGATCGTCAAAAAGCATGAATTTCTGTTAGAATTGATTAGTTCCTTTGGTCTGTTAAAAGTTTTCAAAGTCTAGAATGAGTAAATTGAATAGTCCTTGTTTCGTAGGTTATTTAATTCCACACTCATGCTTTAGTTTGTTTTCCCTTCGTTCTCGGCAAAGTAGTGCTGTCTATTGCTAGTGGAGTATTTTTTATTGATTTGATGATTTCTAAATGCTGAACAGCGGGTGGATTTTAGTTGATGTTTAGGTCTTATAATATCTCGTTGATTTTGGAGTTCAAATTCAGATCATGATCTCATTTATGAAATTTTCAATATTATGGTCTCCACTACTAGATTCTTTTTCTGCTGCGATAGGGAGCTACGTTTAGTTCCAGCAAGAGTTCAGTTTCAAAACCAGGAATTTCTTTTGCCTATCGATGTGTCCTGAAACTAAAAGGGGATAAATTCCAATTTTTGAATCTTCGATTAGTTGATTTCAAGTGTCAATGTTTTTTTTCCCGGTAATGAAGATCAACTAAGTAATCTTTCTGTATATTCCAAACATTTAGGTAAAGTTCCAGCCGTATGATTTTGCTTTAAAATCTGCCAAATTCTTATTTTATATGATTATATTCAATTAAAGATTTAAGCTAAGGGAAGAGCTTACCGGGGAGACGTTATCAAGGTGCCACACTTATATGAGTATTTTGAGTTCAGCTGCTAACAGGTAAGTTCACTACCACCTGTACATGTTTGTTCAACCAAATTAAAGAAAGAAGTCTTGTTGATTTTTAATAGATGATTTTAGTCTATTTGCTATTATGTGAACTTGGTGAGTTATTTGCTGAGTTATTTTATTTGCTGTATTAAGTGATGATTATTATCTGGCATAGTCAAGAGTTTGTCAGTATTTTTATTTTCTGATTTAATGATGTTTTTATCCAAACGACACTATAAAAAGAACTAATATTTAAAGTGAAAGATTAAGTGATATGTACCTGGGAACAAGTTCCCACAGAGTAATCAGAGTTTCAGAGTTTCAGAGAGTCCGATATGTTTAGTGGGTCGCTCCCCTGAGCTGTCGGATTGGCGCCTTAGGGTACATATCACAGGCCCACAGAGTAAAATTAACCACAAAGAGTTTTACAGATAGTTTAATGAGATCTCTTTCAGAAAGTTTTACAGCAAGTTGTTTTGAGAACTCTTTCAGAAAGTCTTACAGAATGTTGTTTTGAGATCTCTTTCAGAAAGTTGTTTTGAGATCTCTTTCAGAATGTTTTACAGAAAGTGGTTTTGAGATCTCTTTCAGAAAGATTTACAAAGATGTTTTGAGAAAGAAATTTTGAGATCTCTCCAGCAGTTTTGAGAAATTATTTTAGAAAATATTTTCCTTTTGAGATCTCCCTCAGAATGTATTTGAGAAGTTATGTGTTAGTTATTTGTTCAGTGCATGCTTATAGCCTAAATTTATCTATTGATAAATTGGCATAGACTTCTAGATATTTTTGTGGATCCATAGTGACTTACTAAGCATAAAGCTTATCAGTTTTCTTTCTTCGCATGTACAGATACTAAGGATACGGCCAAGGCCTAAGAAGATGATGAGGGAGTGGAACGCGTGCCAAGATGAGTTAACGGGAACGACCTTGGTGGTTTCTAGCTAGATATGATTTTGTTTCAGTGTTTCAGTGTTATAATAACGAGATTATTATTATTTTATTTTATTTGAGGATTTGATTAGGGATGTCAAAAAAACCCGACCCGCAATGACCCGCCCTGGCCCGAGACATTTGGGGCGGGTCCGCCCCGCCCCGTCTTGCAAATGGGGCGGGTCCGCCCCGCCCCGCCTATACAATGGGGCGGGTCCGGGTATTAGAATTGACCCGTGCCGCCCCGACCTGACCCGACCCGACCCGCTCAATATATAAGTATACATACTTTTTCTTAACTTATATTACAAATATGCTTCAACATACATATGTGTGTATACAATAAATCATAAATTCTTTGATCTTATAATATATGAATATATATTAGAATGAGATGGACGGCGGATTATCAATGTCTTCTTTATATATAGAATTTTAATACATTTATTCAATTATTAATATAGCTAATTAGATTAACTATTCAAGTTTGAGTATTTTTTCCTTAATTTTTGAAATTTTTAGCGTATCATGATTTTGATTTAATATATTGATTTTTAATTATTATTTAGAGATAAGCATTATGTAGATTCAATTGGTAACAACTTCCCACAAATAAAAATACAAACTAGCTAATTAGGTTGCGGCGGGGCGGACCTGCCCCGCCCCGCCCCGCATGGGGCGGGTCATGGGTCAACAAGTTTGGACCCGTGCAGGTCACGGGGTGGGGCGGACCCGCCCCGCCAAGTCACGGGGCGGGTTCGGGTCTTGCAATACCCGCCCCGCCCCGACCCATTGCCATGCCTAGATTTGATGTTTGACTAAATTCCTGGATCCAGGTGGTTATCACATTTGCCGGTGATAACTATATTTTTATTAAGTTTTTATTTAGAGTTGTTTTGGTTACCTTTGAGATTTTATCAGGGTTATTTTCTTAAATAGACGGCCGTTATATTGCAGTTATTTTTAAAAGTAGTAAGTTAGTGTAACGTTTCCTTTAACCCTGAGAGGGGCGTTACAGTGAGTGATCAATAATAAACTTCATTTTTTAGAAATATGGTGAACTTTTTCTTTACTCTTCTTCTCTTTTTCACTATCACAAAATCGTGTGATAAAATTTTAGGCCTCATTCATCACTAAAGCCGTTCAATTTTATTACACTTTAAAATTGATTAAATTTCATAAATTAATGACATTTTAAATTTTTATGGAAGAAATTTTAATACTATCACACAATTACAATTCTATTTCATAACAATTTTTAACTAGAAACGCTAATTAAAATACATTGGCAATTTCACTATTTGACAAACTGATACTCCGTATTTTATACTCCAACAAATGATAATATGAACAAATTCACAATTTCAGTAGTTCATGATTCAAAAATACAGTAATAGAAACAATATAGTATTCAAGAGGAATATAATTTTGAGAAGAACTACAGAATCCTTAGAGAAGAAATGGCAGAAAACAACAGTAATGGGACTGGTTCGAGAGCGTCCCCGTCTCCCAAGCAACTACCCAATTTCTGTCTACCCTCTTATATACTACCCGTACACTTGTTATCAAATATTTTTATTATTAGCATTGTTCCTATCATATCCTCCCCTTAAACAACCATCTTGTCCTCAAGTTGCGTGATAGGAGACAACCTTGACCTTCTGCTGCATCTTCATCCTTGCACCTCTCCCTTCCCAATACATCATTGATTTCTGAGATTTTAGCTTCTATACTTGAACCTTCAATATCATTTCCTTCACCTTTGGATTTTCACTCCATCCAAGTAATTCACTTTGATCATCACTTTGGAGGATTATCCTCATTCTTGGATCAACAGAAACTTCACAAGCATCTATTGATGACAACACCTGCTCCACATAAGATAAAAGTCAAAAAATCAACTGCTGGCTGCAACCAAGGATGTTTTGAATGCCTCTAAAACTTCTAGAGTATCAATAATAGCAAAAGGGTCTGTGAGATGTGCAGCTATCTCATTAAGGGTTGGTTTGCAAACGCTTTAAAAAAAGCACTTCTCGGCTTTTGGCTTTAAAAAAACACTTCTTTTACCAAACACTACAACTTTTATTTTTCTCGGCTTTCGTGTCAAAAGTGTTTTTACTTTTTCTATTACACAAAAAGAACTTATTTTACCAAACACCACCAACTTTTACTTTTCAAAATCACTTTTTTCTCAAACACTATCAACTTTTATTTAATCATTTCTCCCCATTTCATTAAAAAAAGCACTTATTTTAAAGTTGAAGCTGTTGCAAACAGACCCTAAGAATGCTAGTGGAAAGAATTGACTCCACAACAAGGTATTGGTTGACATCCGTCCACCATGTGTGGGCCTGTTGCTCTGTTATTTGCATACAAACAATGACTACACATGTCAACTCCTCTAGATTATGCACAATTACCTTTACCAACCTCTTGGTATCCAAAACTGTCAACATGAGTTCAGATTGACTTTCTGAAATCATTTTCGGTTTGCAGCTACGAAAAGGGGCACAAGAGTGCAAAGTGTTCCATAATGCATAATCTGCTAGAGCCCGAGAGACACGGTAGACTTAGTTAACTCATTATAAGATCTTCCAACCAGTGTGTTGAGAGTCATCAAGTACTCAAAGTTTGCAAGCTCTTTTCTCTTCCAACTTTCCCTAGAGATTTCAGTCTTCGTTTTGTTTGCTCTGAGGATCTCAAGAATAATAGAATCTGAAATTATGGCTACAAAAATTGCAATTGGGTCACTGTGTTCCAACGTAGAAAACATATATTGTGCAATTTGGGTAAGATACCTTGGGCTTGATAAGATCCTCTCGGTCTGGGGTGTTGGTTTTACTAATTCACCATCATCATCTATATCTGAGTGTGTAGCCACATTGGTGTGCAATATGGATGATGTTGCTTCACCAACCTGAGGTGGAGTGAAAAAGGCACCTGGGTAACGTACACCCATCTTATTTCAAGAATTTTTCTAAGCCTCTTCCAACTGGTCATCCACGCAATCCAACATTTAGTGGTTCAATCAATTTCCCTCTTTGACCAGAGCCTTCTAGTAGCATCCTTCTCAATGGGACCAGCTTATACACTCTCCTCGTTCACCCACATCCATTACATCAGGGCTTCCTAAATGTAGTAGTACGTAGTTACTAAGTTGGACTGTCAAGGTATTTAGTTGTTCCTTCTGAAGCTTCATGAACTGCAGCTAGTAGATCAACAGCTAACACACCACTTCCCAACCAATTCGCCATGTCCATCATATGCAACAAAGGAAGAATTTGAGTAGTCCCTATTTGGATAGTCTGCATCTCTTGCTTCGCTATTAATTCCATTTATAGAAACTGTATACGAAGTAGCTTGAGATTCATCTGCTTGCCTAGTGTCAACAAAGACTTCCTTCTGAACAACTTTTGTAAATGTAGTTGCACGTATATAAGAACCTTCAGCTCTGTCTACCGAAGCTCAGTAGTGATCGGACCTCCCACACTAGTATGTGCAATTGAATATGTCGTACCTATAGAGATTTCAGAAACCACTTGGGATAACACTCCACAAAACCTCCAAACTTATGTTGTTGGTGCAAGTCTACATAAGTATTGAGCACTGAATACTTACAAGTTTACGAAATCCAAGAGTAGATAAACACTCCACAGAACCTCAAACTGACAAACAGATTACATGTTCACACTAAGAAGGACTGGGAATTCATCGAGAGAAACTCATAATGTCTTCATCGAACAAGTTCTATAGGAAAACTGTTGATGGAGGAAAATGATACTCTGTATAAATTAAAAGATACATGTAAGTCGTTTACTATATTAAAAGGGCCCACTTTGTTCAAATTTAACTTATAATGTAATAATTAAAGAAAAGTTGCATCACCGGATGACTCTATCTATGGGGATGCTCGGTGACTTAGATTGCTGGCTGGAAAATGGTCTTTAGATGACTCAAAGTCACTGGGAGGATCGCACTGACACCGCCCGACCCACTCTGCTATCTCAAACGACATCCTAATGCTCTGGTCACTCGAACGCCGTCCAACTAGCTCTGCTCTCTCGAATGCAGGTCTACTGCTATGCTCGCAAAAACCGTCCAACGACGAAGGTACGAAGTCATGACCTGCACTCGACGCCGGAGTCACAGTCGTGTGAGTCGCAGCAAGAGTGCCAAAGCAGCAATCTATATACGTCTTAATCGCATCCAGATCGTTGTGGCACGTTTTTTATTTTCATTTTTTCTACACCGGTGTTAACGCATGTCAATTAAACTTTCATTAATTCTATAATTTACCCCGTTTTCATTTTAACATCGGTTGTACACAAACCCGATGTAGAATATTTAACAAAATTTTAAAATATACCCGTTTCACTAATTAACATCGGCTAAATATACAACCGATGTGAAAAGGTTTATAAGTATTACTAGTTTTTTACACGCGCAATGCGCGATTGGGAAAATGCCCAATGCATATTTTGTTGGAAACTAAGTATATTGTACGGAGTATTTTTTTTTATATGATTCTTTATAGTATTTGGCATGATAACATTTATAAGCCGTTTTCAAAAAATACAACAACAACATCCAAGCCTTAGTCGCAAACGATATTGGGGTCGGCTAACATGAATCGATACATGATAACTCTGAACATACACAACATTTCACATTTTATAACTCTGAACATTATAAAGATTTCATTAATGTCCAGGCTAAGTCATATGGGAGCTGAAATATCCATAATTACAAGACCCTCTTAGTCTACATCATTTGAGACACGTTTTCAGATACAAACGCCAGCTTGCATGGTAAGCACCACTCATCGCTTCCCATACTCCCAAAGTCGTAATATACTTATCATAACCCTAAAATATTTGCAATTATGAAAGGTGGGGGTTGGGGAAAAAGGCAAAATTTGAGCATATATACAAGTCAATAGAAAAGGTAAATGCTACCTAGAGAATGCACATTTTAGAGGGAATAGTCTTGCATGCCATTGCTGATTCTTTTTTAACTCTGTGAGGACGGGATATATGTTCTCAAAAGCAACGTATGTCTCTTCCCGCACCTGACAAAGTAGGGTAATGCTGGGCCATGTTCTCATCTCAGATTAGACTAACTAAAAGCATCCTAGTGGGGGGATGCCTCACCTTTGCTCCTGTCAGGACAATTTTTCCAGACACAAAAATGAGAAGCACAACCTTCGGTTGCTTCATCCGGTAAACCCCAGGGGACTAACCCCATGATGATCAATAATGTTTTACAGATAAAACACTTAAAACTATATTGAAGTAATTGAACCATAACACTTTAATGTAGTTTTGTTGCTCGGTTGACATCAAGAATGGCAGTTTTGTTTGGTTTGATGAACCCTGTGATTTAATAAATTAGGGTCATAAGACTATTTAAGTGAAGAGCTAGATATCCTAAATTAGGGTCATAAGAATATTTAAGCGAAGAGTGCCAGATATGCTATTACACACATCAAGAATCTCTACGATTCAGAAGTTAAATTCAGTGCCTTGAGAAGTAGAATGAAAGAATTGTTATTTTAGGCAATTGAAAACTTTGAAAAACTTTAAGACATGTATTAGTTTATCATTCGTATTCCAAACTTTAAGACTATTAGTATTAGTTTAAGCATTTCATCTAAATAACTGAAATAAAAATTGTTTGTAAATGATCTTTAAAAAATCGAGAGCTACTAATGAGCACTATAAGACATGTATTAGTTTATCATTCTTATTCCAAAATTTTGTTGAGTAACTATTATGACACCCCTCTTCCGTAGTTATCAATGAACATCTATATTTCAGTTTAGTTTTGAAAAATGTCGTTTCATTAGTAAAAGATACATGCATGATGCAACTGAAATCAAATAAAAAATTATATTTAATCAAGAATGTTCATCACTGAAATCAAATAAAAAAATTATATTTAATCAAGAATGTTCATCAAGAATGCTTTCTTTAACATATATCTACAAGAGAATGTTCACTGAATGTTTTGGGTTCTTCCAAATTTGAAAAGTGAAGTTGAAAATCTGAGCATTTCGAGCTAACAAAGTTTCTCAAGTACTTCTGCTATAGGCCTATATGCTTAAAAATTAATACATAAATGAATAGTAAGCAAAATTTCGATGAAGCATTTCATCGAGCAAGTGAAACTGTGAAAGGCATTCTTATGAACCTCAATAAGAGCTAATGATCATTCGGATATCCAGCAGACGACATGAGTGCATATATTGATAAGAGTTCGAAATGTTGGACAACAATTGGAATGGTGTTATTTTAATGAATATCTGAAAGACCATAAAATTTACAAACAAATTAAGTTGGTGTGTTAAAACGTGTAAGGATTCTGTTAAGCACAAAAAATTGATATACAAGCTTTAAAGTATAAATATCTAAATTTACACCCTGGGCAAACTCACGTAAATGAAATGTGGCAACCTAGACTACTTACTCGACAAGAAAATGTGGAAACAAGGACGGTGAGAGACAATTGTGCATTTGTGCCTGTGTTTCCTCTGAGAATGCTCCAGATCTCCAGTCGATTTAGTAATGGCATCCTGTAGTTAGTGAGACGTTAATACTCTAGCTTGCGACGAAGGTAACGGAAGTACGGAACGGAGCAGACGGAAATAAAACCAAAACATAAATTCCCTTAAAAGAGCACATTGTACAATCCCATTAAGCTAGGTGATTACACCAACATTTTTTTCATACCTAAAATGCCATAACCCTCATTGGCAATTATAAGATTTTAAGATAAAAATGACCCGTGCCATTATTTCACATGGATTTTGGGATAACACGTGTAGATACGAGGAGAAATTCCAAAAATTCCTAGATATGAAGCACTCCGTATTAAACAAAACAAACTACTCTAGTAAATTCTCTCTTTCATAGGCCATAGTAGATCTTGATATCTACAAATTTCAATATATTTTTTGGATTCCAATCATATCCCTTTTAGATCCTCGTTGCAAGCGGAGGTTAAGACGTTAAGTCATCAACTCCTATCATCCCAAAGTCCTTCTAATACTTTAAGTGCAACAAAACAATACACGGAGTATATATGAATCTTAGTTAAGGATAATTTCATTTTTTAGGAGTTGAATAAATTGCCAAAGAAGAAATGCAGTTACTTAGAAACCTAGTGATCGAGCATATTCACAGATGTTCTTCAATATTGGAGCCCAGGTAAACCCAAGTTAGTGATAGTTGGTCAATGTCCAAATGTGTTGTCAAAGGTTGGATTGTGTGTTTATTTGGTCAACTTAAAAGTTTAGTGTCCAATATGAATTTCGCAAACAACCTTAGTGTCATTTTTTGTCTTTCTCCCTAACAACAACAACAACAACAATAACAACAACAACAACAACAACAACTGTTGTTGTTATTATTATTAATAAGAAGAGCGTTTAAACATAAGATTATAACATGCAATAGGAGAGGTGCAGTGGTATTAGAGACGGTGTGCATAACGAACAGCCTGGTTTCGATTCACATCATTCCCCCCTTTTTAATATTTTAGAATTTTAAAAGGGAAAACTATCAAATAGGTCCTCGAATTTTCATAAAAAGGTCAATTAAGTCCTTCTATAGGAGGTTCTGTCCTTCTATATGAAATTTTTTGAGCATCTTATTCATCAAGTCTAGTTTACTCATAACAAATTTCAGTTAAAAATTCAATCGGGAACACATTCATATTAATTCTTGAAGATAACTGCACATTTTTGCGTTCTCGAATTAATTTGAATGCGCTCCCGATTAAATTTTTAGCTTAAATTTGGTATGAGTAAACTAGACTTGATGAATAAGATGCTAAAAAAATTCATCAAAAAATTCCACCGGGAACCGCCCCAAATCGCGACGACCGGACAAAGTCTCCTATAGAAGGACTTAATTGACTTTTTATGAAAGTTCAAGGACCTATTTGACAGTTTTCCGATTTTAAAATGATAATGTATATGTGATGATGTGGAAAGTAAATGGTGTGGAAACTGAATTTAATTCGAGTGGTGACATGGCACAATAATAGAGAAAAATGTCTCTATTTTGGAAATAAGTTTGAAACTATCTATTTTGCTATATAAGTTCGAAAAGTCGTGACAATCGGAAAATCAGAAATTCCATACCTTAAATTCCAAAAATAAACTGAACTAAATAAATTATAACAAAACTAAATGTTATAAATTGACGTTCTTATCCCCATTTTTATCTAAGTTTGATCAACTTTCTTAAACCACTACTCGTACTTTTTACGTCCTGCAGCTAAGTTCTAAGGGAGTGTTTGCAACTGTTTCTCCTTAAAAAAGCACTTTTGGAGTAGGGGTGGGCACGGTCCGGGACGGTCCGGGATTTGGCTTATCCCGATTCCGTCCCGGTTTTATAACAACGGTCCGGTTCGGTACGGGATAAGTCTTTATCCCAATGTTGTCCCATTTAAAACGGGACCGGGACAACCCGAGAAAAACCGGGACGGTTCGGGATGTCCCATGAAATATGAATTTTGAAATGTGATATAAAAATAAGCATAACATCAATATAAAGATGTAACTATTTTTGCAAATTTAGGTTCCCAAAAAGTTAAGTAAAACCTTTAATTAACTATTTTCAATTTTGTCTTGTAAATTTTTTTGGTCCCCCAATCTTGTGTTTCCTCTAGTATAGTAGTAGCGCAAAATATTTTATACTTTGTAGTACACTTGTAATTTTTCAATACCACATTAAATTGAATATCATATCTATAAAGACACTATATATATATATTTTCTAGTAGTTATTTTGGAAAATATTAAATCTATAACAACACTATAATTTGGAGTAGTAGTTATTCCATCATAAATAGTATTCCGCACGTAATAATATATTATGGATTAGTATTGGAATGAGAAGTAAACAAATTTTAATCAAAAGAAACAAAAGAAATGAGACTAAGAGAGACATGAAATAAGATAAAATTACACTAAGGAGACTAAGGACTAGAAAATTTTAATTGGGTTTGACTATTACATAGCATTAGGAATTTAAAATAACATATTAATTTCAAACGGGACACTGGGACGGGACATGATATTTTATAGCTATCCTAGTCCCATCCCGTTCAATATCGGTGCGGGACCGGTTCGGGATGAAAAAATTGCGTCCTAAATGGATCGGGATAGTTTCGGAACGGTATCGGGATTTTTCGGTTCGGGACACCGGGACCGGGATTTTTGCCCACCCCTACTTTTGGAGTGATTTGGAAAAAGTGATTAGTAGTAAATGTTGATAGTGTTTGAGAAAAAAGTGATTTTTAAAAGTAAAAGTTGGTAGTGTTTGGTAAATAAGTGTTTTTTTAAGCCAAAAGCTGAGAAGTGATTTTTTTAAGCTGTTGCAAATCAACTCTAAATATGAATGACTAGTGTCTTAGTTAAAACAACTTTTTCTATGTACCTTCGAGGTATACCCTTCCTCAAAAGTACAAATGAGCAAACCAATAATTATTTGTGCAAAATAATTTAAATACCCCAGCATTTAATGAGATGTGAGATAAGTACTTCAAACTTGCGTATGTAATACGTAGTATAGAAACAGTATATTCCACAATTAATCCATGTCTTTGATTTTGACTACTTTTGGTACATGACTATTGTGTTTCTGTCCATATATGGTCCTTCCGACAATAATATCGGTGGTTAAAATCGCCAGAAAAGGACAACAAATGGTCAAGATACATTAGTCAAGTACCAAAAATGGACAAAGTGAAAGACGTGGACTAAATGTGGAAATGACATAAAACTCATAGGACCAAAAGTGGAATTAGTTCTATTCCAAAGTGTATATAAAAAGTTATTCCCACACCATGATTGTGGGGGTGTTTGGTAAACGGCATTTTAGCCGAAAAATGGCGGTTTGACCACTTTTAGCGTTTTCAAAAAGTGAAAAAGTTGTTTGGTAAATAGTTGTTCGGCACTAGCGTTTTGAACAAAAACGCTGAAATGAAAACGCTGCTAATAGAAGACTTTTGGATTGACGTTTTGAAAAATGACGTTTTCTACTAATCTTATGGTCAAACAGCTAAATTACCAAATACGTAGTATTGTATAACAATCCACCACTTTATTCCGCTGGTCAAACCCGATGATTAAAACCGCTATTAACGACCCGCTAACATAACCCGTTATCCGCTGAATGCCAAACACGCCATGTATGTTTTTTATAATTACAAATTTTTCGGAAGTATTACATAATTTAAAATGCTCTAAGCTTTGTTAGAGTGCAGTTAACATTCTTAAATTTCATTTGTGAAATAAATAATGTTACATCCGGTACAAAAGACAAGTAAGAGACTAATTTCAAATCAGAAGTGAGAAGTGAATTAATTAGGAATAGATGGAGTATTTATTTGGGGGAAAGCATTACAATTTCAACTTGCGCCGATAATTATGAAAGAAGAGGAAAGTGGTAAATGGTAAATCACACTCCCTCCGTTCTTTATTAAAAGGCCTCTTAAGCTTTGACACGGATTTTAACGGGGAAATAGTAGGCGTAATGTAAAAAATGTAGTGGTTTGTGTTTAAATGTTCGATAAAGTAGGAAAAAGAAAGAGGTAAGGGTAATAAAAGTGAGGGTAAAAATGTATTTTGATTGAAAAACTTACTAAAAGGGATAGATGAACCAATAATTAGAAACGTACCAAAAAGAAATACAAGATGCTTAATAATGAGATATGATGATTAAAATGGTAAAATGCTAAATCATCACATCAATATGAGATATAAAATCCCCTAGCCCTTATGCACGTACGATCAGTTAGTAGCAGAGCAAACTTTGCGAATTTCACCATCACTCCCAGTTTTAACCTCAATGTTAGTCATTTTCACCATGGACCGCCCAAACTCAAGGGGGAACCTTAGCCCAAAGAACCCTGGGAGGCCCAATAATCGTTGAACGAACGTTTTGGTAGAGATGTCGGCCCACAGTCTCTGGTCAGATTCAAGAACCCCACGACCCTTTTGGAGATTAGAGAAATATGAGTTATCAAAGTTATTGACGGTGCCGTCGTCGAGAGCCACCCGCTTGTTGCCATCGCCGCCTTGGGGACAGAGTGCCTGAAGCTTGGGGAGGAATGATGGGTCTACCGCAGGGTCTGCACTGGCATTGAATAGTCTGTAGTTGAAGAACTGGCAAGCTGCTGTCCCTATTGTGTGTGACCCTAATAAGAATAACAAGATGATGATGTTGATGATATTGATTAATTATAGTAATAATACTTATAATTATTAATATTGTGACGATGGTGGTGGTACTTTAGATGTTCACGAATTTTTGTTGCAAACATTTTATTGTTGGGTACTTGGGTCTAAGGGTCAGGCCGTTCGTGAGCTGCTCGTGGATAGCTCGAGAAAAATTCGTCAAACTCAATTCAAGCCTATTTATTTGGCTGGGTTATTTAAAAAGTATTATTAAAATAAAATGTATTTACACAAATATGACTCTCAGTTACTACAATGTAGTGTCATGGTAACTTAAGTTTAAAAATTGAACATAGGTTACTGTGATTTCATTACAACTTTAGTCATTAGTCGTATTTTGGTAAATGATCTTTATTTTAATCATAAATATGCAATTATTTGTATTTATTTTAGGCTCGTGGCTCGCGAGCCTTTGTTTGTGTGTGTATATATATTTGGAATATTATTCTAAATTAGGACTATTCCATCTTAAATACTCATACAGTATTATAGTAGTAATAATTATAAATAATATTTATTATTACTACTATTATAACCATTTTTAATAATTATAATCTATAATATTTACTAATATAGTAGAATAAGGAATACAAATGTCAGTGTAGGAGAGAGAAACTAAAGAATGAGAACGATTAAGTACAAATGTATGTTTAAATGTAATATTAATAATAGAAAATTTTGTTTTTAATTCGAATTCGAGCACAAGTTTGAGCAACTTATTTGAGCTCAAGACTAAAAAAGTTAATCAACAAAATTTGATCCGAGCTCGAACCGAGCTCGAGTTGGCTCGAGTTCAAATTATTTAACTCATCTAAGGTCGAGCTCGTGAATTTTTATCAAACTCAAATTCAAACATACCCATGTTCGGGCTCGGATCAGCTCGGTTTCACGCTTAGTCGGGTCTAACTGTCTGAATTTTTGTTCCATAATTGAACATGAATTGGATTGTTTGTGTGAGAATTGTCACGAAGAATCATACCACGTGTACACGCTGAGTTACACACTTTCTTTTTATATGTGCATTGACAATTCTTTTGTGTTTTTTGAAAGTTAAGGTTTTGTGACCCCCAAAAAATCATTGTTTGTGCAATTGTGCACGGAAAATTCATATTTTCGTAATCTCAAACCTTTTCCTTTACTGAAATAAAAATACACAGATAAAAAAAGATTTGGCGTGTACAAACAACATTTTTCTTAAAATTAAATTTAAAGTTTGACTCTCATCTCAAAATCTTAAAATTAATGTTGGTGTTTTCAAACAAAGATATGAATATATGATATCTTATGGGTATGGGTTGAATAGAATCTACCATTATGATATCTATAATAATTTGACAAATCATTTCTCGATACAGTATGTTGGAAAAAGTGTGTAAAAATTGCATTAAATGGTCATTTTGGGGCAATTTTTTGAGTGGGGTCCACTTCAGATTTGGATCGGGTCAAAGTGGTTTCGGACTGTCCTTGCTTAGGGCTACAATTCGATATATGGTACGGTCAAAACGGATAACGGGTGAATGAGAAATCGCTTTTCGAAGTTTACCCGTTGAAATGGAGAAAACTAGGAAAAGGTGGGTTTTAGTGTAGGTTTTTCCCACACCAAAAATCACAAGGGAATTTGAACCCTTTTTAAAGGGAAACCCCCCTAAAGAATTAAGCTTCCTAAAGGGAAAGGCTCTCTCACGCACGCAGGGTGGTGCGAATCAAATCCTGAAACCCAAGAACAAAAAGCGCGACTTGCGTGTGCGGGCGACCTGCCCACACGAATGCCGTCCGAAAATCTATCTTCTAAAGATAACGTTACTTTTTGTTCTTCTGGTACGTTCCTATTTTATTTTTGCTCCATTCTGAATTGGAACGTTGCAGCATAAATGCCTGGAATCAGTGCCCAACGTTTAGGAAATTGATGTCCAACGTTCACAAGCCTTAAACAACCATTAACACACCATAATCCACCCCTATAAAAGGTTAGCAGGTGCTTTGCAAACTACACACGTTCATACACTTCGTACACATATTTTCATAGCTAAAACCACCTCTAGCATTCCATAAAAACTCTTCTGTGTTCTGAGCTTTGTTCACGTTCGTTGGAACTTTAGTTTGAGTGCTGAACTATTGTTCAAAGTCATCGTATCCTGGGAAACGATCGTTGCAACGCTCCTAGCACCCCGGGAGGCAACGAATATGTTTTAAAAAAATCGTGCGTAGCACGAGCTTTGGCTTATTCTGCTTCATCTCATTTCTTGTTTTTTTTCTTTAAGTCATTTTATTTAATTAATTTTTATTAATTAATTTCTTTGTTTTTCGAAACACCCAACACAGTATAACTATAATTTTTAAATACTACGTAAGTAATAGGCTGGCAAAGTGAACATTGAGCAGACTAACTCAATAATAAAAAGGAAAAATTGATAGTAATAATCCCAACTATTGGCGGTCCGCTAATAATAATCTCAACTATTGATTATTACAGAATAATCCCAACTTTAGGGACCTTCCGCCAATAATGGTCCCTATGAATAAATTCTTGTAGTTTCTAAAGTAGATGAGATGAGATATAGCAAAAAATCCTTATAAATAATCTCAACTTTTAATTTTTACGCTTAATTTCTATTTAAAATTCACTTTTTATAGAGGTAATATATGGTCATGGACCATTATTGGCGGATAGTCTATATAGTTGGGATTATACAAAAATAATCAATAGTTGGGATTATTTTCAGCGGACCAACAATAATTGGGATTATTATTTTCAATTTTCCCTAATAAAAATATGATCTAATTGTGTGAAGGACGAGTACCAAGATATAGTTGAGATTTCGTTAGTGGCGCTCAACAAAAACTACGCATAATATATCATCCGCAAAGACCGATTAAACAGAATGAGATTGACTAGTACAACTTTAGTGGGCGTAGCTCAACTAGTAGCGAAGAAGTGCCACAAGGATTAGGTTCCGATTTTGACTCCCGGCAACTGCGATGAGAGGTTACTCAATAGAGAGTCTCTGCAAGTACCGGAGACGGAGTCTCACTCTCTATCTATCAAAACCAGTTTTCAGAAGCTGATAACCTCCAACTTCTAAAAAAACTGATTCGAGCATAAACCAGAGCACCAGAAGTATTTCTGCACTTCCAACCAAGTCCAAACACTCCAACTGCTATTTCTGCTTTTTGAAGAAGCAGAAACAGTTTTAAGAATAACATCCAACCCCCCTATCCTATTATTTTTGTTTAGCTCTATCATGTGGAATATAAATGTTCATTAATTAGACTATTAATGATATTGACTTTGGCTTTGATGAATTGAAAGTGGGTATATAGATTAATTGCTTACCGACGAGAGCTACGAGATCTTGAGTGTTGAGGCCTTTGGCTAGAAACTTTTGCTTCTGGACGTCAACGGTGTCCGTGAAACTCGGAAGATTAGCCGTGTCGGACGCCAATGACACCCTCCCATCCCTCCGTCCCGTTGGTACAGACCAACTTAACCCTCCCGTCTGCATCAAAATATAAATCACGAAAACTTCTTTCAATTCTTCGTATAATGCAATTTTGACTTTGGAAGTCAAAATTTACTACTCCGTATTAGGATGTTTTCTTTTAAATTTGCTGGTCTAGTCTGGTCTGGTCTGATCTGAACTAGTCTGATCTGGTCTAGCCGTCTAGTAAACGTCTGGTTTCTGTGTATTTTATAACTACGGAAGTCTGATCTGGTCTGATCTAGTCTGATATGGCCTGGTCTGGGACTGAAAACCGTCCAAGAGAAAACATTCTTATCCTTCACCAATATCTACACATTTCACCAAGTGAAGTCCAACGGCGGAAAATTGTGAAGCAATAAAATGTTATACGGAGTATTAAGATCTAGACAACTCTTCCTATCAGATTGATCTTTTAGGATGGAATCTCCGGTATTTACATGATATTGGAATCAAATTGATTCATAAATGTGGTGTGGACCCCTTATAAAAAATGACTACAAAGTTATATAAAAGTGACTATGACGAATCAATGAAAAATGAATTATGACACAATCTAGAGAAGTGTCTGCTCGTAAGGAGGGGTATTCAAGCCCCACACCGGAAAATTGCAAAATAATAAAATGTTATATTAAAATCTAGGCTTTTCCTCCTATAAAATCCTTTTAGCATGGAACCCTCTTAACACTTTCCCTTTTTTAACTTCTAAATCAAATGTCCAGATTTGTTCATCTTTTCCTTTCAACTTCAAATAATCATGAGCAGTACAAAAAACAAATGAGACCAATATAATTGAAGCATGTCGCTACTCGGTAGTTTTTTCCTGGCCAGCTTCTTTTGATCAAAATAGGTAGTTCATATTTTTATCCCACCTTAGTAATGTGCGTATAGGCCGAAAGGGCTGTAACTTTTATCAGTTTATGTGGAGGAAGTACTATATACTACGTACGTATAAGCCTATATGGTTACGTGTCATTTCCCAATGGAAGTTAAGTGTGGGCAATTGATTCCCCGGTCCATATGATCCAATCAAAATATTATAGTTAAATTATTTAAATGAAAATTAAAAATAATATAACACTTTAGCGTAGTCTAATCAAATGAATGATGTGTATGATACCTCATTTTCTAAATGGATATCAGAGTTATCACCAAACTCATTTCCATAATGAGGAGAGGAATATAGGACAATCCAATGCACATTAGCATCTTCAAGAAATCGTTCTTAAGATTTGAATCTGTGACTTTTCATTCCTACGGCAACATTGTAATCGATGCTCTAACTCACCCTTTAGGCCGTTAATATACGTAGTATTAAGTTTTGGGGAGCAGAAATTTAGGGAATTCTCTCAATAAATTTTGAACAATAATTTTAGTTGTTACATTTGTGTGAAATTTATAGTTTTTATACTTTTATAAAAAATTCCTTAACAAAGAACGTTTCCATATATATAACTTTTATATTTTGAATAACTGCATATTAAAAAACTTATCATTGACCAAGAAAAATCAATTACCAGCACAACGGAATCACGGGCTGCAAGAGCAAGAATGTCGGCACACGAAACGATGCCCGGGCAAGCAGCTTCGAGCTTTGTTTTAGCATCATCTATGACCTCAAACCCTCTTAGAGTTAGGTTGGGAGGGGCAGTTTTCTCAGAGTTTGAACCGGTGATGAGAATCGAAGCATCGCAACCATGCACAAAGCAATCATGAAAGATCATCCTCAGCAGCCCAGGCGCCACCGTCGGATCTGACTGGAAATGCGACGTCACCGTCGCTCTTACTATTGACTCCACCGCCGGACACGAGGATTGGTAGAATCCCACACTCGTGCCTTGGCCTAGTGCTATGGCTGCGCTGGTGGCCAGCAAAACTAGAACTAAAACACCAACTTTGCTATTAAACAAGCACTTCATGATGCTAAACTGGCTAATTAATTACTATTACGGGCTCTTAATTAATTATTAACAATTAATTTACAATGCTTGATTGATTATGTTGAGATGTATGGTTGTATATATATGCACACTACTACACTTATGCCATGATATTTGACATTATGGTGGGTGGGAAAGTCAAAGTATCGCATGCCAGGAAGGGAGACTCAGCTTAGCTTGGTAGGCCAAAAAGAAAGACAAATCTCCATGTTTATTAATACCCAACTAAAAAATGAGATAATGTATCTATCATTCATTTGATGAGATAAAGCTCAAATTGGACACTATGGTTTCATCAGAATCTCATATCTGACACTAAGGTTTCAAATGGATCAAATTAGACACTATGGTTTCATATGTATCTCATATTGGACACTAAAGTTTCATAATTCATATGTTTTGGACACTCACTTATATTGGATAAAGATCAAATTGGACACTCACTGATATTGAATTATGAAACTTTAGTGTTCAATATGAGATACATATGAAACCATAGTGTCTATTTGGTCCATTTAAAACCTTATTGTCAAATATGAGATTCTGATGAAACCATAGTGTCCAATTTGAGCCTTATCCCTTCATTTGATTAGTCCAAATCATTAAGTCAATTTTAATTTAGATTTAAATAATTCAACTGTATCATTCTGATTGGTCCATGTGGACAAAGGTATGGTAATTGGTACCTTAAGGGTACCATAGAATCTATCTTATTAATATTAAAATACACCGCCTAGCTTGGTCAATCAACCACAAACAACAACATCCAAGCCTTAATCCCAAAAGAATTCAGAATCGGCTAACATGAACTGATCTATGATATCGATGTCAAACTGAGAAGACAAATAAGGAGGACAAACAGTAAGATAAAATGGATAAAATAAAGATAAATAAATATAAGATAACAATAACATAGGAATATAAGATAGATAAAAGATAGAAAGAAAAAAGAGCATAACAAGCTAAAAGATAAAAATAACATTAGAATATAAAAAGATAAATAAGATAAACGATAAAAGAGAAGAGAGAGGAAAGGTAGAAAATACATCGATCGTCAACACGAATGTGCGCCCTCCACTTTACTCTCTCCACCAATGTCATATATACTCTCATCTATGGGTGGACAATTCAGTTTATGTTTCGGTTATCTTCGGTTTCGGTTCAGTTTCGATTTGTTCGATTTGGGAGAATTTATACCAAACTAAAACCATTTGAATTTCGATTTGGTTTCGATTCAGTTCGGTTTGATTTGATTCAGTACAAATTATTATTTGAGTGAAAATTATTATGTACTCCGTACAATTTAGTTCGATTTGAGTGAAAATTATTATGTACTCCGTACAATTTAGTTCAATTTGATTCAGTTTCTTATGTTTATTATTTTATTTGATCAAGTTCTATATTTTAGGATTAGAACATGAATAAAGTAGGAGTCCAACTCATCTTCTTTTATTTATTATGTAAATAAAATGTAAAACGAAAATAAAAGATAGAAATAAAAAATTATAATTTAAAACTTAGCTTCTAACATCTTTTCAATCACTACAAAAAAGATTCAATTCTCACAACAACAAAAAATTATAGTTGATTAGCATTTAGAGTATCACATAAAATATTCAAAAAAAAAGCTACATGAGTTAGTAGTACAAATGCTGTAATATTCACAATTTTATTTAAATGAATCATGTGAAAAAAGGCAATTTGTTACTGTTATCGCCAAATATCTTTCATACCGTTAGGGCGTTAGAGTACAAAACAAAACAAATACAAATATGTCTCATTAGCTAATTTGGTCAATTGATCATAATGAATGTATGAAATGTGTAAAATTTAAAATGATACATGTTTAATATATACTTTTCATGTCTAAATTATTTAATTATATCCTAAAGATAAAGAGTGAAGAAAAATACAATACACACACACACACAAAGAGTTGTTCGGTGTTCGGTTCGGTTTACGGTTTTTCGGTTTTAAACCAAATCAAATCAAACCATTTGGTTTGAGAAAGTTATTACCAAACGGTTTGCTTAAGTAAAATCAAACCAAACCAAACCACCAATTTTTGGTTCGGTCTGGTCAAATCAAAATCATTTTGTCCAGCCCTAGTCTCATCCAACCCAAGAAGATGCAATATCAGTTCTGATTTCTCTAATCCAAGTCTGTGTGGGTCTTCCTCACCCTCTCTTCTCTGCCTCTTCTCCCTACCCATCAAGTCATCTAACAGGTGCATCACTTGGTCTTCTACGCACATGCCCAAACCACCGCAAACGAGACTACTGCATCTTATATTCTATAGGTGATACTCCCATCTTTTGCCTGATTATCTCATTCCTCAAGCGGTATTTTCTGGTATGTCCACACATCCAACGCAAACTACGCATCTCTACCACACTCATCTTTTGAATGTGGCATTGCTTCACCGCCCAACACTCTACGCCATACATTAATGCAGGCCTAACTGATGTTCGATAAAATTCACCTTTCAGTCCAGTCAGCATACCTCGATCGCATAGAAATCCTGATACATTCTTCCATTTCATCCACCCAGCTCTGATTCTATGGCATACATATCCATCTAATTAACCATCCTTCTGAATTATGGAGCCCAAGTAATGGAACATATCACTTACCGGTATCTCATTACCATCAAGAGTAATCTCACTGTTGCTACTACTTCTACCTCCACCAAACTTGCACTCCATATACTCATTATTGCTTCAGCTCAGTCTGAAACTCTTGGTCTCCAATGTTTGTCGTCATAATTCCAACTTTGCTTAACACCGGATTGCGTCTTATCAAACAATACAATATCGTCGGCAAACATCATGCACCACGGTATATCTTCCTAAATTGACTTTGTAAGTTCATCCATAGCTATAGCAAATAAGAAAGGACTCAATCCATAATTTGGCACACCACGATAGTAATAGGGAACTCTACGGTCCTCCCTACACTAGTGCGGACGCTTGTACTGCAAGCATCATACAAATCCATGATGATACTGATATACTTACATGATATGTCTTTTCTAGTTAAGGCCCGCCAAAGGACTTCTTGAGGTACCCTATCATACGCATTTTTTAAGCCAATAACCACCATAACTTGTCTAAGAAGGTGAATGAAATTCTCATACATTTTCGAAATCTTTGCTCAATCACTCGCTCCCACAGTTTCATGGTGTGACTCATAAGCTTAATTCCTCGATATTTGACACATTTTTGTGCATCACCCTTATTTTTAAATAGGGGAATGAGAGTACTTTTCGGCTAACTCACTGGCATTTTGTTATTTCTCCAAATCATGTTGAAGAAATGTGTTGGCCACTCAATGTGTTTCTCTCCTAAACTTCTCCAAGCCTCGACTGGCCTGTATGCCATCCGGGCCCACTGCTTTCTTCTGCCCCATTTTTATGATAGCCTCTTTAACTTCTGTTGTTTGAATCCTTCTCACGAAGTCCCAATTTACCATACTCTAGTAAGATCATCAATACCTTGCATTTTATTCTCGTTGAACAAGGTATCAAAGTATGACCTACACCTCTCTTTTATTTTCTCGTCCTCTATTAGTACCATTTGATCGACATCATTCACACACTTAAATTTTCTGATATCTTGAGTCACACGGTCACGAAGGCGAGCAAGTATGTAGATATTTTTTTCTCCTTCCTTAGAGTCCAATTTTACATACAATTCCTTGTTCACTTTTCCTCTGGCTTTCTTCACAGCTTTCTTTACTCTTCTTCTAGCCTCCTTGTACTCCTCTATGTTCTCGTCGCTTCAACTTTTTCCCAATTTCTTATAGCATTCTCTTTTGGTCCTTATTGCTTGTTTCACATCATCATTCCACCAAAATGTGTCCTTTTTTAGACATTGTTTAAATTCTCTAAGTATCTCTTTCACCACTTTGTTAATGGTGAACTCCATTGATAACCACACATCATCCACATGTGCGTCATTATCAATAGCCCATACATCTTCCTCCAAGTACATTTTGTGTGTCTAGCTTAGTCAATCAGTTTAGTTAATTTATTTTTATAAAACTTATAAATTTTTTAAGTTTATAAAATTATTCTTATAAATACTTTTATATGTAGTATCCAATTATATATATCGGCAATTATATATGTGTGTGGTCCAATAAATTTAAGATAATTATTCTAAGTATGACTAAAATTCATTCATTATCCCAATCTATGATCTAGTTAGTTTTTCCCAAAATAATGTTTAATTGGTACTTCGTAATATATAAATAATGTATTTATTAAATAAATTAACAAATGATTTATGTGGACAAATATGCCATTAACCAGATATTAAAACTGAAATTAGACGATTCAGGTGATTCACTGAAATTAATTATGAAGTTCTGACTGAATAGACTGGATTTGCCGATTTGCTTATTAATGAAATACTCCTTTCGTCCCCTTAACTTTGTCCCGTTTTACCTTTTTGTTCATCCCATTAAGTTTGTCACATATCATATTTGGTAATATTTGAGTGGTTAGATTGTTAGAATTCATTCTTACTTTATTCACACTTCATTAATTTAATATCAATCACACAATTCTATTTTTTCTTAAGAACCACACCCCTTTGTCCCAAACTTAGGGGGGCGGAGGTAGTAGTAAATTAAAATATACTGGTATTTTATTTATAAAATAAAGAAAAACATTTAAAATGATCCTCTATAGTAACTTTAGCCAAACTAGTTACAAAAGTAACTCCAACCTTACTTATTTTGATAATCACACAATTCAGCACGTGAAATCAAAAGTTACGTATTTGATATTTTTTCACTGATAATAAGGTTAATAAGGTGAATAACATGATTACCAAACATGTTGTAATTTTATTAAAAGAGTTGTGTATATTTTTCTTCAAAATGACTAGACAATTAAGGATGCTTTCTTTTAAACTATTTTCGGTCTCAGACCAGATCAAGCCGGATTAGACCAAACTTAATTTAAACAGATTAGAGCAGATCATATTTAAATTGACCGGATCAAACTAGAAACAGACATTTATAAATATATATAGAGACCAAACCAAATTAAATCAAACAGGATCAACAAATTTGAATCCAAGAAAAAACACGCTAGTAAGGTTACATACTAGTAGTACGGAAAATGTTCTTGTAAGGTATGACTAAAAATTGTAAACGTAGTCCGGTCCTCTTTCATTTGGGGGGCTTCCGGATTTAATTTGTTTATGATATTTTCTGAGCATTTTCTCCATGAAGTGTACACTATGCCCACCAAATTTCAGATTAAAATTCAATCGGAAAGTTGGTTAAATATATTTTTTTTTTCAAAATTGAGCAGGTTTTTATATATACAAAATGCAGTTTTTGTTCAAAAATTTATTTAACTAACTTCTCGATTGAATTTTATTGTGAAACTTGGTGAACATAATCCACAATTCATAGAGAACATGCCCACAAAAATTCATCAAAAAAATTAACTTGGAAGCACCTCAAAATTACAACCCTTAGTTCTACCTTACTTGAATATTGTTCCTAGTGCTACTTATGTACTAGTTCCGAGATAGGCCATTTGGTTTTGGTCAGTTTTTTTTACTCACATGCATTGTCGATCTAGCTTCTTCGGTTCTTCCGTCAACAGACCCGCTTTTTTCTTCTTTTTTTCGTTCTCATCATTAATTCATTTTGATTGCCAAAGAAGCTAATTGAACCAATGGTCCGATGCATTTAGAGCCCATTTAGTAGCACGAAAATCGGCTGTTTTGGCTCTTTCTGCTGAAATTTATGAAGTTCTGACTGAAGTGGCTGTTTTGGCTGATTTTGCTGACTCTAGAAAACAATATTTTAAAAATATATTTTATTAATAAAATAAAGAAAAAATTACATGTAAAAATGGCTAAAATGGTCATTTATAGTAACTTCAGCCAATACAGCCAGAAAAGTAACTTCAACCTTACTTTTTCTGCTTATTACACAATTCAGCACGTGAAAGTAAAAATTACGTGTTTGGTGAAAAAGGTGGTTGATAAGCCTGATAAGCCGAAAAAAGGGGTCTCCAAATGGGCTCTTAATTTTAAAAAATATATAATTACTTTCAATACAGAACATTTCATTTTTAGAGGTGGTTTAAGATCATTATTTATTTATTTTTTTATGAATAATTCTCATTTCAGACTATCTGACCTTTTTAGAATTTATTTAACTTTAATTAGATACATTGTTGTACTTCGAAATATTCTTAATGAGAACAACTAATTGTATACTCTAAAACTAAGTACATAAATTATTACAATTTTTTGCCACAAAAAGAAAGTAGAAAAGAAAAATCCAATGATTTTTATTTATGGAAAAAATAAATCGTTAGTGGGCATCTAAAAATGAAATAAAAAATGTTGTATATGTGATTATTTGATCCACTGAAATTTCAGTGGCGTATATTAGATTTGTGTATAATTTTATGTCCAATTTTTCCCTTCTCAATATATTGTACTCATTTTGTTTTGATTATATTTTTAATAATTACGCTTTGTCTATATGTTTTAATCTCGTCATCTTTCCCTTCTTTCATAACTTTTACTAACTAAAAAGTTCATGTATATTCCCTATGATTTCAATTTTACTTGTCACTTTTAATCTCGCATATAAACCAGCAGCAATTATGTAAAGACATGTCGAATGCACAAAATATGAAAAAAATGAGGTCAAAGGAAAATTTGGGAAAAAGAAAATTGTAAATTAATAAAGAATCATTTTATACAACGTCTCTCATAATTATATTAATCAATTTCGTCAAAGAACTGATGAAAATAAAGAAGGTGAAGATAATGCACGAGTCGAAAACAATAGGGTAAGCCATTATTTCCCAAAATTATTGTTTTGTATATGGTATCAGTCGCTTAGGTTAAATTTTTCCTCCCTATGGCCGGTCATCCTAATCCTATGGCCGCCGTCTCTGAGGCGCCCGCTACGGCGGCGCAGCCCTCCGCTAGCATCCTCGGGTCCACTACAGCGCTCGCCGGCGATCAACACTCCTTCGGCTCGAGCAGCACACAACAATTCTCCATGCCGCACGTCACCATGCCGATTGGACCTTCTTCTTCGGTCGCCCAGATTCGCTCTCCGCCGTCGGCAACGCAGCGTTTTCGTTCAGCGCTCGACAATCATCGGCTCTTTGGCATGCCCGAACCCTTCACTTGGTCCACTTCTGCCCCGACGATTCCAGCCCTCTCTTTACCACCGCCGCCCGTTTTTCACGATCTCGGAGGCTCTTCCACAATATTTTCTGGCCCAACTTTCACTGGTCAGCCCGGGGTAGCACCACTACAGCCGCATGCGGGTTCTTCCATGCCAGGTTTTAATAATTCAATCAGTTTTTTATCTCCCCTGGCATCACAATTGGCTTTTTCTACCCCGAATGTGAATAATATTGTGACAACTCGTCTGTCTGAGGTCGAAGATTATTTGCCCTGGAGAACTCAGTTTGAATCATTTTTAGTCTCTCACAGTTTATTGGGAATTTTGGATGGTTCTATTCAGCCACCATCCCCTACTATAACTGATTTATCCCGTCAAGAAATTCCCAATACTGACTATCATCATTGGCTAAAAATCGATCAAACTGTGAGGTCATGGCTTTTTGCTACATTAGCTCGAGATGTCCTTATGGAAGTTTATGATTTAAAATTTTCACATCTTATCTGGGATAGGCTTCAAAAACGTTTCATGTCTGCCTGTATTTCTCGTTCCGTTGAATTGAAGCGTTTACTCTCTCATGTGAAAAAGAAGGACACTCAGACCATGGATCAATATTTGCTTGAAATAAAAATTTTAGCAGACAAACTAGCAGCCATTAATTCTCCTGTGAGTGCTCGTGATTTAATTGAATATGCTATCATTGGATTGGGTCGTGGTTATGAGTCCCTCATCAACAATATTGACTGCATGTCGGGTATTCCTTCTCTGGAAGACATACGACCCATTCTTCAAGCACAAGAACAGAGAAATCTCTTTTTCCAGGCCCAGGAATCATCATCCGTTCCTCAAGCCTTTGTTGCGGCTCCAGCTTCAGCGGCTCGAGGGGCTGGTCCACAGCGAGGGGGTGGTCAACAGCGGGGTCCTGGTGGTGGCCGAGGACCGCGAGGGGCTGGTCGTGCTCGAGGGGGCAGAGGCCGCGGCGGTAGAGGCTCTTACCCACAGCAGTACGGGGTTGCACAACCGCAGCATGGTGGTTTTCCGGGTCAGCCGGCTCAGGGGCAGCCGCGTCCACATGCATTTTCTGGAAATCCAGGTTTGGCATCGTGTAATATTATTTCTGGTGGTAATTATACTGATTATTACTCTACTGCTGCTACTCATAGTTTTTATGCAGGTTTTCCATCTGCGGATCCCACCTATCAGTATCCTCCTCCCCCCGTTGTTTGTCAATTGTGTTTTTCCCCAGGTCATTCTGCATTACACTGCTCCCGTTTTACAGCTTCTCATACCCCGGCTCTGGCTGCTCTTCCCACTGGTGAAAACAATGATTCAGTCTGGTATCCTGACTCGGGGGCTAGCGCTCATATGACTCCGCATGAAGGTATTCTTGCTTATAAAACTCCTTACAATGGCCCGAATCAAGTATGTGTTGCTAATGGTACTAAATTGCCTATTTCTCATGTTGGTAGTTTAAAGCTGCCTACTCGTGGTCGCCCGTTAAATCTCACTTCTGTTTATCATGTCCCACATATAAAATACAATTTATTGTCTATTCAAAAATTGTGTGCGGATAATGCCTGTGAAGTAATTTTTAATAAAAATTCTTTTTTTGTTAAGGACACTCAAACGGGGGAGCTTCTTCTTCAGGCATCTAATAAAGATCATGTTTACCCTTTTCATGCCCTTCAAGCCCGTGTGGTCCCTGGTCCAATTTGGCACAAGCGTTTGGGGCATTGTGGTGATAGAGTACTTAGTAGACTTAGGCAGCATAAATTAATTTCCAATTCTTCTTCTTTTATTCACGATTGTGTTTCCTGTAAGTTGGGCAAGTCCCACCGGCTTCCTTTTGCTGATGTTACTCATGATACTGTCGCCCCTTTACAGCTTATTCACTCAGATGTTTGGCAGTCGCCAGTTTTATCAAACCTTGGTTTTAAATATTATGTCTGCTTTGTTGATGATTTTTCTCGCTATACCTGGATTTATCCTATGCGTCGCAAGTCTGAAGTATTTACCCATTTTTGTGCCTTTCAAAAATTAGCTGAAAATATTTTAAATCTAAAAATCAAGGTTTTTCAGAGTGACGGAGGGGGTGAATTTGATAATCAGGTTTTTCGTAATCATTTTTCACAATCCGGAATTTTATTTAGGAAATCTTGTCCTGAGACTCCGGCTCAAAATGGTGTTGCGGAACGCAAACACAAGCATCTGCTCGAATTAACTAGGACAATGCTTATTGATTCTTCGGTTCCTAGTCAATTTTGGGTTGATGCCCTTTACACTGCCACTTTTATTATAAATCGCCTTCCCACACCTATTTTGAACGGTCTTACTCCATATGAGAAACTTTTTAATAAAACCCCGGATTATAATTTTATGAGAGTTTTTGGATGCTCATGTTTTCCCAATTTTATTGCTGCCCCTCATAATAAGCTATCACCACGTTCTACTCACTGTGTCTTTATTGGATACGCACCGGGGTACAAGGGCTATCGTTGTCTTTCACCCTCCACTGGTCGAGTTTACGTTAGTAGGGATGTCACTTTTCATGAAAATACTTTTCCATATCCCCAACTAGTTTCTCCTACTACACCACCCATCTCTACCTCCCCAACTTCCTGGCTTTCTACCTCCACTACTCGGCCACCTCTTAACCGCCCCACCCTATTACCATCTTCTCCAAACTCACCATCTGCATTACCCACATCCGAGCCTCTCCCTTCCCCTTCGACCACACCAGCAGCTAATTATCCCAACACTCAGCCCTTGGCCGACAGCCCCCCTAGTCCCGACCTGTCCTCTGCCAGCAGGCTGCCTGAACCCGGCAGTCCTGCCTCCTTCTCGTCTGGCAGCACCTCGCCCGATAACAGCACTCCACCGACTCCGGCAGCCCCTATTAATATTCATCCCATGCGTACGCGTGCTAAGGATGGAATTTTTAAACCCAAAACAATTTTTAATTTAAATGTTTTAGCTCCCCCGGATGATCCGAGTTGTTTTACACAGGCAAATAAAAGTGAGGTTTGGCGGGAAGCCATGGCTGATGAATTTAATGCTTTAATTGCTAATAAGACTTGGGATTTAGTACCTTGGGACCATACTCAAAATGTGGTTGGATGTAAGTGGATTTATAAGACAAAATATTTTTCTGATGGTTCTGTTGAGCGTCACAAAGCTCGTCTCGTTGCTCAGGGTTTTAAACAACAGGCTGGCATTGATTTTACTGAAACATTTAGCCCCGTCGTTAAACCCACCACTGTGCGTCTCGTTTTATCTGTTGCTATTTCTCTGGGTTGGACCGTTAGACAACTTGATGTGAAAAATGCTTTCTTACATGGTTATTTAACTGAAGTTGTCTACATGCGTCAACCTCCAGGGTTTATTCATCCTTCTTTTCCTAATCATGTTTGTCGTTTGCGTAAAGCACTTTATGGTTTAAAACAGGCACCCAGAGCCTGGTTTCATCGCTTTAGTGGTTTTTTATTAAGCCGGGGTTTCACACAGAGTAAGTCAGATTCGTCCATGTTTGTATATCGGTCTCATTCCCAGGTTGTCTACATTCTTTTGTACGTGGATGATATTCTCATTATTGGCTCTTCCTCATCGTTTGTTCATTCTGTCATTCATACACTATCTCTTCAGTTTGCTATGAAAGATCTGGGTGATATTCATTATTTCTTGGGAATTCAAGCTACACGTACACCCAAGGGCTTATTTTTGTCACAGGCTAAATACATTTCTGATCTTTTACATAGATTTCATCTTCATACTGTAAAGCCTGTCCGCACTCCTCTCCCGTCTCGTACCACCCTCTCTCTCACAGATGGAGAACTTTTGTCTGATCCTACTGAGTATCGCAGTATGGTAGGTGCTCTTCAGTATTTAATTATAACTAGACCTGATATTACATATGCTGTTCATCTGGTTTCTCAGTTTATGCATGCTCCCCGTACTGCTCATCTATTGGCTGTCAAAAGAATTTACAGGTACTTACAAGGGACAGCATCTCACGGCATATGGCTCACTTCTGACAGAAATATTTCTGTTATTGTTGCATATTCTGATGCAGACTGGGCAGGATGTCCAGATAGCTCTCGTTCCACTACAGGTTATGCAGTCTTTCTTGGGTCCAATCTCATATCTTGGCGGTCCAAAAAGCAACCCACCGTATCCAAGTCGTCTACTGAAGCTGAATACAGGGCAGTTGCATATACTGTCCAAGACACACTGTTTATCAGGTCTCTCCTAGCTGATATGGGCATCTACATCTCGGCTCCAGTCACACTTCACTGTGACAACGTCTCTGCTTCCTATCTAGCGGTTAACCCTATTCAACATGACTGCAGCAAGCACATCAAAATTGATTATCATTTTGTCCGAGAGCGGGTGGCACATGGCGATCTTGTTGTCAGCGTTTTGAATTTTTACGTTCCAATCTGCGCATTGTTTCCCCTACACAGATTGAGGGGGTGTAATAATGTAGTTATACATGGATTGCGTTGTAATTTCCTAAACTTGATTTTAGTATAAATACATCCTCAAGGCACCCAATAGGGTAAGCCATTATTTCCCAAAATTATTGTTTTGTATATGTTTTTCTTGCCAAAGTTGACTGGGAAAAAATGAGATCCGAACGCGATAAGGGAATATAATTGACCTCTTCAAACTTGAGCATTTAAATTTCTGTTGAAATTTGAATTCTGGGGCGAAGTATGAAATCAAACGAATTTATTATAATCATATTGGCAAAGGAGGAAATCGAAAGCCTTTCAATAATGGAGAGACAAGAGTTATATTGGAAACTGATTCTCAATGTATGGTCTCCGGTTTGATGGACTGAATGTAATTGGGGAGTCCTATTATGATTATTGAAGATATGAAACGTTCGTAACGAAGCTAGTATTGATGTCATTCATTACAAGAGGTCCGCGAATGGAGTAATTCACAAATTGGTTAGCGCTGTACTTTCTATGACGGATGGTTCACTACATTTGTATTCCCCTCCTGATTATATTGTATTCCTTGTGGAAAAGGAAAAGTTGAATTAATAAAATATTTAGTTTCCTTTCAAAGAAAAATGGAGAGAAAAGAATACCTTTTGGGTTGAGATGGAAAACTAGGAGTCATACTTCTCTCCATTTTCTTCTCTCCATTTACGCTCTCTATTTCTTTTTCACTCTATCTCTCTCATTAAAAATAATAATTAAACATAATCGTTTTTCCCCTGCCCAACCATTTCCCCACCTCTCTCTATCCCTCTCCTACCGGAGAGTTCCGGTTAATGGAGAGAAGGAAAATTCATAAACCGGGAAGCAATGGACCTACTGTTTTTAAAATAATATCGATAAAAATCTCTTGTCTTCATATAAAAAGCCCGATTTGACTTGCACGCATATCGATAAAATAATATTTTTTGACTTCCTCAAATGCCTCTTTCACTAAGGTATAAATTTTACTGTATATTACATTGTTTTGGCACTATTTAAGACTGTTTTGCACTATGTTGTCATTATGATTCAAGTGTAGTAGAGTAAATTGCTAAATTTATGTACCAAATAAAGAAACGAGACATATTTAGGGACATTCGAAAAAGGAAAGCGTTTAAATTAATTAGGGATGAAAGACTAAGAACCGGTTTGGTAATTTTTAAATCGACGGTATGAGCATGCAGATTCTGCTGAAATTTATAAAGTTTGGGTTGAAGTGGCTGAATTGGTTGATTACGTTGATTTATGATAAAAATATTTAATGATCATCTACAATAATTTTATAAAATACAATCAGAAAAGTAACTACAATGCAATTTTTTTAGGAAAAATTGAAAATAATAATCCCAACTATTGCTGGTCCGCTAACAATAATCCCAACTATTGATTATTTTTGTATAATCCCAACTATATGGACTGTCCGCCAATAATGGTCCATGACCAGATAATACCTGCTATAACATTTGATTTTTAATAGAAATTAAGCGTAAAAATTAAAAGTTCGGATTATTTATAGGGATTATTTGCTATATCTCTTCTCATCCACTTTAGAAACTATATAATTTTATTTGTGGTTGGTCACGTCGGACCATTATTGGCGGAAGGTCCCTACAGTTGGGATTATTGTGAAATAATCGATAGTTGAGATTATTATGAGCAGACCGCCAATAATTGAGATTATCACTATAAATTTTTCCATTTTTTATTATGACACAATTCAGCATGTGAAATCAAAAGTTATGTGTGTGATGAAAATGTTGAAGTCTGATAAATCGAAAAACATGGTACTATCAAATGGGTTTAAATTTTGTAAATCGCCCGTTTTTATAGTACTCGACCGCTTTTTTAAGATCATACTAGTATACTTTAATAGGATTTATCATTAAATATTATTAATAAAAAATCATGGACAAATATATTACATAATACGCAGTAACTATTAATGATTATAATTTTGTTCAAAGTTTACATAGTACGGAGTAATAGCTTACATATAATTACTTCGATGCAAATTTGAATACAATCATAATCACTAATAGTTACTAAGTAATCCCTTCAACCCACTAAGTTTGACTTATATTTCTTTTTCATTCTATCCCACTAACATTATTTCATACCAATTTTGGCAAAGTTTGTATGGATTTAATTATTCATACTTTATTTTTACTTTATCAATTCAATATCAACCACACAAACCTACTTTTATTAATAACTGCATTATTTATTTATGTCTCAATGTTAGTGGGATATATATAGTAATACCTCCGCTCCCATTTTATGTGTCTCATTTGATTTTAACACAATTATTAATAAAATAGTTGAAAAGGTAAAAGTTGTAATCGAAATTTAAGTACTACATCCGTCCCCGAAAGAATGTCTTAGTTTGACTTCACACTGTCACACATATTGAGAAAATGAATTTGGATTCACCCTGTAGTGACACTGTTTGACATTGTAGGGACATTGTTTGATACAGATTTGTTTACCAAATAAGGAAGTTAAAGAAATAGGACATTCATTTAGGAACTTTCATTTTGGAAAAGTAGGATATTCTTTCGGAGACAGAGGCACATAGGGAGTATTATAAAGTGAAATGTTGTAAATCACATATTTCTTTCCAAAAAATGTGACACTTATTTTAAGCAACTCAAAAAGAAAAGTAAGAAATGTAAAATGGGACAGAGGGAGTAATATTTTTGTCCCAAAAAATTAAAGAATAATACTAAGGATTTTTTCTAATTTAAATGCATATATTGTAAAAAAGAAATTTACAATATTCACATATGACCACAATATGCAATTGGTTGGACATGAACCTAAATTTCCAGTGTCACAAAATCGAAGAGCCATTCCAAATCTCGTAACTATGAAACGAAGGAAGAGTTTTTTTCCAAACTAATGTCAAATAAATAATTATTTTCAAAATTATGGTTGGATAAAAAATATTTACCAAAATATTGCTGGATTCAACCCTGGTTAACCAGAGCCGCCAACTAATTTGGTGACTTTGTGCCATCTGTGGAAATTGTAGCATTGTACTCCGTAGGAGCCACTAATGGGAAGCTGTCCAATCAAAAGCAACAAAATAGAAAAACCTTTTTTTTATAAACAAAAATAATTTTTTTATTTGTTATCTGGTTTTTATTTTGTAAACCCGTTTTTAACCAAGTATTGAATAATGGAGAGAGTATGATCTTAAACGAAATTTAAATGTAAACATTGTAAAAAATTTATTCCGAATAAGAAGCTTGTATTGTATGAATAAATTTCATTATAAATATTATATACACCGTATTTATAAATAAAATAAATGTTTTACATAAAAAGATGATCTTGTAACTGTATAGCTTATGTTCAATTTTCACATTTACATGACACTAATGCTATAGTCATATTCCTATAACTTTAGACGTATATATGTTGTACTTTAGTTTGACACGACCATTAATAAAGCATCTGAACAACTAAAAACTATTGTTAAGATTTAAGTATAATAAAGTGAAATATTGTAGATCACATATTTCTTTCCAAAAAGAAAATGTGACACTTATTTTGAGACGATCCAAAAAGAAAAATATGATAGGTAAAATGATTATAATGACAGTAGATGAGAGCCTTTGCGGCATTGGGATAAATGATGATTGACGATTGATTGACCCGTTTTTATAGTACTCGACCACCAAACTGATCTAATTACCATGCGGGTTTCTAAAATAGAGAAAATTTCCTAAACAGGACTAAAAGTTGATAGAATTTCAAAAACAGGGCATATTGTTTTAAATTTCCTAAATAGGACTAATTATTTGTATTTGGACAAAAATATCCTTAATTCATGTAACGGACAGATGGATGGCTGTGAGATGAAAGTTCGCTGGGTGCGGTGCGACAATATCGCTAGCGATGACGGATGGCTTATGCCCAGGTAAATTCTTCTTCTTCATCTTTTACTTTTCTGTCAACTTCTTCTCAATCTTCCATTCTTCCGTGATTTCTTCCTCTACAAATCTTCTATTTCAATTCCTTCTTGTTTTGAATTTCCAAATTTTTATTAATTCTGATTTTTTTTAAAGTATATTATTTTTCTGAAAATGCCATAGTTGATGTTTAATCAAACACTATATGTAATAATGTCACTTTTATTACATTACATTTGCTAAGGTGTCAGTTTTGAAAATGGCAATTCCAAAGAGTAGTAATGTCATCCTCTTGACATTTTTGAAACAAAAACATGTCATTTTCAGATTAAAATATGACATTTTCACATTAAAAATTATGACATTTTCATATTGATTAATGACATAATCACATAACAAAATGACATTTTAGAATAAAAAATGTGAAATATGAGAAAAAAAAAAAAGAAAAAGAAAGAAATAATATGCTGATAAATTCAATGCCACAAAAATTTCATAATCTGCAAAAATTTTCAAAATCTTGGCATTTTCAAACACGTAACACTGTCATCTACCAAAAAATTGCCATAATGTGGCATTTTTTTTACAAGTTCATAAAGATACGTCATCACAAGAATTCAGATCGAAATCATTTCAAACAACAGTTGCTGGAGCCTCGAATTTTCTTATCCAAAAGTTCTAAATTTAAATTTTCAAGTAAAAACAATAATATTTTCATTTTGAATCTAAAAAATTAACAAAGAAATAACAAGAAAATAATCTAAAATACAAGAGGAGAGGTGAAGTAGAAGGAACTCAAGGAAGGAGAAGAAAAGAGGGAGGAGAAAAAGAGGAAGAAAGGAAGGAGAAACACTTTATCTGGACACATGTCGACCGGAACAGATGCTGCGGACATGGCCCTCCTGAGTAGATTCAATGGCACCTTACAATAAAGCTTCCACTGCTATGCAATTCGATCCCTTCCTTTGTAACAAGTGTCCAGTCTTTTCTAGAGAGCTCTGGGGCAATTGATGCAGAAGAGATGAGCGGAAGAGGATTTGTCGATGCGGAAGAGAAGGAGCGGAAGAGGAGACGACGAATTTAGAGATTTAATTAAAAGGGTAGAATGGTAATAGGGAGTCCTATTTAGGAAATATAAAACGTTAAGTCCTATTGTGGAGTTTTTAGCATGTTTTAATCCTATTTAGGATAATAAGTTAATAACATTCTAAAATATTGTGCGGGATTACAAAATTAACATAACACGAATAAAGTGGGCCAAAATGGTACTAGTAACAATTTATTAAACCACATGGGTATAATGCTCTTCAATTACGAAATATGCTACCATTTGACTAATAGTTACTTTAATTATGCAGTGAATAACTATCGATATACTCAAATAGAAACTACTAGATTCTTTACTCACGGGATGCATATGTTATATGTTTAACTATGTCATTAGATGACGGTGGGAATCTAATGAATAGTTTAACTAACTCGGATTTACATATGTTAAAATTTTGGGTTGGATTTTTCAGAACACAAAGTTCGATAAAGGCTGGATCACTTCATACTAACAAAAATACTTGTCATTAGATATATAAATATTTTGTTACGTATTTGTGTTCATAGAATATAAATACAAAGGATCTTAGCAATTGAGGAACACTAAAAATGTTACTGATCAGTCTTTTGTAAACATCCAATAAGCAAAAACATTAATTGATAGTATACCTTTAAAAATCAAAATTTTCACATTATAATTACTAATTGCTAATTATTAATTTACACATTATTGTTTAGAGAAAATGAGTATGACATCATTAAATGTCTGATTGTAGGGAAACGCAAGCTAAACCTTGTTATTTTATATTATTCTAGAAGACTATTATTATTATGATTATTATTAATATAACTATTATTATTAATAATATAACTATTATTGTACTGCAAGACAATAATTATGATGTTTTTAATTAGACTAAAGTTTTATGATAAGGTTCATTTAAATTTGTTCTGATGACCTAAACCGATCTGGTCTGGTAGTTGTTGGATGTAAGTATATTTTACTTACTTATTTTGATCCGATCAAGTCTATTTTATTTAAATTTGATCTGATTTGGGGTAGTTTCACTTAATCTGATCTGTTCTAGCTTACAATTGAAAACATTCATATCAAAATATTGTAGCACCTTCAAATTAAAGTAGTGAAGGTGCTACACTTTGTTACTTTATATTATGGAAAATGGAAACTAATAATCCAATCTTTTAGCGGTCTTCTTTTAATAGTCCCACCTTTTTGTTATTCATGAATAATCCAACCTTTGCACCTCATCTTCATTCACTGGTCTCTGACCGGTTGATGACATGTTATTCCAAGTTATTTTCTTATCTTTGCTAAATATTATCTTTGTGAAAGGTGGAATTTATGGTATAATAGTTTGCAGAGATAAGAAAATAACTCGGAATAGCAAGTCATCAACCGATCGGGGACCAATGAATGAAGATGTGCAAAGGTTGGATTATTCATGAATAACGAAAAGGTCGGACTATTAAAGGAATGCCGCTAAAAGGTTGGATTATTAGTTTACATTTTCCCCTTTATATTATTATAGATTATAGATAAATAGATTTTGAATTAAAAATATTCCAATTACTCCAATATTCATGTAACTCTTATTTTTTAATGGGTAGAAGCATTAAGGCCGGGTTTGGAAAACGGCGCTTCCGCCAATTTTTGGCTGGTTTGACCGGATTTGGCGTTTTGAAGTCCTGAAAAAGCCGAATTTAAGTGTTTGGTAGTTAGCGGATTGATTTAGCAGTTTGGGCCGAAACGCCAAAAATTAAAACGCTGCAAAACCCAGCGTTTAGGTTTCGGCGTTTTCATATACGTAATAATTCTCAAAGCTGCCCTTCCATATTCCTTCGACGTTGCTATCCATAACCGCAACTGCAGAGCTCCAAAGAAGAACATCGCAGCTCCAATTTGTTTTGAAGGTATGCCGTACACATATTTGTAATATATGAGCAATTTAAGCATAATTCCTCCTATTACATAAGAATGGCCATTCATTCATTATCCTGCATCAACAAAAAGAACAACATGCAAATATGCAATTGCGATTTCATTCTGCTGAATCCACAAAAAGGCATGCGTCATATATAAGAGAGACGTGTCCATCATGCGTAGAGCCTCTAGAAAGTACTCATAGTGGTACTCCTTAATTGATTTTTTGGTAAACCGTAATTGATTTTTTTTTATTAAAAACCAATATAAAATTATGATAGGGGAGAAAATCAAATAAAAATATATAGATATAGATAAAACGAAAAAATCAGGCATATAGCAATGCTTGAGTTATAAAATTATACGTAGCATTAAACAACAACAAAACACATACCAAAACGGACCAATGTCCTTTTTTATCTTTTTATGTATTAACCGCTAAAATTAAACAACTAAATTACCAAACATCTTTCTGCAACCCGCCACGTTAATCCGCTGGTCAAATTCGCTGATTCAATCCGTTATCTACAATCCGCTAACACAATCCGCTAACCGCTAACCGCTGATTGCCAAACACGCCCTAAATGTCTAATTGGAGAGAAAAGCAAGATGCTACACCTAGTTACTTTATATTATTATAGATTTTGAATTGAGAATATTTCAATTACTCCAATATTCATGTAACTCTTATTTTTTAATGAGTATGAAGCATTAAATGTCTAATTGGAGGGAAAAGCAGGGTGTTACACCTTGTTATTTTATATTATTATAGACAGATGTTCATGAATCATGAGGTGATAATATACTTTCTTCTAAATTGAAAATTAATATCCAAATCAACAAGGGAAGAACAAAGTTTTAGTGGAGTGATATGTCCTAGTTGGATACTTGGATCCACGTCGAGTGGTGGGCCAGTGCCTATAACGATCGAGATATTTGGGCATTTTTGGGCGTACTAATATTGCATTTTTCAAGTCGGACAAATTGTGAATGTACATAAACCTTTTTCGTTTTGTAAGAGAAACTATTTTTCACACCGACAATTTTCTTTGTCTATGGTACAATTAAAAATCTTTCTTTGGTGCAAAAAGCAATTTTCGCACTGACAAATAAATGGCTAGTTTTACATGCGACCAATAATGTTATTAACAAGGTGATAAATTTGAAAAGAACATGATGCCACTGCCATATTTCACTCTCTCCGTCACATTTTAAGGATCTCGTCCATTATTCTCCGATCAACGTGATTGTTCTTAATCTTTTACTATATATATATTTAACTTTTATCAAATTTATTTTTTCTTGACCAGGTATTATAAAACTTTTAATGTACTTTGTAAAATATGTAAATTTTATTTACTGAAAATAATCTTATTAATTACAAGAATCAGTTAACTTTATGATCAGTCAAACATTGTAAACTACGTGAGAACCTTTAAGTGGGACAGAGGGAGTATAATACTACCTCAGTCTCGAAAACAAGTTTCCGAGTTGACTTTCACGCATTTTAAGGAAATAAAGTTACTTAGGGGTAAATTTTACTGCTTTGACACTGTTTCGACACTGTTTGACATTGTTTGACACTGTTTTCCACTGTTTTAACGTAGATTATTTGTCAAATAAGGAAGTGGGAAGTTTATTTTGAAACATCCAAATAAGGAAAGTGAGAACTTGTTTCCGGGAAGGAGGGAGTATTATTGTAAGTTTGTAACATGAGTTAGTGGTAAAATAATAACTACATGATCACCACAGGTCACTGTACATTAAGGAAAGGGTCATTGCACAAGTGCACACAGCACATATAGTCATATAGAGGTCACATGCTTGTCCATCGTTCTTATTTTAGTGATAAGTTTGAAAGTATTTCAGATCAAGTAGTTTGCATATAATCCATCCAATTGTTGTTTAAGTTTGCTGAGCTTGTAGCTAAACATGATGTATAACTACTTGATCATTATGTGCAAAATTTGCCATTATTCAATAGAATTCAGAGCAGCCTTGCATTGCTGCTCCAATCACAATTACAAAATACAGCAGTCAAAAAGAACAATGGACAAGAATGTGACAAATGGAATAAGAATTCAAAATGATGAACTGGCACTGCACGCGTTCTTTAGCTCGGGAGGTGAAGCCATGGATGAGTATATGGGGTGAAGCACATGCCCGTCTTTAGGCAACACATAGACCCACTTGCGTCCAGTCAGCTTGTTTCGCTCAAACTTGACACACCCTTCTTTCAATGTGAACAATGTGTGGTCTTTGCCAATTCCAACATAATCCCCCGGATGGAATCTGGTTCCTCTTTGGCGAACAATGATATTCCCTGGAATCACCCTCTGCAACAAAATAGCAGTTAAGCAACCAAAACACATCTTCTGGTATGGTGGGTGGGTGTTGGGTATACAACAACAGCATCCAAGCCTTATTCCCAAATGATTTTGGGGTCGGCTAACATGAATCGATGCATGATATCAAAGCCAAAACGAGAAGATAGACAAGAAAAATAAAACATAAGGTAAGACAAAATGGATAAGACAGTGTCTGTTGCGTATGGCGTACCACAATTTTAGACCTCAAAACCGACCCTAAAACTTTGGGGCATCTCAGATACAGTGTTATCAAAATTCGAAATTTCAAAATTCATTAAATTTTCATCTTTGTAAAAAAATTATAAAAGTTCAGTAAAATACAGAAGTAACAAAATTATACCGATAGTATGTAAGACGAACCATTGTTTTAAATGGTTATTTGTATATTATATACTGCGCTACAAGGTTCAGGTTTCGAGCTCGAGGTATTTTGATAAACCCAAAACTCAACCTACATTTTCATTATTTTAAAAAAAAACTTTCGGCGGGTTTGATTAGTGGTTATTTGGAGCTGATACAAATTTTGAGAATTTCAAGTGAAACCACAAAAAAGGGCTTGGATCTGAGCCATTCCAACCCTAACATTGTCGGCAATAATCTAATCAATCTCCATTCTTTTCCATAATTAAATTCTCACCTCTCCGCCAAATTTCTTCACCCCGAGATTCTTAGGTTTTGAGTCACGTCCATTTTTTGTGGATCCTGCTGTCTTCTTGGTAGCCCAACGCCTTAGTACTAAGCTCAGTCCCTCTCCGGATGCATCTAAGTCATGAAAAAGAAAGTACTGCTCCATGTAAACATTATTATGAATTAAAAAATCCCTTCAACTGAAGGATCATAAGACATCATGAGAGATTCATACCCTTGCCACAACTGTAGAGAGATGGACTTGATACCAAATTTCTGAGATTTAACCTCCTGAATAGTGTTGTGATATTCATGATTCTCTTTGCCAAAATGAAACCTGAAGCAATAAAATTGTGTGTCTGTTAGAGACATGGAGGATGAAATGAAAAATGAAAAAATAAACAGGAAAACCAACTTTAGAAAAGAGTACCTCTTTATTTTTCATTAATCTATATAGTCTATAGAATATGACCTACTATAGGAGGTTATTTTTTTAGAATAACCAAAAAAAACTTGATTCCGGGGATAATTACGCAGATCCACATATCCTTTCATATTTGTAAATGAAGTCTGAATATGATTTTAGAACTCGTTATGCTCTTTCCAATAAGATATAAAATGCTCGAAAATAAAGCACATACCAACCCTCTAATGTTTTACAAATGAAGTCTGAATAAGAGTTTTAGAACTCGATATTATCTTTCTAACAAGATATAAAACACTTGAAACGGAAGAACATATTCCACCTATTTATTATTTATTATTATTATATAAAAGCAAAAGAAATTTCCTACAGTGTTCCCGCCTAACAGATTCAACTGAATTAATACCCCTTAACCTAGTGAAAAAACCACAAAAACATGAATAACTATTATATAAAACTATAAAAGCAAAAGAAATTTCCTACAGTGTTCCCGCCTAACAGATTCAACTGAATTAATACCCCTTAACCTAGTGAAAAAACCACAAAAACATGAATAATAGTGAAAAAACAAGACGGCCATGTTCTGTGTGATATCACGCAGCTGCTTCTTGAGCTATGTGCTAGGCTATGATATCACATCACCATGAATGTGGAGGCACAAAAACACCATAAACTCCCCCTATAAATTGTAGCAAAGTTTTGCCAAATGAGCGCCACCAAAGAACCCTTAGAGTCAAAAAACAATATGAAATCTACAAATTGTACATTGTTCATCAAGAAAAAAATGCCTTTACGTTTGGTCTTAAAAGCTTCAAGATTGTTGATGTAAAATAGCAAAAATAAAAACATAGCAACTATTGTATTAGATTTCCCAACTATTGGTCTTAAAAGTTTTCAGTTTTCATTTCCTGAATTCAAACCAATGAGACTAACAACAACTAAACAATATGTAAAAATCACAAGAAAGATTTACATTATTACTGAATGTAAATTGTAAATTAGTACAATGGCAGATAGGCTAAAGCAAGAAAGAGTAAAAGACAACATAAAAAAATACAAGGGCAGCTACTTAGCAAGACCCCCTGGAGTAAAAAAAAAAAAGCAAGCCATAGAAAGAGTAAAAGCCAACAGAAAATAACAAGGGCAGCAATCAGCAAGCCATCAATCTAAAAGACTAAAACAACAGTTAGAATTCAAAAAAAAAAAAAAAAGAAAGTCGAATACTCATATTCCTTTCCTGAAAATCGGAAAATCCATACCTTAAATTCCAGAAAGAATCTGAACTGAATAAATGACAACAAAACTGAAAGTAAAATACTGAAAATCTGAAATACATGCCTCCAAATAGGAAACCAGCGTCCAGAGAGGCATTCAGGCAGAGACTCAGTCACTCAGAGTCAGCAACATGCCGATCACGGCGCATTGCGCAGCCGACGCAGGCAGGGAGCCGGAAGGGGAACTTCTCAAGCGGCTGAAGTGGTGGGGAACAGGCGATTGGACGAAGAGGCTGGAGCAGCCAGTCAGCCGCACGCGTCAAATCGTAGAGGAAGATGAGGACGGTCGATCGACGATTACCGATGACGACGATGAGGGGTTGAGGTCGCAGCCCGCAGGTCAATGAGGTCCGTGAGGATGATCAGGCGAGGCAGCTGACGGTGCAGGTATGCGAAATTATTTTACTTTAAAAAAATGTATGTAGTGTTTAACAGAATTGAGTATCTACTTCACGAGGAATGATGCTGTCCAGCGGCCCCAGTCCGAACGCCGTCCGAACATGGCCATTTGGTGGAATTTTTTTATTAAATTTTTTAAGCATGTTTCTGATCAATTCTAGTTTGTCCATACCAAATTTCAGCTCAAAATTCGATCCGAAAGGCATTCAAATCATTTTTTGAAGTTGACTGCGTCTAAATATCAATATAAAAATGCAGTCAACTTCAAAAAAATGATTTGAATGCCTTCCCGATCGAATTTTGAGCTGAAATTTGGTATGGACAAACAAGACTTGATGAGGAACATGCTCAAAAAATTTCATCAAAAAATTCTACCGGGAACCACCCCAAACGGCGGTGTTCGGACGGAGGCTCCCGTCCGAACGTTCGGACCTGAACATTCTTGTCTACTTCACTACTAATAAAAGGTAGATTATTCTCAATTGAAATTGAATTTTATTTAAATTTTTATTAAGTCCAATTATTAAAATTAATATTTTCAGATTTTGCCATTAAATTCATAATTATTAACTACTTAATTAAATGTTCATTAACATTGTATGATTATATTAATTAAGCTATTAATTATAGATAATTAATAGCCTTCGAAAAAAGATTACTCCTAAAAATATACGTACTCATGCTGATTCAAAATGCTATTAATTTACTAATTAATTTCATTTAGAAGACATAAATATTGTTAATTGATCATATTATACTTTGATATGCATAGAGCATAAACAAGTTTTAAGAAATATTGGTAGTTTTCATATTAAAATTAATACAAGGTGGTCTCTCCCTCTCTAGGGTTTTGTTCTTCCGGTTTCATCATTGACGAAGAGCGGCCGGTTGTGGATTTTGGTCATGCAAGCAGGCTCGTGATCAGGGATGTAGCGCTTTGGCGGTCGTGGCTTGTCTTCCGTTGTTGTTTCTGATCGAGGGGCGAGGGTAGATAAAGAAAAGGCAGATAAGTTGTGGCGGAGCTTGGGTTCGGTTCAACAGCAAGGGATATGAATGGAGGATATCGTCAATCACTACAAAAGCATGACTATTGAGGCGGATGAACGGCGGGCTCGTCCCCCTCCCGAGCCGCCGCCATGGAATGTAAGAGAGTCTAGGGTTTGGAAGAAGATGAATGAATTTTCGTTTAATTTTGTTTTATTTTGTTTGTGTTTTTCTTTCAAATTGCATGTTGTTTTGAGTGTGTTTTTATTTCCTAGTAAAAAGTTTCTAGAGTTTAGGTCAGGTGATGAGAAGTCTGGTTTGCCAGTCATTGACTCAGTTATTGCTTCTACAGAGGTGATGGATCTGAGCCTGGTTCATGGGCGGATGACAGACAAAAGGCTTTTTATCGTTTTGTTTCCTGCTTTTTCCCTGATTGTATTGTTAGTCAAATGACGAACGTTTTGTTGATTTAATATATTTGTTGGATTTACGATTAAAAAAAAATATTACTATTAATACTAAGTCCACCTAAAATATTTAACTCTTGAAGATGTCAGTCAAGCACCTTGTGGTTCGATGGCATCAGTGTGACACTCCCAAGGAGGAGGTCACAGGTTCGAAATTCATCCTAGTCAAGGATGTTGGCATTTAACATTGAAGTATTGAACATATACTAAAAAAGAGACTAGAAAATCCAACAAAAAAAACTCTTGAAGATGCCACATATACATTTGACTAAATTAAACCTATTATAACTTATTGATGAAATTAAGACTACTATTAATATTTTCGAAACTAATCCCTTTCTTATCTAAAACCCCTAATAAATATACCAATTTTTCTATGTAATTATACTAAATTCTGCCCCACAAGTAATTTTAAGCATAGCATATTCCTTTGCGTTTATTAAGCATGTTTTGTATTGAATTGTCCTTTTTTATTTTTAAAAACATATACCTCCTCATCTACACTTATAAATAATTAAAACTATTTTCCTTTGCATGTAGTTTTATTAAGACCAACATGCAACTTTAAAGATACAGTACTACTTAATTAAAAAAAAAAACAGCCTTCCCTCAGCGTAGGGTTTGAGACCTTCGCCGATTTTGTGCGGTACAGACGAATGGCGAGCGAAGGAAATCGAAGCGGGAACAGAGAGAAGGCTTTGCAGATGAATTCGTCGGGGCTGTAGGTATCGCAGAGGAAAGAGCGGGAGTACGTGGGAAGGTGTCTCCTCACAGTCGATCGGAGGGCACCATGGCGAGGATGACGAGTTTTGTGCGGCTATGGGGGTAGGGATTGTGGAGAAGCTGACTATGCAGTACGATGGGATGGGTTTGGGCAGTCCGGAGGATGAGCTATTGTTGGATGACGGGGATGAGGCAGTGGCGGATCCAGAAAGTAAAGTTATTGGGGGCATAAGTTAATTTAAAGACCAATCAATTTTTTCTTTTATTAAGATGACCAATTTAATTTAGGATAGATATAATATATAGTAGCGATCATGTTTTTTGTTTTACCTCTAAAGATCATCATGAGTATTTGTATATACACACACCCGAAAAGGGCTTAAGCCTTCGTTCTCACCTGGTAATTTTTTTTGACAAAAGATAACTTCGTTGATAATCATCATGCCAGAATTACACGAGCAATACAATCAGGATACATCCCACCGGGCAAACTTAAATTATTTTTACTTTGACTTATTTCAGTCTCAGATCAGTCTACACTTGAACAAACTAGATCGGACCAGGCAGACTTTAACAAATCGGGCCAGATTTGGACAGTTTTAAAATATATAAAGACTAGACATTTACTAGAACAGACCAAATCACTTCAGACTAGATCAGACGAAGCTGAAACTGACCAGACAAGAAAATTTCAGTCCAAATAAAAACATCATTATAAACATGATAAATTGAATTTAATTAGTGCAATTTGGCATCGAAAGTTTAATACAAGATTAATCTCAAAATCAATTCACTAAGTAACTGTACAATAACTTTATACTAATCTTATCAATTCAAGCTTTTAGTGCTAAATAATCGCTAATGTTTGCATAAAAGGTCTAAAGTGTCAAATGCTATCCCTCTCAAAATACCTTCTAACATTGAAATAGCACATTGATTAATAGTGAAAATTTATAACTTGATTAATGTAGAAAAAGAATGATGAATACTGACTACACAAACTACACAAATTATTCCAGAAGAGGCCCTGAAACAGTAGAAAATGAAGAAAAACTTTTGACACTAAAAAGGGAAAATAGAAAAGAAATTATGAGATAGATTGAATAGTACTTCTACGTTTGCTCATCTTCATTAATATAAAAACATTTTTTCTAATCCGATTGATATTCATTAGTCTACAAGATAAAATGATTACGTTTTTGTCTATGATTTAATTTAAGAACATTTTGGTTCAATTTCATATGAATATTATTTCTAGAGATTACTATGATTTGTTCAAGTAATCTCAATTATATATTTAAATAAGTAACATACTTATAAATTACTAGGTAGAATAATCCATATGATTTTTCTTGTAATAAAAATTTTGTTGGGGGCAATCTAAAAAATTCATTGGGGGCAACCTACGAATTTGATTGGGGGCAAATTTTATTTTTACAATAAATAACCTAATTATATACTAAAATTTTGAACTTTTATTGGGGGCACTTGCCCCCACTTCTCAAGGCATAGATCCGCCCCTGGGATGAGGCGAAGCTCGATCCCGAGGCGGCGGAAAAAGTGGTGGACACCTAGCTTTCCTGTGGTTGGAACGATTCTAACGGATAAAGTGGTCAAATTCCAAGTCTTCCGCGATCTGATGGCGTCTGTGTGGCGTCCGGGCAAAGCATACTGATTCAAGACATTGGGGAGAAGAGGTATCTGTTTACATTTTATCACATAATAGATATGAATCGTGTGTTGGATAATGGACCTTGGTTGTTTGATCAGAACCTGTTAGTGTTAAAAGTCATTAAGCTAGGGGATATGCCTCTGAAGGTACCTCTCCATACGACTGATTTTTGGGTGCAGGTTCACAATATCTCCTATGGTTATTCAAATTTGGGTTATGCTCGTAAAATTGGGAATCATTTAGGAAAATTTATTTCTTGGGATGATAATCAATTTGTTGAGAAGCGGGAAGCCTACATGAGGGTTAGGGTGATGATGGATGTGAGGAAACCCCTAAAAGTGGGGACGACCCTAAAAAAGAGCAAGGGGGGAGGTTATTGGGTAGATTTCAAGTATGAGAAACTGCCTAGCTTTTGTTTTGCGTGCCGCATAATTGGACATGCTAGAAAATTTTGTCCCCTACTGTATAAAAATGGGGATAAGGCGGTTGTGAAATCTTTTGGACCATGGTTCCGGGCGGGTGGAGGGAGATCCGGATCCCGTCCTTTTATGGGTAGTCAATGGTTGGTGAGTGAAGGAGGGGTAGGAAGAGACCAAGCAGGGAGGCAAATAAATCTTGAAGAAATGAAGGATCAGTCACATGAAGGGCGAGTTCCGGGAAGGAGGGGAGGAGGCAAAACTTGAGGGGCTAGAATAAACAGCAACGGAATGGGAGAACAGAAGCGGATGCAGACCTGGGATGTACAGGAGCAGGAGCAGGAGCAATCAGGGGAGGACGTTATGGCTCTGGATGGACAAAAAATAGGGAAGAGGCGTGTTGGAGCACTCAGACCAGCCTAAACCTGTGAAGATCGTGTGCTTCTGGCAGATTGGAGTTATTTTTTACTTTAGACTCGTTTTTCTTTATGTTGGTTTTTCTCTTGGACATCGTATGTTCTTGTTTGCTATTATTTTTATTTTATTTTCAAGACTCTAGAACATAGGACACAAGTGATGGGGAGCCTAGTTTGTTAGTCATTGGCTCAGGTATGCCCAATTCAGGATTAGAGAATCTGGTTTCTTTTTTTGAGGTGACAAGTTCTAAGTCTGGTTCAAGGACAGATGTCTCACCCCAGTGTAACCTTGAACTATTGTATTGCTTTGTCTCTTGTTACTCTCGTTATTAATAAAAATTAAGTCTTCTTCTTTAAAAATTGCATATAAATTATGAAAAATATGATTCAATATGGGAGATTGTATGAACAAATGAGAAATTTTACGATGTCAATAGAGGAATGTGAAGAAACTAGAACACATATTTGACAAACATTATATTTGTATATAAATTTCATTTAAGTGTTGATTATCTAAAGCAACAAATAATGGAGTATTAGAGACGCATATACAGAGCACCATAATCTCACATATCGATGCATCTCATAGTGGTCACAACTTCACCACGAGCTAGTTTTTTTTTAGTTCACCAAATAATTGGGTTTCTATTGATTAGGCAAATAAAGTGCTCTTTTAAAATGATTTTGATTAGTAAGTATGTGATATATTTGATGGAAAAATTCCCTAAATAGAAGTATACCATAAGGGTTTTCTCCAAATATCGATATCTTGTTTCTCCATAAATAACATGCTGAATAGAAGTGTAACATAAGTGATTTCTCCAAATAGAAGTATCATGTTTTCCCCTAAATAAACATAAATATTGTCATCTTAAATCTATAAGATATAACTATGATAGTATAACGATAACAATATAAAGTTAGTATGAGTATGATAGTATGGTTTGAAGATCGATGACACTAGTTTATTCGTATTTAGGAATAAAAGACATAACCTCTTATTTAGGAAAACTATATATCTTTCACTCCTATTTAGTGAAATATTCCAAAATAGAGGGAAGAAAGAAAGCATCGCTTCCTGGTATCACGTGACAACAAATGGCTTTCACCCCACGTCGAAGATGCCATTATTATTTATTCTAGTTTATTCCACTTTAAGTAATGGTATACATGAAAAGTATGGAGAGAAAATATACATCTTGCATAATTATGTGCAAGACACACCACTATGTTGTTTTTGTGATAAGGGGTATACAGTCTTCTCGTATGAGGCTAGAAGTATACGTACAGTAAACATGACACATTCCTCGAGAATCTTACATGAGATAGTAGAATATAGCAATCCAAATGACATATTCCTCAGCTACAAGAGAAATGAATACATGATGTGCTTATGCATTTATGTCATGTAGTATTCAATGGTAACCAAGAGGAGCTGGTGCCTCCTTCAACTCTTTCCCTTGAAAACGTATATCCTGCATGCACATAAATTCAAAGAATAAAATATCAATTACCATCACATCGATTGAAACTACATACTAAAACCCAGAAAACCAAAATGATGCATTCATGCTTACAGAAGCAAAGTGGTTGACATCTCTATGATGTGCTTCGTCGGCACGAATGACGGTAATAACATCCTTTAAAGTTGCATCCTTTGGCAGCCTCCAATAGTCTATTGCAATGGCAGGAGCAGGAACGTTCTCAATCTTCCCGCTCTCTATATCTTTAAGGAACTCTGTGTACGAATGTATGGCCTCCTCTTCCAAGTACCCCACGATTCTGTGTGCCACTTTGGATGAAGAGAGGTAGAGCAGAAAGAAGCAATTGAAGAACACTCCCTGGACTGCAAGAACCAGCAACCGCTCATACCACTTCGGCTGCACAAGCTCCACCATTGTCATCAGGTGCATCCTCTCGTTCTCGGCTTCCTCAAGTAATGCTTTGATCCACCCCCCGCTCTGCTCAAACTTACGGAGAGACCTAAGGTGCAAAAGAAGCCCTCCTACAAGACCGGGAACAGCTGCCACTGTTTCCAACATCACTGCGCGGCACCCGTATCGCCTCTTCAAATGGAACACAAGTATGTTGATAATATAGTACAACTAGTGTCTTGTAATACATAATTAATGTCTTGCCACAAACAATTAGCATTTAATAGAGATAATCTAGTGTCTTCTCAAAGAATAGTTTGATGTGTAAACAATTTATAAACTTTTTAAATATGTCTCTTCACAATACAAGAGTTGTTTGACAATTCAGACAAAATGATTGTTTGATGACCCGATGCAATCAATGTGTACAAAAAGTGTAAATAAACATGGATAAAAGTAATTTTGCTATGTCTTTAGTGCTCAAAAGGCAATATATTTGTATACGAAAGTATCATTTTTTAGTAGAAAATCGAGAAAGATCACACCCAAATTCTTCAAGATTTTATAAATATAGTATTACATATACCAAATTTCTATAGAAATCGTAGGAGAGAAAGAGTGAATTATCTCTCAAACAGCTATTGTCTAACTCTAATTTTACATTAGGGCACCACGAATGTAAAACTCTAACAATTTACACCTCTAAGTTAAACCGTCACAACAATCCTATGAATAATTAATTATTCTCATAGTATTACATAACACCCGGGAAGAACATAATTAACTACTGGATAAATTAAAAAAGTTTAGTTTTTTTTATTTAGAGACTTTGATAAATTTACTTGTAAATTTATTCATAACAATAAGGCATGTGATTCTCAAACAGCTAAAGTTGTTACTTCAGGGTATTGTGCACATGATTAATCATAATGTTGGAAAAATGTGTGAAAAATTGCATTAAATGGTAATTTTGGGGAAATTTTTGAGTGGGTCCCACTTCCGATTTGGGTCAGGTCAAAGTGGTTTCGGATTGTCCTTGTTAAGGGCTACAATTCGATATGTGGTACGCTCAAAACGGATAACGGGTGAATGAGAAATTGATTCTCAAAGTTTACCCGTTAGAATGGAAAAACTGAGAAAAAGGATGGGTTTGTAGTGTGTTATTTCCCACACCGGAAAACCCAGGGGATTTGCAACCCTTTATAAAGGGACTCCCCCCTTAAGAAGTTAAGATTCCTAAGGGTAAAGGCTCTCTCCACGCGTGTAGGGGGTGCAAATCAAATGCTGAAATCGGAGAAGAAAAACAGCGACTTGCGTGCACGGGCGACCTGCGGACACAAATGTCCAAAAATCTATCTCTCCCAGAACTGTTGCCCGGACAGAACACGTCTTCCGCGCAACAGAACTGCTCGACACAGGACAGAAGGCCTAGGGGTCTTCTGTTGCGGACAGAAGGCCTAGGGGTCCTCTGTTGCGAAGCTCGGACATAACACCTTGGGGTGTTCTGTTCTGTCCGTTACAGTAATAAATGTCCAACGTTCTTATCTTTTAATGCAACGTTAAATGGACAGTTCATGGACGATTCAATGCCCAACGGACTGATCATTGATGTCCAACGTTCAGGTCCATTAATTCACCATTTGTACACAACGAATCCTCCTATATAATGGCTGACAGGTGGTTTGCATCAACACACGATCTTATACGTTCTTACACACTAGCTCATCATGTATTTCTTCAGCTAAAAAACACCTCCAGCAACCTCTGAAAATTCCTGAGTGTTCAGACTTGTTCTCGTTCGCCGGGACAATTCGTTTGAGTGCTCAAACGATTGTTCGTAGTCATCGTATCCTGGGAAACGATTGTTGCAACGCTCCTAGCACCGTGGGAGGCAACAAATACGTTTTAAGGACATCGTGCGTAGCACGAGCTTTGACTAATTTCTGCTCCATCTTATTTCTGTTTTCTTTCGTCATTTTAATTAATTTATTTTAATTAATTTTCTTTATTTTCCGAAACACACCCAACACATAACACATGTGATTTGATGCATTTTTAAATTAAGAGTAACTACCACAATATTCAAGTCTTATTTCCAAAAGATTACGGGGTCATCTAAATCATACGCACCGAGCAGGGGCAGTTATGATTTAGCCGACGCCAAAATCTTTTGAAAATAAGACTTGAATATTGTTATTGTAGTCCCTTTTAATTTTAAAAATGCATCAAATCGCATGTGTTATAATCGATCATGTGCATAATTCCCTGAAGTAACAAAATTAGCCGTTTGAGTATCACATGCCTTAGTGTTGTAAATAAATTTACAAGTTAATCAAGTAAATTAAGAGTGACTAATGTGCATAATTGGTATATGATTAGTGAGTCTATTTTTATATATTCACAAGTTCGGCATAGAAAAACTTGAGGATATATAAAAATGCTTTGCGACAACTTGTGGTGGGTTTTAGGAGGTGATTTATTTCGGTGGTGATAGACTAAATGTTTAATAGAAAAAAATAATAATATTCAATTAGAAACGCTTCTAAGGAAATAGATGCTGGTGGTTTTGGTAAAAACTTATTTTTATGTGTTATATTTATCAAGTTCATAGTATTAGAAAAAAATAAAAAGAAGTTGCATGTACTAGCACCACCTCCGCATATCTTAAAGAACGTTTTGTATTCTTTTATGGAAGACTCTATATAAAATTATATTTTCTTATTGGATAAAAGAAATCTTATCGATTTATTCTACTACAGTCAAATAATAATGACTCTACTGTATCAAATAATAAAAAACAATGTACTCTACGTTAACACTTACCTTAAGTAAATTTGGTAGTTTAGGGAGACAAAGGAAAAAAATAATATTTGGAATTTCTTTTATTCTTTAAAGTGCGTTTTATTCAAGCTAACAATCTCTTTAAGGGATGAAATGAGTATTCAGATCAATTTCACTACTTAGCTTTAATACGCTGAAAAGAGACAATCATGATATTTGGTTTTTGTCTAGAAAAAAATACAAAAAATGCTTTTTAAAAGAAGAAAATTAGTCGAGATATGTGGTTTGTTATCCTAATTCTATCCCATGCATATTAATATGTATATGTATATATATCTCTAGCTATTTGAATTGTATAATCCACTTTTAAATGTCTTTATTATTAGTTATATGTACGTGATGATTACTTTACATGACTCTAAGATTCATGCACATATAATAGGAACATGCTATTGTTTAGTATGTAATTCTATAATTCCATCGAAGAATGGCAAGTCATTCTCTTAATTAACTGATGAAGAAGTTAATTATATACTCGACCCTTTCATATATGCATGCAATCATCAGATAATTAATACGAAGTACTATATACTGTATGTAGTACGTATGATGATAATAATAAAAACAAGCATGAAAGCCAAGAATTGATAATGCACCTACCTTAAAGAACAAGTCAGTTGGGATTCTTAGCAGTTTCACCGTTCGGAAGGCAAATTTGTCACTAAACGTCTTTGGTACATGGTGCTTGCTTAGATCTATCGACAAGTCTGCTTCATATGTCTCCCATGGCTGCAATACAACTAGGCAATTAGGTAGACAAGAATATATACATCATTATTAACATATGTTGTGTTATGAGAAAATGGCACAAAATTGAGATCCCGATCTCCAACTACCTATGCTGCATGAAAACATAGAAAGCATGAAGAAATGTGAAACATGAGACACAATCTTTTAATGAAAAAATAAGTTTTAAAAAGTTTCAAAATGCCTCGTAAAGTCTCAAAATAAGATATCGGAGATGCAATTTTGATTAAACTATAATGATAAAACTTAACAAAGCTACTTAATTTTGATTAAAGATTCTACATGTAATGATTATCAAATGTTAACACGCATTACTTGTAATTATTGGAACAAATGATAAAACTATAATGTATGACATGATTAATTAATGGATTACTATACACATGTAGTAAATTTATAAGTAGTTAGTTACCATGAAACAGTTCCACGGCCATGCGCTACCATCTTCTCTCATGATCTTAGGTCGAACAACCCCCCAATAGCTCGAAACCACCAACTCGTTGTTCCTCTCCTTCTCCTTCAAATTGTTGTCGCCTTTCTTCTTATCCTCATTTTTCTTCATTGTGGCGGTCGACTTTGGGGAAATCACATCCGGAAACGAGCTCATCAATCTTCTGCTCCCCCGATGAAAACAGAGCACCCCTCTCGCCATCACCGGTTCACCTGATGGCGTCAATGACGGAAACACCTTTGCAGTTGCAATCAACGACGTCGAGAATGATTCAATGCATCGACATGCACTGCCACTGGTAATCAACCGCCTCATCATGTTCCTCGAGAATAATTGCTTCATTATTTTGTTAAGAAAAATGTGTTTAATGATCAAAATATGTTATTAGTGTGCTTAGATTTAGAAGTTTGTTGTTGTGTTGAATCGGAGCGATTATTTAGAACTACAGAAGAAGCGGACAAATTATGTGCCACAAAATCGTCCTCAGAATGAGAGTTTTGAGGTGTTATATATCGGGCACGAGAGTCAAAGTTCCAATCAGATTTTACTAGAAAGGTATATTACTACAATCTCTAAGAAAATTATATACGAGGTATATGGCACGATTGGGTTTATATTTTTATACGCAGTATATACTGTATATTTTTATTGGAAAAAATTATACGAAGTATATAATAACCACTAGATTATTCGTCCTCCTATTACATTAACAAACTTTTCGAACTATGATCCTTTTTCTTAATTTATCAAACCCGACTTAACGAGTATGATACCAAATGTATAAAAATCGAAACATATCAAACCATTTGAAATCTAATTGTATGATATGGGTTTTTGGTAATTTACAGGATCATTCCGGATCAATCGTGGTGTCAATAAGGGTGTTTTATTAAAAACATGTCCATTAAATCTAATAAAAATGTAAGGGAAAACTGTCAAATAGGTTCTCGAACTTTCAAAAAAAAGTCAATTAAGTCCTTCTATAGGAGACTTTGTCCGGTCATCGCGATTTGGGGTGGTTCCCGGTGGAATTTTTTGATGAAATTTTTTGAGCATCTTATTCATCAAGTCTAGTTTACTCATACCAAATTTCAGCTAAAAATGTAATCGCGAGCGAATTCAAATTAATTCAAGAACGCAAAAATGCGCAGTTATCTTCAAAAATTAATTTGAATGTGTTCCCGATTGAATTTTCAGTTGAAATTTGGTATGAGTAAACTAGACTTGGTGAATAAGATTCTCAAAAAAATTCATCAAAAAATTCCACCGGGAACTGCCCCAAATCGCGACGGCCGGACAGAACCTCCTATAGAAGGACTTAATTGACCTTTTTATGAAAGTTCGAGGACCTATTTGACAGTTTTCCCAAAATGTAAAGTTAATGTGTTTGGGTTTTATAACGAATAGTCGAATACACTATTAATAAATCTCAAATGTTGTGTTAGCTCTGTAAGACCAGTAATAAATGTGTGTGGTTCTGCTTTTACTATCTTAACAATATTTTAGTCTAGAGGTGTTAATGACATTATTATGTAATTAATTTTACATAAGAATAAAAATTATTTGCATTGTTCTATAGTTAATTTTAAACTTTGTATTGTTAATTACTTAATTATAACCTACTAGCTTATAATTACTAGCTACTCTATTAACATTTTTATTATATAAGTTTTGTTGTTTATTTTTTATTACAGTTAAACAACATCTAGGAATAACACAAAACCACGCCACAGCCCGCAATACTTGAACTTGCCCATTTATTGTTCTCAAATGTAGCTACTCAATGTCTTCTACTCTTCTTATCGTTCTCACTTCTCGAATCTGAACCTAATTCTTCTACTTTTAGGGATTTAAATCATTTAATTGCTATTGATTCTTTGTTACATTAGCCTAAAATGAAAAATTACAAAAGGGTTTACTTTAGGCATTGATGAGCCTTTGGGTTGTAGATTAATGGGAGCATTCCAGTTTTTAGATTTATTGGGGGCATTTATACTTTTTAATGGGGTGCAATTGTACGTGTGTGCTCATATTTTTCCTAATGGATAAAGGGAAATTATTGGAACTTTATTATGCTCATATTTTTGCCCGCCCATGTGATGTTGATTACACTAGTAAAGATGAACCATTGAAGATGTTTCACTGGATTAAAGAAGTACCCTTTTGTTTAATTTTAATCTTGAAATGGTGTACCTAAATCCGTGTCTAAGCTTTTACGAAACTTATTCTATCTTTGCATACTCATGGAAGAAGAAAATGCAATTGATAGTTATACTGTAAATCGCTAGTAGCCTAGTAGTATTATAGAGAGAAAACAAAACATAATAAGATATAAATGAAGTAATCTGCAAAAAAAAGAGTCCTTATAACTAACCAAATGGGGTATTTATAATATTGCCTCCATCCTATTTTGTAAGATACAATTTCCTTTTTGGGTTCTTCAAAATAATGAACATTTTCCTGAATTATACTCCACTAACTTTTCACTCTTGTGAATTGTACTCTACCTTTTACTTTTTGTGGACCCATCTTTTTCTTTTTGACTTTTTGGAGGTTAGAATTGTAAAACAACCACTTTATTATTTTTTCGTTAAAACCCACACAAAACCTATATGTATCTTACATTATGAGGCAGAAATCATAGTAATAAATGAGAGAAGCATTTAATGCACTATATATAGTGAAATGGAGTGGTGAGCGGTGTTTAGGATGTGAATACCCCCGAGCTACCACGTTGGCAAGTTGGCTATCCACGATCGCAGGTCAGCACGATTGAGCAGGTAGGGCGACTACCTTCGGCTGTTCCCACGTTGGGATGACGTGTTGGCTATCTAGACTGGCAGGGTGGTGGTGGTTGGACCGATCGGTCAACCATCTGGGTAAACATGTCGCCACCCTTGAGTTAATAGGTCGATTGCCTTCAGATAGAGCTGTCAAATGGGTCAATCCAATCCAATCCAATCCATTCCATGGTGGATTATAAGTTTAGCGGGTTAGGCAGGGCCAACCTGTTTAGTGACAGACAGTGGCGGAACTAGGGGGGGGCGAGCCGGTGCTGGCGCTCCCCCTTCGCCGGAATAGCTAAAGTAGGTATATGTGTTATTTGCATCGCGCCCCTGGAGCTTGGACGTCGTCGTCTTCTTCCGTTGATTGCCGACTGCGTTTCTTTTGCCCTAGCCGCCGAACAGAGTATAAAATGATTGTTCATATGTTTTTTTTTTCATTTAATGGAACGGCGTCGTTTTTTGGTGAGTCATAAAATTATACGGAGTAGAAGTGTAGAACGGTATGCATTTCAGCCGGCCCAATTCGTTCAGCAAAAAGCAGTAGTAAATGGTTCTTTACTTTGACTTTTTTATTAGTCACTCACGGCCCAATTCTAAACTTTTAATGATTTTGTTTTTAACTTTTACAAACTAGGGTTTGATTTGTGTGCCTATTGACCTATTGTTTATTATTAATTAATTTACTAATGTCTATTTACGGTGATCATATTAACTATGCTACAATGTACAAAGTTTCTATTTTGATTAATTAAAACATACGTTGTATTACAGTATTTATTTTTCTCCGTTCTTAAATAAATGCAGCGGACCAACAGTCAGTATTTCACATTTGTCGAGACACAAACCTTGACTATTAATATATTAACTCTCTATTATTAAAAAAAAATGTCTCAAACTTGGTCAAATTTCTTTGGTAAATATGTCATCTACAATACAGTTTAAGTATATATTTGTTCCAAATTTAAAATTATTGTCTCCATTCAATAAAACTTGGTGTCGGAATTTCTTTTTTATCGTCTCGAAAAAATGTGGCATTTCCATTTAGAGTAATAAATAGGTGGTTAAAGTAGCTTGTTTCCTTATACACAAATCTCAACTACACATTTTTTTCTTTATTATTCTACGTTCAAATCAAATTTGGTTTTTGTAGGATGAAAGGAGTATATGTCTAATTGCTTCAAAATGGACTTGGAGGGTATATTTAAGAATTAAGATCACACAAAATGTTTTCTCTCTTTACTTTTCAGCACCCGCTCGAAAAATGTTCTGGTTCCGCCACTGGTGACAGATCAGTCTTTTTATAAGTCGAACCTAGCTCACCTAACTCATGAGTTTGATAGAGCTACAAGCAGACCAAAAGTGTATAAAACAAAACAAAAAATTAAATTTAACTTTGAACAAAATTAATGTGTTTAAATAAAGCCCCAAAACATACTCGAAATAAAAAATGCAAAAAGAAAACATTCAAACTATCTAAATTCAACTCTAAACAAAATTTGATAACTTTATACTACAATTATCACATAACACTTACTTTTCTAAATAATTTCTCCACCTCGATATGCTTTCCTTAAATACATGATCAATGTCTTTATACGTTTTGAGCGAGCTGCGGATCTGAGCCATCTCCAATACTTCCATCATGTTTACATAGTAAATTAACCATTCAAAATCCAAGAATTGCATAACCATGAAGAATAAGATCACATTAAGAAATGGAAATTACCTTCCTCATAAACTTCATAGCCCTTTAAGCTGTCACGAGTGCACAATAATGCTTGCACATGCGAAGGAAGAGTAACCCTCTCTGGTGAGGTTTTGATCTAATCCTCCTCGTCTTGATGTACTTTTAATTACTAATAAAATCTGGTAAATGTTCCTTAGCATTTACACCACCAATTTTGGTGGTTTGCCTACCTGGTTTAAAAAAAGGTGATGGAAGAATAAAACCTCTCTATTTAGTCAGAACACGAGAATCAATGCTTAAAGCCAACTCTTATGCCACCGTGGTGGTAGGAACACTAAACACATTGCATGCAGGGGTGGCTTTGGGGCCAGTTGGATCTTCACCTGCCAAGGGAGGCTTAAAAAATAAGGAGTATTAGGGGGTGTTTGGATCTGATTCTCAAAACTGATTCTGCTCCTTCAGGGAGCAGAAGCAAAAGCTGGAGTGTTTGGGTGAAATTCCAGAAGCACTTCTGGAGCTCTAATTTACTCTCAGAATCAGTTTTTTTAGAAGCTGGGGGGTACCAGCTTCTGAAAACTGATTCTGATTCTGCTTCTGCTTTTAAAAAAGAAGCAGAAGCAGAATCAGTTCCAAACACCCCCTTAGTATGAGGTATACTTGGTCTACAACTCCTCATTTCTATGACAGCATACCTCCCACCGTCCGTATGCCTTGCCGTAGTGCGACGCTCCTTCTCAGTTGTTAGTTATCAGTTCTTGTAATACTCTGTAAGTCTGTATCTTATTACTCTTTCTTACAGTTTCTCTCGTTTCTCACTTTCTCTATTTCTATCTAGAATTTATATTTTTAGTTAATAAAATAGTGTAGACAAGCACTAAAGTTGTCAACTAGTAAATGCAACTTTTTTTTATTGTATGCTATTTTGAGGTGAAAATTCCTGAAATGCTAGATACTAAATTTTGTTAATTAAATTGTTTGTGATTTTTGTATTACCTATTTAGAAGTGTTGGATTACACAAAAGATATGCATATATCTTTTCCAAATGCTTGGATGTCTTACACAATTTTGTTAACTATATTGGTGATTATGGCTGTTGCGGAAAGAGACTTTTCAAAGTTGAAACTGAAACCATGATCTACGGTCAACCATGTCGAATGATAGATTAAGTGGCTTAGTTGTGTTATCGATTGCAAAAGAGTGTTAGTTAATCTTGATTCGAGTTATGTTATAACTCATTTTGCACTTCAAAAGGCAAGAATAATAGGCCAATAGGGTGATAAAAGTATAAGTTTGTGTTGTATTTTACATACATGTGTGTTTCAAAACATTATTTAGTGCACTTTCAATATGCTTTTTCATATGTTGTTTAATTATTAAATGACAAATTACCCTAATTAGGACTAAATTATTCTTGAAATTCCAAAATAGGAGTATGCATATTTTTATTCTCTAAATGGGACTAAATTACCTATTTACCCATATATTTTTCTCTTTCCCTAGCCACACAGCAGACGAATCGATCAACACCCCTTCCTGCGCATCTTTAATTTCTTCTCCCCTCTATGTACGCAACATCTTCTCCCTTCCCGAGACATCTCTTCTCCTTCCCTTCGCACAAGAACAACGCAATATCTTCTCCTTCCAGACATATATAGCCATCGCCGCCGCTATGGTGAAGTCCACCGCCGTTGTCGTAAGTCCACCATCGTTGCCGTCGGATATCGTCATCTCTTCTCTGGAGGCCATCTTCTCTTCTCCGATTGTTCTCCCGTCCTTCTTCCTCTTTTCTCTACTTCTCTCTTCCCCTCCTCCATTTCGTTGCTTCGTCTCTTCTTTGATTGGTAAAAAATGCCAAGTTAATCTCTGAAAAAGCCATCAACATGGAATTCTTATTCTACAAAAAATTTGTTTTTGTTTTAATTTGAGAAAATGCCATTAAAATGGCATTTTCGATTCACATTGGCATTTTGATAAAAAAAATTGGCATTCACATCGGTAATGGCTAGATCTGCAACGATAGAGGATAGATTTGCGGTGGCACATGCCGGATTAGTTGTGACGGTGGCCGGATCTACAAGGGCAACGGTGGCAGCATTTAGGGAATTGTTTAACTTTAGTCCTACTTTGGCAATTAAAGATTTATTTACTCCTATTTAGGTAAATATCCCTTATTAAATTTATCTCATTTTCAATATGATTTATGTATTTTTCTGTCTGGGGTCTCCATAATGCTAAAGACACCTTCGATTGCGGTGACAATCACTGAAACTAACCATGTCTTCTTTTCTGGAAAACAACCCCAACTGTCATTGATCCAGGCTTACTCAGATGCCTCAGACGATTTTGATCATTCAGATGACTCACTTCATACAGATGACTTATTGGGACATGCAACCGAGAGCAATCGTCGTCCTCCTAATTCATATCCAGAAGAAATTAGGAAATTCAAATTCAATACTGCGATTTGCCTAAAAGCTAATGTCATAACATCTGAGAATTGCTTGCCGACCGAGAACTTGAATTCGCAGCTAAAAATCTACAGGAAATCTAAAAAAAAGCGTCACAACATGACAACCAGGTCCCAATCAAGAGATTTCCCATGGGATTAGCTAGTTTTTCCTTTTGCTATGTTTTTCCTTTAATTTAGTATTTTTTAATTTTCTTTCAATATAGCAAAATATCCATACCGTAGAATTATTTCATCTCGGAGCTGCATTCTTCCAAGTAGATATGCAAAGATGGGTTTGTCATTATATTCGAGCTCTCAAATGTGAGAATTTCCCGAGCTATTCCAAGATAAAAAAAAAAGAAGAAATTACTATAAAACTATAACATTGCCAATAAAATAATAAAATCAAATTAAAACTTACATTGAAAATAGAAAAGCCTTTGTCTTGTTTCCTTGTGACAATTTCCTGTGTGCAGATTGATTTGCATTTGAAGAAGTAGCAGACATGAAATTACTCTTGTATGTACTCTATATAGAGAAATTTTCATTTTTTCACATGAATCAACTTTTCTTGACAAATGCTTAGATCAAATTTGATAAAGCAATCTTCCAATAACTCAAACTTAATCCTTGTATTTGTTTTGTTATTACTTTAGTTATCTATATTATGGGCTACTAGTGTATTTGAGCCCATCTAGCACTTATGTAATATAGACTAATATAGTACATAAGTTATCATCCTTACCTATAAAAGGAAGGCTAACTGACGTAAACCGAAAGAGGGTCGCATCTGTTATCAATTCTCTGGTATTGAATATCTAGTTCATCTCTTTTCTACTCGGTTCTTATCCGTGATTGTTGGATGACTGTAGTGGGATCTAACTTTAGAAACATATCACATGCCATATTTTTCTTTATTATCATCGGAAAGAGTATTATTTTCATCAAAAATCCAATCTTTTAAACATGGATGAAATGTAGATTTAAAGTAGGATACCTTGATCTAAAAAATAAGTTCATCAAACGGATCCAAGTATCCAACAGTTCACAATTTTCTGACTTTTTTCCATTCATGACAAGAAGGAAAATACATAAAACTGTCAAGTAGGTCCTCGAACTTTCATAAAAAGGTCAATTAAGTCCTTCTATAAGAGGTTCTGTCCGGCCGTCGCGATTTGGGGTAGTTCCCGGTGGCATTTTTTGATGAAATTTTTTAATCATCTTATTCACCAAGTCTAGTTTACTCATACCAAATTTCAGCTAAAAATTCAATCGGGAACACATTCAAATTAATTCGTGAAGATAATTGCGCATTTTTGCGTTATCGAATTAATTTGAATGCGCTCCCGATTGAATTTTTATCTGAAATTAGGTATGAGTAAAATAGACTTGATGAATAAGATGCTCAAAAAATTTCATCAAAAAATTCTACCGGGAAGCGCCCCAAATCGCGACGACCAGACAGAGTCTCCTATAGAAGGACTTAATTGACTTTTTTATAAAAGTTCGAGGACCTATTTGACAGTTTTCCCTATTTTTCATAAGAAGGAAAATACTTATAATTTTGATTGCTCAGTTTTAAGTTGTTAAATGCACGTCGATGCCCTTATCAATAATAATTAAGTTATTTGTTTAAAAAAATGCAAGTTGATGCCTAGTAGCATTCTCAAGCTTTTCACACATGAGATTTCAGTGACTAGGTACATCTAAACGCAAATCCCATCTACTTTCAATATTAACTTCCTTAACACATTCATTAAATATCATTTACCTTCTTTCCAATGTTTTAATATTACTTCATTCTCTCTCGAATTTTGAGCAAGACATTGTTAGCCACTTTCAATCCATCTTGAGCTATAAAATTCAATATGTGTGCATTACGGCTTACGAAAGAACTCACCAATGTACAATAAACTGTTGTGCAAACAAAGTTGTTCATTCAATATGTCTTTCATATATTATCATTAACATGAGGGCACATTCTCTAATACATTTAAGATTTTTTTTTATTTATCTCTCACTCCTTGCAAGAATCACAAAGCTCGTTAGACAAATTCCCTACCTAAATCGCTAAATGTGAGGGGGCATTGAACAAAAGGACAATATCCTATTGTGAAGTTTCCAATTCTCATCTACATAATGAGCCATTAATTAAGCATATATAGCTATACCCCCCTCATTTGATGTAGCAGTTCACACATAAGAGACTCAGCAAACTAGAGTGAGAATTTTTAGATAAATCTGACCTCAAAGTTTCTTTTCTTTTTTCTCATAAAACCCGACAACACTAGATCGAGCAATGTTTCTATTAATGCACTTGTAATCTGGATTCAAATAAAAAATGAATTCCTTGATCGTCATATACTTAACAAAAGAAAAAAACAGAACATGCTCAATGATGGTCATAATTTTCTTATCTCGAACAACATCATCGATTTTTGGCTCTTAACTTCCCTTCATGATCAATTAACATCCAACCCACATCTCCGACTAAATAGCTATTGTTGTTGGGTGTGTTTCGGAAAATAAAGAAAATTAATTAATATAAAATAATTAAAATGACTAAAGAAAAATAATTATGCTCAATGATGGTCATAATTTTCTTATCTCGAACAACATCATCGATTTTTGGCTCTTAACTTCCCTTCATGATCAATTAACATCCAACCCACATCTCCGACTAAATAGCTATTGTTGCTGGGTGTGTTTCGGAAAATAAAGAAAATTAATTAATATAAAATAATTAAAATGACTAAAGAAAAACAAGAAATGAGATGAAGCAAAATTTAGTGTCCGAAGGTCGCCTGCGCTCGCAAGTCGCGGTTTTTCTTCTCCAATTTCGGGATTTGATTTGCACCCCCCCCCCCCCCCCGCGCATGGAGAGAGCCTTTACCCTTAGGAATCTTAACTCCTTAAGGAGGGAGTACCTTTATAAAGGGTTGCAAATCCCTTGGGTTTTCCGGTGTGGGAAATAACACACTAGAAACTCATCATTTTTCCCAGTTTTCTCATTCTAACGGGTAAACTTCGAGAATCAATTTCTCATTCACTCATTATCCGTTTTGGGCGTACCACATATCGAATTGTAGCCCTTAACAAGGAAAATCCGAAACCACTTTGACCTGACCCAAATCGGAAATGGACCCCACTCAAAAAATTGCCCCAAAATTACCATTTAATGCAATTTCAACACATTTTCCCAACAATTGTTTCAATGCCTGCAATTAGCTAGCCTTGAGTTTATTATCTTTCCCCTTTCAAGTAAATATAAAACCATTCCACAAAAATAAAATAACATTTCTTTTAGTACACAATTCTTCACTTATGTCTGCTTGAGAAGATGTGTATTCAGAACTATCATGTGTGGTGTCTCTTGTTGAGCACCATCACATTCATTAGCACCTTGTGATTCATAGTCTGTTGAGTCCATAACGCTGCTACAAAAATAAAAGTTCATTTAACTATTAAAGATGGAGAGAGCAGTTCACATCAGCAGCTCCTGAAGAGAAGCCCCGTGCGGACAAGCCCATCATAGGATCTTCCCGGTGGAATTTTTTGATGAAATATTTTGAGCATGTTCTTCATAAAGTCTAGTTTGTCCATACCAAATTTCAGCTCAAAATGCGATCGGAAAGGCAGTCAAATAAATCCTGAAAAACTATGGCTCATTCTGCGCACATATAAAGTGCAGTATGTTTCCAGGATTTATTTGACTGCCTTCCCGATCGAATTTTGAGCTGAAATTTGGTATGGACAAACTAGACTTGATGAGGAACATGCTAAAAAAATTTCATCAAAAAATTCCACCGGGAAGACCCTCTGATGGGCTTGTCCGCACGGGGCTTCTCTTCAGGAGCTCCTGATAGGAACGGGACTCTGAAGATGGAATATGAAAAAAAGAGTAGGTAAACAAAAAAGTATTGCAAATAAAAGCTAAACAACATTTTTGGAAACTAAAGAACACATATTGACCTGCGGCAGTCCCTCGTTAAAGTGTAAAACGAGGTAATGACAAAAAGAAAATTGATAAGATTTGGTTATATTAAGGTACTTTGAATTAAATGTATGAAACCATATTTAGAGTCGAATCAAATACCCTCGTCCCAATATAAAAGGCACATTTGCGTTTCCACACATTTTAGGGTGAACACTGTTTGAACACTGTTTGGCACTGTTAAGACACTGTTTGGACACTGTTTGGCACTGTTTAGACATTGTTTGGCACTGTTTGGACACTGTTTGGCACTGTTTTGCACTGTTTTGTTTGCCAAAAGGGAAAATGTGTCTTTTATATTGGGACGGCCCGAAAAAGAAAGTGTGCCTTTTATATTGGGATGGAGGGAATATATATAATTAAATTATGCAAAAATAATAACCTAAAACACATAGAAAAATTAGTATTTTGATATACAGAGTTTGTGATCACACAATTATTTGTAAGATAGACTAAACTAGTAATGTGATAAAATGTGAATATAACTGTTGCACACTTGCATGGTATAAAACAAATGTTGCAAATAGATACAATACAAATGTTACATAAATATATTAAAAGTGTTACCTAAAGTCTTCTTTCAATTGTTGCATTTTATAATAAAGAGTGTTGCTTAAGGTAATGATCAAAGTTTTGCAAAATAGTGTTGCATTTGTTTCTTTTATGTAACATTTCTATTTGATGTTGCATAACATGAGAAAAAGTGATGTAACGAGATATGAAGGGGTTAAATGCATAAATGGTACCTCAACTATTGGTAATGTTGCATTTTGGTACTTTAACTCTTAAATGAATCAAAACGGTACCTTAACTATACATAAATGTTTCAAATTGGGATTTTATTCAAATTTTCGACCAAAAAATTCCACGTGGCGGTCAAAATTCTATGCGAAAAGTCCACTATACTTTATTTTTGTCCATATGATCACTATAGGGTGACTCTGTACATGAAATTTTGATCGTCACGAATGATTTTTTTGTTAAAAAATTGAATTAAATCTCAATTTGAAACATTTATGTATAGTTAAGGTACCGTTTTGATTCATTTAAAAGTTAAGGTACCAAAATGCAACATTACCAATAGTTAAGGTACCATTTATGCATTTGACTCAGATCTGAAGTAACGCTCACCAAAGCGATGCTTAAGCCTTTCTGTAACACTTTCACTATCTAATGCAACACTTTATTGGCATTACAAATGATCCATTTTGTTGTAGTGATATAAATATTCATCTGTTTGTCACCAGATTCGATAAGAAATAAAAATACTGAACGAAAACATAAAAATTTAAACATGCAAGAATAACTAAAGAAAGTTTTCAAACTCTAGCTGCTCGTTCACTTCATGGCGGTAGTTCAAGAGGGGGACAAACCAATACCACTTCACCTTCCCCTTCTCCAAAACCAACTCATCGCAGACCAGATCTTGATCATCATGCTTGCCTTGTTTCTTAATCATCTCGAGCTCTTGTGGATTGGGGATATGCCACTCCATCGCACCTTGCTCTGCCGCTGAAGTCCATGTGAGCGTAAATCGTCGCAACCAAAACCCTAAGCCGGATTCCGACTCCGTCGACCGGCCAATCTACCCTAGATGAACGTTGGATCTTCACCCCCTTCGTCGGCTCACTAAATTGTCCTAACAGTCCTGGTACTCTCCGGCGCGGGGTTCTAACGTCGTTGACCAGCCAAACTTACCCTAGACTAATGCTAGGTCTTATGTCTTGATATGATGTGATGTTTTTCATCTTTTAAAAGAAAAGATGTAAAAATGATATATATATTCCGTAGTAGGGAAATCTTTTAATAATATTAAATGTTTATCTGTAAAAATGATTATCGCACACTAAACACTTCATTTAACCATTGAATTCATTTTACCATTAAATACTTGATTAAACACTTCATTTCATGTTGATTTGACATGATTCTTAAGATTGTGATAACAAATAAAGTTGCATTTAAGATTTAAGTAAATTAAGATAAAATGACACACAAAAGAAAACATTCATTTTAGACCATTTCAAAAAGATAGTAAGACACATCCAATCGTACTGGGAGTAATATATTTCTCATCTAGAAAGGAACACGTTGAAATTTACACTATTTACTTACACTACTTGAACAACATTTTATTTAATATATTAAAAATATTAAAATTATCTCATTGTAAAATTTTGAAATATGATTTTTAAATTTTAAACCAATACAATATTTTCCAAAAAAACTAATACGGAATATAAAATACGGAGTAATACTCGTACTCCATATATATTAAGAGAAATTACCCTAAATATGACTAAATTGTTTGTATATTCTAAAAAAACTTTCATGTTTTTATTCTCAAAGTAAGACTAAATACTGTCATGTTTTGATGGTACCAGACTTTAAAAATGATCATATTTTCTAATCTTGACAATAATTACTCCTATTTTGATAATAAAAAGATATAATTACATATTTATGACTAAAATGAAGTCTGTTTACAAAAATGTGATTATAGACTAGAGTAGTAATGAAATCGTAGTAATAACTCATGTTCAATTTTTAAACTTAAATTATTATGACACTATATTGTAGTAACTAATAGTCATATTTGTGTAAATAAGTTTAATTTTAGTACTCCCTCCGTCCCCTTTTAAATGTCCCTGAAGAGGGTGGCACGGGTTTTAAGAAAAGTGAGTTTGTGTGATTGAAAATAATTGATAAAGTAATAATAAAGTAAGAATTATTTTGAGACACAAACTTTACCAAATAAGGTATGAGACAATTAATTAAATAGGGACATCCCAATATAGTAAAACGGGACATTTAATAGGGGACGAATGGAATAATACTCCCTCCGTCCCTTATAACTTTGTCAACTTTCCTTTTTTGGATGTCCCATTAATTTGCCACTTTCTCATTTAAGTAAAGAATTTGTGGTTCATATTAATTCTCTCTCCTCTGCACAAACCTCTACCACACAGTTTTTACTTTATTAATCCTCGTGCCGGTCAAACTTGGCAAAGTTAATAGGGACGGAAGGAGTATTTTTATAAAAACTCCTAATAGAAATATGACAATCCTATTTTGAAATTTTCCATTTTTTTATTTGTGTTTCGGGAATTTTTCCATATATTGGTAGAAGGAAGGAAGTAAGCCTGGGACTTGGAACCGTAAAACCGGGAAAACCGATCCGAACCGAACCGAATTTTCCGGTTCGGTTCCTATAATTTTGGACTTCATCTTTTTTCGGTTCAGTTCCTATAGTATTTATTCGGTTCGGTTCCGGTTCGGTTCCGGTTCGGTTCCGGTTCATAGGCATGAACCGAACTTCGTATACATTGCTTGAGTAATCTTCATTTGAGGTGTTTCTAGGTGGTATTTTTTGATGAAATTTTGTGAGCTTGTTTTTCATAAAATATAGATTATGTCCACCAAATTGGAGCATAAAATTAAATCGTTAAGTCAATTAAATAAATTATTGAAAAACACTTCGCTAAATACATATAAAACACAATGTTTTTCAATATTTTATTTGACACACTTCCCAGTTGACTTTTAAGCTGAAATTGGTAGATATTATTTACACTTAATGTAGAACATGCTCACAAAATCTCATCAAAAAAAATTTATCCGGAAGCATCTCAAATGGAGGTGGCCAGACGGCGGCTCCGTGCAGAAAACTCTTGCCATGAATTTTGTCTTGCATAATATACCTTACGTATTGTGGACCAGACAAATCCGAGTAGTTGTTATTTTACTACTTTAATCTACTTTTATACTTATTGTTTGTTTTTAATTGTATTTATTATTTGAGTTTACCTAAAAGGGATTAATATTCTGTTGATTCATTGTTATTTGTTCATGGTAAATTACTAATATTACCGGTCAATTGATTGCTACATACTACGGTGCATTACTAGTAGAAGAATTTATTTTGGGGTTGAACTACCTGCTATTGGATGTGTACCATGGAGCTATTAAATCTTTCTGCTTGACAGTTGATGCCTATTTTAGGGCTTGTTTGCAATCAATTAAAAAAAGTGATTTTGGCTTTTTTTAAAGAAAAAAACACTTATTTTACCAAACACTATCAACTTTTACTTCCTCGGTTTTCGTGTAGAATCTACTTTTTACTTTTTCTATTACACAAAAAGCACTTATTTTACCAAACATACCAACTTTTATTACTAATCACTTTTTCCCAAAAAATGCTTTTATTTAAGCACAAGTGGTTACAAACAGAGCCTTAAACCGTTATGTTTTTGTTATGTTTAAATTTAATGTTTGCACTTGGATATTTTTGTGATGTTTGAACATGGAATATCATTTATGTATAATGTAAAGTTCATAATTTCATGATTTGAAATTTGAGTTTTTTATGTAACTGAAGGTAAAATGTGTTTATTTTTGTAGGATAATAAATTTTTACAAGGAACTGAAAAAAGTAAAAAATGAATTGAATTTAACTAGAACCAAACCGAATTTAACAATTACATTTTTAATTAGAACCGAACCAAATTTAATGTCTACAATTTTAATACGGTTCGATCGAATTTTAAGAATATGTCCCTCACCTAGGAGGAAGTACAAATAATGCTGCCGAAATAATGCTCTGCCCCCTCTGAGGCTCTGACTGTATGAGCACGAGGTATGAACAGAATACACAAATCGAATGAACGAAAAAGTCAACAAAGGAGGGCCAAAGCCATATTTTGCCTATACACACAGAATCCAATTACCAAAACTGGAGAAACTTTCAACGAACTCTACATCAATATCTTAATTTTCTTTCTCCATCTGTTTATGTCTATGCGATTAGTGGGTGCATAAAAAATCAGGGTCAGCGGCAGAGTCAAAATCCAGTAGGTGAACAATTTTTTTCTACTTGTCGTTTCTTGAGAATTTTCGATACCATTCGATCGACGAGTTGGACGCAGTGAACTTGGAATAGATAAAAAAAGAGGTGAAAAAGCTGTTCTTCTTCTGCAAATCAGGTTTTCGTAGTTATGCTTATTTGATTTTTTTGATGATCAAGTTCTTATTTTTTTGTATTTCAGAGGTATAAAATTTCAAGATTTCCAATCTTTTGAAGGTTAGATGTTTTTTAGGAGAGGAGGAAGCTGAGTTTGAACTGAACTGAATGATATGGATTGTCTATGCTGTTCCGATACGGTGAGGTGTTTTACTAGCACTACTAGCAATTTTTGGGATCCATTTAGCTTCTATGCTTGCTAGTTTGTGTGGTATTTATTGGACTAATTACAATTAATGTTTTGATGCCTAGTTCTGGGAATATGATTTGAGTTTGACCCTTGTATCATTGAATGTATTGGTAGGGGTTTAACCAAATCATGTAAGAAAACTGAAATAAACAATTGATTCTTATTGGAGGTAAGTGCTTCTAGGCGGAAGAGGTGTCTGCATAAGATGCATTTTGTTTAATTTTTGAATGTTTATGACGGAAAATTGGATTGCTAGAAACTAAAGATTGAACTTTGTAAATGCTTTTGCCCCTCTACAGTCTCCAATGGATGTTACCGGCTGTGATTTTCAATTAATCGTTGCCTGGTTGCAAGTTATTTGGAATTAGTGTTGTATATTACTACGTAACACTTTTGAGTAACTTTTTACTTTAGTTGTTTATGCAAAGATGTTTGGTAACATTGATAATTGTACTTATGCCTCGAGCATAAGATGTTTAAATACGTAATGTTAGAAAAATAATGAGCTTCTCCAAAAAATGACATTTGTTTAACGGTAAATGGGTAGTAATAGGAAGCATTCTCGAACAGCTTTTCCAAAAAGCTTCAAACTCAATCATTTCTTGAAATCGAACTTTTAGGCACTCCGCACCCTGGCTTATGATACAAGGTTCTTATCAAAATAAAGATTAGGTTTTTTGTTAAGGTTGTTAAACAACTACTCGGTAATTCAGAATATATATTAAACAGAAGCTAAAAGCTCTTTAATATGCTCTCCACCAAACAGTGCATATATTCTCGTTTTGGACTATCTGCAAAATGAATGTGGATTTAGGCAGATAATAGATGGTGTTGGTCTTGAAACTGATATAAAAAATGCAACTGTAGCTTGCAGGAGGAGGGTCATCAGTACGTTGTGGCAAAGGAAGAAGCGATGAAGGTCGCATTAAGTATGGTTTCAGCTTAGTTAAAGGGAAAGCAAATCATCCTATGGAGGATTTCCACGTTGCAAAGTTTGTTCATTATAGTAGAAAGGAAGTTGGACTTTTTGCCATTTATGATGGACATTTGGGAGACAGTGTGCCTGCTTATCTGCAAAAGCATTTATTTTCTAATATATTGAAGGAGGTTAGCTACATTCTCTTTTATTATCCAAAGCAATTGTCAATTAATAGCTTTTAGATTTCATTCTATATTTGAGTATGTTTGGCACACTCAGTATATAAAACTAGTTGAATGCCTAAAACTAGCTTTAAACTTAAAAAAACTACGTAGTAATACTTAGAAATGAAATTTACTTAATTGCCGTGAATTTGGTGATAAGCTGAAACTCAGTATTTTATCCCTTTTAAGTGATAAAGGTGCCATCTCAGATATGGTTGTTAATATTTTTAGATACTCAATTCTTGATTCATGTGCATTTGGATATGCATTGGTTGAAATTCCTGTTTTTTCTTACTATTTTCTTCCCGCTTGTGGTCACACCTGCTTTGTGGATGGAAATATGGATTATGGAGTATGTTTGGGATGATCTATGCTATAAGTGCTCTTGTAAGAAGCTCTTTATCATTTAAGGATTATAAGTGCCTTATCTCCATTCTCCAATGATCCAAGATGGTGCTTTCCTAAATGATCACAAAAGCACTAAGAGTTAAGAGCACTGGTCATTTTCTATGCCAAATGCTTATTTTTAAAGAAAAAGTACTATTATTCATACAGAAGCAGTTAACTCTTTGATAATAAGTCATCCCAACCGCACTTATAATATTGTTTTTTCAAACATAGTTGTAATTTTGATATGCTGTTAGACTCAACCAATTGCCCCAGGAGGAGTTCCCTGGTCAACCACATCCAGCAATCTTTAAAGCATATGAGAAAACAGATCAAGCTATTATCTCACACAACCCTGATCTAGGCAGAGGCGGCTCAACTGCAGTAACAGCCATTCTGATAGATGACACTTTGTGGGTGGCTAATGTTGGGGATTCGCGAGCAGTCCTTTCAAAACGCGGACAGGCAATACAATTGTCAATTGATCATGAACCCGATAACAATACTGAGCGGGGCTTCATAGAAAATAGAGGCGGTTTTGTCTCTAACATGCCTGGTACCAACCTTTACACATTTATGCTGTTTGTTTTGCCTCCTGTATATCCCCCCTGCATCTGTTCTACTAGGCTTCCACACGGACCATATCGGTTCGGTTCCAGTTCCGGAACCACTGGAATCCAGGAACCCTTACCCGAACCGGTTCCGTTTCTGGTTTTGGCTCTAAACTGTTCGTTATTACTTTTTTTGCCTTAGAACTATTATCCTCTAGTTCGGATCCCGGTTCAGAAATGGAAACTTAACTCCCATGTTTTAGTTTTTACTGTTGAACGTCTGTCTCATTATCTAGTTCATGTGTTGATGATTTTAATCTTCATTGTTACGGGGTCGGTGACATGAAAGTTGTAGTGTGTAAAATTGGTTAAATGTAAAATTCATTCACAAAAGGAAAACCTTGGGGCTTGGGAATGTTTTACCCCATGATCCCTCCCTGTCGCAACTTCATAAAGGATAGATAATGCGATGAAATTCCCGAAGGTGATGAGGTTACAGTTGAGGTAGTAGCTATAGTTATGCTAAGATCCAAGGCATGCTTATGACTTAAGGCGTTGTTTGGTTGGGAGATATAGGATGTTTTTATCAATTATCTTCAGATTTAGGTGGCTTGAAAAAAAATGAGGACGAAAAGTGATGTAATATACTAAACTACTAATACACTAACCTCTGCCCCATTTTTTTTGACAAATATTGACTTACCAAGATTAAGAATTTTGAAAATTGCATGGTTGATATTTATGCAAACATAGAAACAATGTAAATCATAAATTTGTTTCATTAACAAGAAACTTGAAAACTTTTTGTGACAGCAAAATTGGAAAGTTAAATTTGCAAAAGAAATTGGGAAAGAGGTAGTATGATTCCCCTAAACATATACTTTTTTAAGTTATTTTTTACTATAATACTAACAGATAAGCGATAAATTAGTAATACAAAAACTATCCTCCACCCCCTAACTCCAATTTACTCCATACCGAATATGGGTAAATCAGTTTTTTAGAACAGCTTTTCTCATCACAATACAATAGAGTATGAATGCTGAAGCTGATAGCTTTTGTTGCTAATAAAATAAACTTGTTGAGTCAAGCATCTTGAATTTCCCCTCTCCACTTGGATGTTTCCAACGTAAGAGTGGACATAAAACCATGTTCGGATGTCTCTATCCCAGGAGACGTTGCAAGAGTAAATGGACAACTTGCGGTTTCGCGTGCGTTTGGTGACAAGAACTTAAAGTCCCACCTGCGATCTGATCCAGACGTTACTAGTGCTGATATCGGGGAGGACAGTGATCTCCTCATCCTTGCCAGTGATGGCCTCTGGAAGGTCTTACCACCCCCATTGACACACCCTTCATTTTCCTTCCTTTCATTGTTATCTTTTATTGGTGCTGAGGACAAGCCTTATGTATCTTAACTCAGGTAATGACTAATCAAGAGGCTGTTGATATTGCAATTAAGATCAAGGACCCGATGAAGGCAGCGAAGCAATTGGCCAAGGAAGCGTTGGAAAGAGACAGTAAAGACGACATTTCCTGCATTGTTGTCCGCTTTTTGCATTAATGAGGAGATTCAAGCTTGCACAATCTTTCCCTTTCCCTAGTATATATAAAAGGTCATTCTATATATATACAAATAAATATATATGTAATGTGACCAGGATTTGATTACAGAAAAGTGGGCCAATGAGACTTCAGAGTATTAGCAGCAGCATAGCGTGTGTATCCTAGAAAGTGATTTATAATGAACCACCCCTCCCTCCCTCTGCTGTAATATGTTTTATTGATTTATTCAGGTTGTGCGAAAATTATATATTGATTTCTTCATTGTGTAGTTATATTACTCAAATGATAGTACTATGATTATTTAGTTTATTTATGTCTGATGAGTAGGGGTGGACCCGGTTCCCAAACCAGCTGGCAGGTAAAATACCTGGACCACAATCTGGCTGGACGTCGGATTCTAGCGTGTTGGGGCAAAACGCTGTTTCCTTTAGGGATGGACCCGGGCCGGGCCTAGGACCGGCCGGGCCTCGGTTCAGGAAAGGGGAGGCCCGGAACCGGCCCGGGTAACCCCTTAATTGCTACATTGTTCATTTTTTGAGAATTACTAAAGTAGCACTTCTCAAATTAATTAATATTAATATGAGAAATGTAACAATTAAGTAGTTTAACTAATATTAATATGACAAATGTAAAAATTGACTAGTTTTTTTTTTACTTTAATGAGCAATGTAGCAATTAACTAATATTAATATGAGAAATGTAACAATTAAGTAGTTTAACTAATATTAATATGACAAATGTAAAAATTTACTAGTTTTTTTTACCTTAATGACAAATGTAGCAATTAACTAATATTAATATGACAAATGTAACAATTAACTACTTTAACTAGTTTTAAAAATGACAAATGTAAAAATTTACTAGTTCTTTTTACCTTAATGAGAAATGTATACTTTAAGTAATATTAATATGACAAATGTAACAATTAACTACTTTAACTAATATTAATATGACTAATGTAAAAATTTACTACTTTTTTTACTTTAATGAGAAATGTAGCAATTAACTAATATTAGTATGACAAATGTAACAATTAACTAGTTTAACTAATATTAATATGACAAATGTAAAAATTTACTACTTTTTGTACTTTAATGAGAAATGTAGCAATTAAATAAGTAACTAGTTTAACTAATGTTAAATGATAAATGATATGTAACAAGTAACTATTTTTTTTTCTTTAAAGAGAAATGTAACAATTAACTAATTTAATAGATAAATGAGAAGTCTAACAATTAACTACTTTTATAAAATGTATGAATGTGTATAAGTCTATATAGTTTATATAACTTGTAAATGTATTATAAGTAATATATAATATAATGTTTATAGTATATAATATATAAGTATATTACTATAAGATGAGTAATACACTTATACTTAATACTTTAATATATATATATATTAACTAAATGTAATATGTAAATATAAGTCAATAACAATAGTATGGATAATAACTAAATATCAAGTAAATATTAATGTGTATAACTATATATAGTATATATAATGTGTAAAGAATTATAATATGAATGTGTATAAGTATATATTTATAACTTTATAAGTAGATAATTAATATATAAGTAGATATAATAATTATATAAATTATATATATGTAGAAAGAATTTGGAGAAGATGAAGATGATTGAATATGAGAGATTGAGAGAATAGAGAATTAGAGAGTAGAAAGAGTTGTAGAAGAAGAGGTGTAAAAAATGTATAGAAAATAGGATTATAAATAGGTTTTTTTTGTATACCCCACCCCCTAACCCCCCAGACCCCCCACCTATGCTCCCAATGGCTATAGACCCGTTTGGGAACACTCCCAACGGCTATTATAGCCTTTAACAATTTATTTTTTTTTTAAAAAAAATGACTGTTGAGGCCCGGACCGGGCCTGGCTCGGCCGGGACGGTTCACTAAATAGCAGGTCCGGGCCCGGACCGCTATCTCACGGGGCCGGGTAGCCCGAACCGAGCACTAACCAGTTCACCGGGCCGGTCCGGGCCCGCACAGTAGCGGGCCGGGCCGGTTCCGGACCGGTTGGCCCGGCCCGGTTCCGAACCGGTTGGCCCGGCCCGAGTCCATCCCTAGTTTCCTTATAAAAGAAAACGCTTCCTTATAAAAGAAAACGCTAGAAATACTAGCGTTTGGAGTTGAAAACGCCAATAAACGAACATGGCCGAAAGTCTAACTGTCAAATACTCAAATTAATACACTAGCCTAGATGAGATGGACTGGGGGGTAGGGTCTGTTTGCAACAGCTTCTGCTTTTAAAAAAGTGCTTTTTAAAATGAAATGGGGAGAAGTGATTAAATAAAAGTTGATAGTGTTTGAGAAAAAAGTGATTTTGAAAAGTAAAAGTGGGTAGTGTTTGGTAAAATAAGTGTTTTTTGTGTAATAGAAAAAGTAAAAGCACTTTTGATGCGGAAGCCGAGAAAAATAAAAGTTGTAATGTTTGGGAAAATAAGTGCTTTTTCCCAACCCTTAATTTTTTATTATAACTAGGGAATTGTGAATTGTGAATTGTGATACTCCATAATCTTTCTGCTCCCTTTGTAGTTAATTGCATGCAGTTTTTTTTATTACTTTTTTTTGTAATGCTTCCGTCAATATGTGTTATCAGTATATTTACCGACATAGTTAAATTAAGTTTTCATCTATCGAGCTACAGTTTATGATAATCATGTTTGATTTTATTATCTTGAATTTATGATAATGATGTTTGATACACCAAAGTATCCCTATAAAGTAAGTCTACGTGTAGGGATGGAGTGGGTTCGAGTAGCCCGACCCGGGACCGGTATTGTTAGTACCCGCCCAGTACCCGGACCGATACTGTTAGTACCGGCCCGGTATCCGGACCAGTATTGTTAGTACTGGCTTGGTACCCGAATCGTGGTAAAAAAGGGTCGGGCTTCAGGCATGCATTTTTGGGATTCGGGCCAAACGACTAGTTTTTTTTTCTAAATTAGAGGGTGGGAACTGGGAATTGACTCGGGCCAGACTTGAGATCGGTACTGTATAGACTCGGATCGAAACCGGTACCGGACCAAATCAGGTCAATACTGGGTTTCAATTATTTAGAATCGGGACTGGCTGGGCTCAAGCCCTGGATCGACCCGGCTCCATGCCTATCTATGTGTAACTGTGTAAGGGTTCCAAGCTAATAGGGTAGACAACTTTCCGACTTCCCTGTTAAATTTTGATAAAAGCTTCCTATGATTTGAAGTCATGACTTTTTGTTGACATAGGAGTGTGTGGGCTGTTTCTTAAAATTGCTTCAAAATATTTGAGCCTTTGAGGGCTCCAAAATGATACTAGAAGTTGGTTTTTTAGAAATTGAGGGAGAACAGTTTCTGAAAATTAATTTTGATTATATTTTTCTACTTAAAAAAAAGAAATAACAGCAGAATCAATTTCAAACATTTCATAAATTTGATCAAACCTTAAAATTTGAATTATGGTTTTGATTAGTAGTTTAGTACGATAGTACAAAATTATGAAAGTTATAAATTTTATACTTTTATGAAAGCATTTTTAATAAAGAACATTTTCATTTAATTTTTATAATATAAGTAATTTAAATAAATATAAATAACAAGGTAATATTTTGAATTTGACTGCATATTTTGGGATGGTACAATATACAAGATGGGTTATACTATATATTAATTTCAATTTTATTAAAGAAACAAAATTAAAAATTCAGTTGGATACACTCATACACATACGCGCGATACTGTTCTGTTACCAGCGTGGTTTGATACTACTTTGATTGCCTTGAACAAAAAGTTACCGTAGTGTGCTGTTTTTTTTTTTAATCTTCTACACAGTATTCCACACGCCGCCTTCCCACTTTATTTTCTTCTTCTTCAAAATCTCCCTAAAACCCCTCAAAATCCCTAAACTCGCCGACAATCCAGCTGCCATTTCCGGCTATGACGAAGCTATCAAAGCTCAACGTCTCAAACCCCAAGCTTGTTGTTGCAATCGGCGTCAGCGTCGCTGGCGTTCTGATCTTTGCCGAAGTCTACCGCCGGCGGCGGCTGGCAGCCAAAGACTCAATGAAACGAGACCCTGGAGCCTTCATCGAACGCTTCGAGCTTCTTCCTTTCCCTCAGCCTCCTCCTCCAGCTGCTCTTCTTCCCCTCTCTGGTTTAACGTTCGCGATCAGCGACAAGTCAGTGCCTGACGTCCCGCCTACTAGTTGTATAAAATTGGAAGCAGTTTACTTTTATTGTTTAAATAGATTAACTTTTGGTGTTTGTTTTTTATTAGTATTGATGTAAAGGGATACGTGACCGGGTTTGGAAGTCCGGCCTGGAAGCGGACGCATGAAGCTGCGGGAATGACGGCCATGGTTGTGACGGCTCTGCTTAAGGCTGGAGCTACTTGTATTGGGAAAACAGTTATGGATGAGCTTGGTATTGGGTATGGTTTTCTCATCTAGGTGAATCTAAAGTACCATTACCTAGATCTTTTGGCCTTTTACCTCTACATTTTCTTCCATCAAACTTTTGCTGCATATGAAAGTGTCTCCCGATGTCAGGGTAACTGGAATGAATGCGCACTATGGAACTCCTATTAATCCAAAGTTGCCTTCTCACATTCCTGGGGGCTCATGCAGTGGTTCAGCTGTTGCTGTGGCATCCAAACTTGTTGATTTTGCTCTTGGTATGATTTCCCCCCTTCAAAGCAGGAATGATGTCATTGAAAACGATTCACTTTTCAACAGAAAATAGGTTACTTTACATTCTGAAAAATCAAAGCTTCGCAAGAATGAAATTGCAAAGCCTCCTTCATTGTGCATTACATCACATGATCACAGAGGTTACTGCCTTTCATATCCAGTCACATGTGCTTAGGGGTGGGCAAATAAAGGACAAAACTGATAAAATTTAAGAACCCTCATATTCTAACAAAACCCATGTATTTAGCAGTTGGGCTAAAACAGATAAAATGAAACTTATGCGCAAGAGGCAACTACAAGTCTACAAGTAGAGTAAAGACATTCATTCTATTATGAGATAATAATGTAATCCATTTCTTCTTAATCTTTTCATCCATGGATCAAAAGCATTTTATGATAAATTGTTTCATTCATTTTGTATAGTAGTGTATAAAATCCATTCTTTCTGTCCATTTCCATATCAATTGTTTTATTTAGTAGTATGTTTATTTAAAGCTTCCAGCTTTGTTAAAATTTTGCTTCTAAAATCTAAATGGATCGTCGATTGTTTTGGTCGGTTATGGTTATAGTTATGTTATCAGTCGGTATTAGAGTGAAAAAATTTGGTCGGTTATTTGACCGACCGAACGACCGAATGCTCACGTGGATGCATGTATATTTTGACCATGTGCGGTCGTTAGTGACTCCAAGGTACAAGGTGCAGGGCTGCTTAATGGCCATATGTCATAACATACATCATTCATTAAATAAATTATAAATACAATAATAATTGCCGATGGATACATATGCCACATCATAGTTTATTATAACCTACATATCAAATAACCAAATAAGTTTTCTTGTATTTTGTTGCAAAAAAGATTCAAATAAAACTATAAAAGACAAGCTGGGCCAATTTTAGTTGCATATAAAAATTGTCATACTAAGCATTGAGTATTCTATATAGTTTATATGTTTTTCTTTTAATATGATCATTCCAATTCGATGTATATATTGTATGCTGATGTTTACTGCTATGCTTTAGGCACTGATACCACTGGATGTGTTAGATTGCCGGCATCATTTTGTAGCATTATTGGGTTTAGGCCATCTCATGGGGCTGTATCAACTATTAGTGTTTTGCCGGTTTCTCAAAGCATGGATACCATTGGTATGTGAAGTGGTGCTGAGATTTTGCAATTTTTTGGGTCAATTTGTTTTTTTAAATTGTGATTCAATCTAATCTGTTAACAACAACATCAACATTACCCCAGTGCCGCAAAGGCTCCCACCTACGGTGAGGTAAGGGGGGTCGAATGTATGCAGCCTTACTCTGTACCCACAGAGAGGCTGTTTCCGAACGACCCATGATGAAAATCGCGTCGAAAATTGCATGGACTGACCACTACTTCATAACCAGGAAGCGCAAACAGTTTAGGGAGCCATTTTGCTTTATTCCATCATATTCTCAAGCCATTCAATCTAATTTGTCAAGTTTCATAAATTGATATAGTTCATATTTTGTTTATTTGGTATGTTGGTGATTCCGCTTTCTTTTTTCTGTTTTTTAAAACAACCGCTTTGAACTTTTCCGTTGGTCTTTTGGGATTCTTGTGCTTGTGCTTGCCTTTGTGTTTGTTTACATCATATTTTTCCTTTCTAAAGGTCATCCTTGTACTTCGGTTATTTTTGGTTATTGGAAATATTTCATTTCAGGCTGGTTTTCTCACGACCCTTCCATTTTGCATAAAGTTGGACAAACTTTACTTCAACTTTCCCCGTCCGAAACCAAGAGGACAAGGCGCTTTCTTGTAGCTGATGATCTTTTTCAACTATCTAAGGTTCCAACACAGAAGACAGTTTATGTGGTAAACAGAGCAGTAGGAAAATTATCTGGCTGTAAGTTGCAGTACATTTGTATTGATTTGATGGTATCAACTTCATTTTCTTCCCTTGGTTACATGCTATGGTACTGTATTCTTCGGTCCTTATTATTAGGTCTTCTTGAGTTCCTAAAAAGTTCTTCTTGAATTCCTAATTTTTTATGTACTACCTCCGTCCCGTTGGAAGGTTCCCATAGCAAAATGGCACGGTTATTTAGGCAATAATTAAACAAAGTACTTCGACTATATTTTGGGAAATAATTTTAATAGGTTTATTTTATAATGTAGTTAGTATTGATAACTGTGATGTTATAAATGTATGATTTTTAATATTTAATGATTAATTTGTCACTTAAGATTGTTAATTGTTTCCTAATATGGAAATGGGAACCTTTATATGGGACATCCAAAAGAGGAAAGCGGGAACCTTCTAATGGGACGGAGGGAGTACCAATTTACCCTCCTTTATCATGCCTCGTAAATGAGTACTTTATAAAACAAACACGAACACAATATTAATTAGGAGGAAGCAATATGAGAAGACAACAAATGTTCCTAGAAAAAGGACCGTTGATATCTTCTTAAAGATGCCTTCTAATAAGGACCGGATGGAGTGTATCATAAGCATGGATAAAAGTCTAAAACTCAAGTCAACCCTGTACCTATGTTGGTAGTACAGATCAGACACCTCTACACATCAATCTTGGGAAGTATATTGCTTCAAATGTTCCCAGTTTAAAAGGTTTTCATGGAGATTCTACTAGTCAGAACTCAGGAATTTCAACTTTAAGATCTCTCTCTACTGTGATGTCTCAAATGCTAAGGTACATTCATATCTTCAGTTGTTTGTTTGTTCCGATGAGGTGTTTCCTTGCAACCTTGAGGCTATGGGGTCAAGTGCTGTGTGTACGTTGCCTACATTACACCTTGTGTTTGAATCCTTCCCCGGGACCCTTGCTAAATTGGGACTCTTTGTGTACTGAACTGCCCTGTATACTCAATTTGTACTTTGTAATATTTAATTTATCATCTATTGGTTTTCGTCATTGTATTGGTAGGTTACCTTCAATTTTCACTTATTTCATATTGGTTGATATTTTGTAATACTTTGCACACTACATCATATGTTAGATAGCCCTACAAACTTAATAACAAAAGCATGTGGTGGTATGATCCTTTTTCAGATACGAGTTCAAAACAAATTTTGAAGAATGGATTAATGAAGTCAAACCCAAGTTTGTTTATGACATTGCTGATTGGGTTACTATGGCAATTACCTCAATTCCTGAAAGTGTCAAGCTTCTTTATAAGGTCAGGACTGAATTACGAGATGCTCTTCAGAGCCTCTTAAAGGTAACTAACACATTTAAAGTTTTTTACTCCTCTTTGCTAGGTGAAGCTATGTGGTTCCATGAACTTCTTATATCATCAATCATGGTTGCTCTTTTGAATAGAATAATTTAGTAATGGGGCAATTTGGAAATTTCAACTGGTTAAGTGTTAACATAGCTGCTCCTTATCATAGTAACAATTTTTTTTACTATTCTTTTCCTTTTTTGATAAAAACTTTGAATTCATGGTATGATCTATTTTGGGCTTAATTGAAGATAACATGTTAATGCACAACGTTCTGGATTTATTCTTTTGACTGTTCTTCTCTGTGATAATAACATGCATCTGATTGGCATTTTCATTTCATTATAATTTAAAGGATGATGGGATATTACTAATTCCCACAGTTGCAGACCCACCGCCGAAACTGCATTCAAAGAATGGTCTATCTAATGAAATTGGTGATAGAGCATTTGCTTTATTGAGCATTGCCAGCTTGTCAGGCTGCTGCCAGGTACTTTAGGCTTTATATGCAACCTAGTAAATTCTAGAGAAGAATGTTGGAGGAAAACTGAGATGAAATTTGGATTTGTATTTGGGAAAAAAAATTATTTGTGAGCCTTATAAATTGATCATAGGCTAAGAAATCTAGATATGCTAAATTTTATTTAATGGGTTATGATTTCCTTCATGTTTTCCATGGCAAAGACAAAAATTTAAAAGCATCATATTAATAAAAAAAGAGAAAATTTGTCTTTGCATACCATTTTTTCTTCCAGGTTGGAGTGTTCACTTTGCACCCCATTTTTTAATTGTCCAATACTTGCACTCCGTCATGAGGAAATTTTTAAATTGACCAGTACTTGCACTCTGTCCTTAGGCAAGTCTGGTAATAGGTGTTAATAACGTTTGAAATTACACCCCAGATTGGAGTATGCATCCCATTTTTCCTTCAATATGGAGCTAACACCCCTTTTTGAAACCCGGACAATGAATTTTCTTAATGGCGAAGTGCAAGTATTATTGATTTGAAAAATGGGGTGCAACCTTCAATTAGAATGAATTTCCCTAAAAACTATATTTGGTTCTATTTTTCATCCCTCTACCATTTTCTGCCTTCCAAAGAAATCATTCTCAAGATTTTTAGATCAATGTTTTAGTTTATTTTCTCTGTAGTTACCAATGTCATACATACAACTTTGTTCATGTTTTGAATATCAGGCAACAATTCCATTTGGAGAACATGACAAATGTCCAGTCTCTGTATCATTTATCGCATCACACAGAAGTGATAAATTTTTGCTTGATACTATCCTGGATATTTTTTCTGAAATTCAAGAAGTGATCATGGTTCAAAACACATTACCATTGTCTAATGGTAGCATGGATGACTCTGAACTTTTGAAAGAAAAGGTCCTGCTCTATTTTCGCTCATTCTTTTATTTCATATTTGAGATATTTTATTATTATTATTATGAGGCTTTAAGCATGTTTTATAAGTATTTTCTATCTGGGCTATTATATCATATTGGTTTGTGTTGTTTGGTGTATAATCTAAGTTTGCTTAGTTGTCGATCTTTGTTTTTTTTTTCTCTCTAAGTCTCTAGGCATCTACTTAGAGACTTCTATTTATTTTAATATTTTTATCTCTAAGTGTAGTTTAATGTTTAAAACTTCTATTTATTTTTAATATTTAGAATTAGAAATAATAATAATAAGGAAAAATTCACATCATTAATCCCACCTATTAAGGTTCTTCCAATATTAATCCCAAATATGAGTAATTCCAATATAACCTCATCTATAAAGGGCATCTTCTCACAATGAACCAACAACCTGAATGAGTTAGGTCATCAGGTCACCCGACCACGTGTCTATTTCTAATTGGCTTTATATATATATATATATATATATATATATATATATATATATATATATATATATATATATATATATATATATATATATATATATATATATATATATATATATATATAGACAAATATTCCTGTCCGGACGTCCGGACAGGAACCGCCGTACGGACCGCGGCGTTTGGCCGCCTTCCCGGTGGAATTTTTTGATGAAATTTTTATGGCATGTTCTACATCAAGTCTAGTTTATCCACAAAAAAATTCAGCTAAAAACTCAATCTGGAAGGTCGTCAAATGATTTTTTCAAGTTAACTGGTCCGGAATATGTATTTTCCGGACCAGTTAACTTGCAAAAATCATTTGACGACCTTCCCGATTGAGTTTTTGGCTGAATTTTTTTGTGGATAAACTAGACTTGATGGAGAACATCCCATAAAAATTTCATCAAAAAAAGCCACCGGGAAGGCGGCCAAACGCCTTGGTCCGGACGGCGGTTCCGGTCAAGAGCTCCTGACCGGATCATTACTCATATATATATATATATATAGGGTAATGCTAAGGTAAGGTAGGCCTAAGAATTGTAATTCTTAGGCCTCTTTCATTTGAGGTGCTTCTGGGTCGAATTTTTTGATGAAATTTTGTGAGCATGTACTCTATGGATTAAAGATTATGTCCACCAAATTTCACAAAAAAATTCTATCGGGAAGTCATTTAAATAAATTATTGATAAATAACTGCATTTTATATATGTAAAAACCTGCACAATTTTGAAAAAAATTATTTAACCAACTTACCGATTGAATTTTATTCTGAAATTTGGTGGGCATAGTCAACACTTCATGGAGAACATGCTCACAAAATTTCATCAAAAAATATGTCTCGGAAGCACCTCAAATGAAAGAGGCCTAAGAATTTCAATTCTTAGGTCTACCTTACTTGAACATTTTCCTATATATATATATATATATATATATATATATATATATATATAATATTTTTGACTTTTTTCTTTACTCTTCACAGAATGCACCTCCCTCCTCGTCTTCCGATCAACTAGCCCCTTCTCGCCGGCATCCCATCTTTCTTCTCCCGGCCTGCTTAGCTCTTGCTATTCACCTTCTTAAATTCTTAAATGTTCAAGATTTTTTGGCCAAAAAATTAATTCTGCACTCTCCTCAACCCAATTGTTCTTTGACGCCGGCCCTCTGTCAGTAACTCAGTCACTCAGTCCCAATGTTGTCGTCCGTCTGACTGTCTCATGATGAACAATGTCAAATTTGAGTTTGGATTGACCAAGTTAACTTTTTGAAATCTGAAAGTGAAAGAAAGATGTTCGAATTTGAAGATGGCTGAAAACCTAAATACGGAGTAAAACAAAATGAAGTTGAAGTGGGAAGGAGATAATCATATGTGGTGGAGGGAGAACACAAAAAGAAGAAGAGATATAATACAGGAGAATAATTGATGGTTCCAGCAAACCTGGATTTGGAAACCATGGCTACAACCCAAATCATTCGAACTCTTCTTCCTTATTAGTGTGTTGTCCGTCAATTGCATCAGAAGGGAATAAAGAAGAAGAAAGGGGCAGGAGGGAAAAGTGAAAAGAAAACAGAAAAGAAAAGCAAATGGGGAAGATGACCGCAGGCAAAGGCCAGGCTTGAGTCGTCCGCCCTGCGCAACTCTGTTTACTTTCCTTCGTTTTCTTTTTTTTTTTTCTTTTTTAATTTGTTTACTTGTTTAGTAAGTAGCAGGTCATGTTGGATCAACATGAGAAGACAGCCCATAAATTTCAGATTGGAATTTTATCAGTTGAGGACCTAAAAGATGACTTTACAATCAATTCTGGACCCGTAAGAATAATTCTATCGATAAGGGACCTATAAGATTACAATCTATCAGTCCGGGGCTTAAAAAAATAACGCCATTAACATAGCATTCACTACATATGATGTGGCGCCACCTAATATCCCACTATTTACAATTCCTTCCTCCCGTACATACTCAGCCGCCCCAGTCTCCCATTCTTAATATACGAATCTGGAAACGTTTCACCCATCCTGCAATAAACTCACATACCCAAACAAAAATTAAATTGAATAAACACTAAGTTGCCAATTTCTCTTAGCATGAAACCAAAGGAAGTTTTTACGAAAATTGAACTCAATAATTTCATATTGCTCTCTCGCTCGTTCTGTGCAACTCCATAAATTTTTTTTGGCAATTCCATAAAATTAGTCTAAAAGAATATTGTAAAATTAACACATCTCACACACATTAAAAGATTGACCAAATCAGATAAAAAATCATCGATGAAATCCAAACTTACCGGCTGGTGAAGCCGTGAAGAGATTGTTGTCCCTGTAACATTCATTAATTGAAGGTGTAATGTGTTAGAGTGTTAGGAAGATGAAGCTAAGGTTGGTGACAGTAGAAGATGTGACGGTATGTATGTTTCTCCTGCTCCAATAAATCAGTCTGGATACTTGTGAGGTATGATGTGGAAGAAAAACGATGAAGTGAAAAGGAAACGACTAGGGAAAGGAAGATGAAGTGTTTGAAGAGTATATGTGGCAGTGGCAAGATTTTAATAGTGACTGGGACGTACATCGGTCCATTTGTAAAGCAGGTGTCGACATTTTTAAATTGTTAGAGATAAGTTAACGGCGTTATCTTTTCAAGTCTTGGATTGATAGATTGTAATCTTATAGGTCCTTTATTGATAGAATTGTTCTTTCGGGTCCAGAATTGATAGTAAAGTTATCTTTTAGGTCCTGGACCGATAAAATTCCATTTCAGATTATTCTAGAATTACGCATATTTGGGATTAATATGAGAAGACTATTAATAGTTGAGATTATTCATGTGAATTTTTCCTAATAATAATTAAATTTCATCAACTTTTGCATTTTCCATGGCAAAACCTAACATATGAAAATCAATTTTCTTTTCTTTTATCCTTTCTAACATTTTTCGGGATTCGAATATACAATTCGTGGCTTGGCAGTCATCACAGTTTGGATATTTTTATTCCCCTTACATGTTACTCATATTGCAGGGAAATGCCGCATATAAGGGTAAACAGTGGAACAAGGCTGTAAGTTATTATACAGAAGCTATAAAATTAAATGATGTTAATGCAACTTACTATAGCAATAGGGCAGCTGCTTACTTGGAAATGGGATGGTATGCTGTACCCTTTTCTTTGTGCATTGTTTGTTTTCATTTCCTACATAAACCCCTTCCTGTTTTGTGGCGGGTCTGCTCAGAGCTTTGATCTTTCACTTTGCAGCTTTCAACAAGCTGTAAATGACTGTACGAATGCAATCTCTCTTGATAAAAAGGTAAAGAAAAACACTAATTTTGGTCTTATGTTTTCCACATAATAATCTGAGCGAGTGCAATCTCTCTTGATAAAAAGGTAAAGAACTAATTTTGGTTTAATTAATAAACTGAGCTTTCTGTTTCCCAGGGGAATGTAACATAGTCTTTTTATTAATTTATTACTCCGTATTACATTAGGTGGTTGTAAAGAAAGCATAGATGAAAAATTACATAGAAATCATTATTAGAGATAAGCTAATAAAATAAATCTGAGAAGTGATGGTACTAACATTTGAGTAGAAAGTTAGAAACACTACTGTCAGTATCCCAAATGGGTTTGACAATCTTTATTTCCTGATGTAGAATGTGAAGGCGTATTTAAGACGAGGAACAGCTAGGGAGTCACTTCTGTTCTATAACGAGGCTCTTCAAGGTTTGTACAATGTTGTTGGTCTGTTGAGTTGATTTGTTTACCTCATCCCCCCTAGAAGAAACAATAGTCCCAGACTCCTTGTGATATTTAGCATTGCTAATCACCTTCGTTTTCTTGTTTTCTCTTTCCAAATTATTCTCGTTATGAATTGTCCATTCACCATGTATCTATGACCGTTTTTTCGCTTGAATGTTCAATAGATTTTAGGTATGCACTTGTTCTGGAACCAAAGAATAAGGTAGCCTATCAAACTGAAAAGAGGCTGACGAAACTCATGAGGTGATTCTTCCCGGTAATCACAATACCAAACTTTCACAAAAGCTTACAAGTCTAGAAGGGTTTTGCTGATCGATAAATCGCGGTGATACTGTTTCTTTCAGTTACATAAAACATTCCAAGTTCAGCTTCGCACAGAATCATTGTAAAGACGATGTCGTTTGTGCTGACTGGAAAGCGAAGTTGCCAAGTTCAGCTTCGTACAGAACTGCACCCCATCCCCAAAAAATACAAAGAAAAAGTAGTCACAGTTCCGAAAGGATGAATATCTATCTCTTAAATAAATTTCAATTATAAATGTTCACCATTTTCAAATTTCTTCCTGCCTTGAAGTGGTCAATAATTTTTGGGAGGAATGAAGTAGTAATTGTTGTGACACGTATGACCTCGTTTGGAAAGGCTGAAATCAATCTCCACAAGTCTTTTTTTGTTCATTTTCGGCGTGAAAGTTAAATTATAAAAATGTGATCGCTAGAAAGTAAGTTCCAAAGTCAAAAGAAAACCAAGTAAAGCATGTTCTTTAGGGATGGACCCGGGCCGGTTTGGGCCTGGGCCTGGGCCTGGTCGGGCTTTTTTTGGGAAGGGAGAACAGGAACCGGCCCGGGTTGACAGTGGTTTCGGGCCGGGCCGGGCCGGTTCAATGTTCTTTTTCGTTTGCTTTTATAATTAACCCCCGACCCCCCCCCCCCCCCCTTCGGGAAAAACAAAAAGAAAAAGAAAAAAAGAAATAGGCCTGGACCGGCTGGGCCGGACGGCCGGTTCCACTTTTAGGAGGCCCGAGCCCGCCCCGTGTAATTCCCGGTTTGGTCCACCCAGACCGGTCCTATGACCGTTTGCCGGGCCGGGTACAAACAGTACCGGTCTGGACCGGGCCCGGTTCGGGTGGCCTGGAACCGGGCCCGGTTCGGGTGGCCTGGAACCGGTCCATCCCTAATGTTCTTGATCTCATTAGTACAGCATTCATTATGCAACAAAATCATTATTGTCAACTTGTTTCCAACAGGAACCCTCGAGTCTGGTTCCAGTTTTGGTTCTTAGTATCTTACAACTTGTTTCGCTTCTGTTTCTTACTACTACTACTCCAAAGATTATTGTTCTACAAGGCAAGTCACGTTTACGAATTATGAACCGATAGATGTGTTTAAATATTCAATATTTGATATCCAAATTCCAAATAGATCAGTAATTCACGTTTCATATGTTACATTGGATCGGTAATTACGTATCCTAAATTCCTAATGTGTATTAAAGATTTCGTTTGTTAATATCCAAATTGGTTCTATTGGCTGATTCTACTAAATTTTATGAAGTTCTGGTTGAGATGATTGAATTGATTGATTCTAGTGATTTATGAAAAAAACTAAAATATATTGTATTAATAAAATAAAGAAAAAAATTTACTACCTCCGTTCTCAATACTTATCCCTCTTTCCATTTTGGGATGTTCTCTATTAGTTGTTTTCCTTTCCATTTTTGATAAGTTTTTTCAATGAATATACTCATTACCCTCATTCTCTTTCCTACTTTTTTCTTTACACACAACTCACTACACCTTTTATCCCACCCCTATTAATTTCTTCTTAAATCTTGTGCCAAAGGCTATACTCCCATATATTAGAAAATGGAGGGAATATTAAAAATAGTTAAAATGATCATCTACAATAACTTCAATCAATACAATCAGAAAAGTAACTATAATCTTATTCTTTTTATTACTACACAATTAAACGTGTAGAATAAGTCTGATAGCCTGAAAAACGGCATCACCAAACCAGCTAAATGATTATGAACGTGAATTTAAGGAGTGTTTGGGTTTGCTTAAAAAAAGCGCTTTTCAGCTTTTGGCTTAAAAAAAGTTGAAAAGAGTGTTTTCAAATGACAACTTCTGCTTAAATTAATCACTTAAAAGCTAAAAGCTTGAAGCAGGTAGAAGGGTGCTTTAAACTGCTTCTCACTTTTTCTATTACACAAAAAGTACTTATTTTAACAAACACTACCAACTTTTACTTTTCCAGAATTACTTTTTTCTCAAACACTACCCACTTTTACTATTAATCACTTTTCCCAAAATCACTTTAAAAAATCACTTTTTTAAAGTTGAAGCAATTGCAAACACTCCGTTAGTCTTGAAATGTAAAACACTTCATATAGTGTTGACTAAACGGCACAATGTACGGAGTATATCTTAGTGGTAAAAAGTGGGGGTGATTTCTAAAACTACGGGAATTAGGTGGAGACATGGCAAAAATACGGGATATTTTTGGGGGTTTTTGAAATAGCGGGAGTTGGCATGTCAAATCAGAAATGTTTATTAATCGGGTATTCTGGCGTTGGTTTTATTAATTATTTAATCATGGACAATCCTCTCTAGATAGGGATGGACTCGGGCCAGGCCAACCGGCCCGGAACTGGACCGGCCCGCTACTGTGCGGGCCCGGACCGGCCCGGTGACCGGTTAGTGCCCGGTCGGGCCACCCGGCCCGGTGGGATAGCGGTCCGGGCCCGGGCCTGCTATTTAGTGAACCGGTCCGGCCGGTCCGGGCCTCAACGGTCATATTTTAAAAAAAAATATTAAAATGGTTAAAGGCTCTCTAGCCGTTGGGAGAGCTCCCAAACGGCTCTATAGCCGTTGGGAGCATAGGAGGGGGGGTCTGGGGGGGTTAGGGGGTGGGGGTGGGGTATACAAAAAAACCTATTTATACTCCTATTTTCTATACATTTTTTACACCTCTTCTTCTACAACTCTTCCTACTCCCTAATTCTCTATTCTCTCAATCTCTTATATTCAATCATCTTCATTCTTCATCTTCTCCAAATTCTTTCTACATATATATAATTTATATAATTATTATATCTACTATTCTACTTATATATTAATTATCTACTTATAAATATATACTTATACACATTCATATTATAATTCTTTACACATTATATATACTATATATAGTTATACACATTCATATTTACTTGATATTTAGTTATTATCCATACTATTGTTATTTACTTATATTTACATATTACATTTAGTTAATATATATATATATATATATATATATATATATATATATATATATATATATATATATATTAAAGTATTAAGTATAAGTGTATTACTCATCTTATAGTAATATACTTATATATTATATACTATAAACATTATATTATACATTACTTATAATATATTTACACATTATATATACTATATATACTTATACACATTGATATTTATTTGATATTTAGTTTTTATCCATACTATTGTTATTTACTTATATTTACATACTACATTTAGTTAATATATACTTATATATATATATATATATATATATATATATATATTAAAGTATTAAGTATAAGTGTATTACTCATCTTATAGTAATATACTTATTTATTACTCCCTCCGTCCCGGGGAGAAGTTCCCAATTTCCTTATTTGGATGTCCCAAAAGAAACTTCCCATTTCCCTAAATGGAAAGTTATCCTACATTAAAACAGTGCCAAACAGTATCGAAACAGTGCCAAACAGTGTCGAAACAGTGCAAAACAGTAAAATTTACCCCTCAGTAACTTTATTTCCTAAAAATGTGTGAAAGTCAACCCGGGAACTTCTCCCTGGGACGGAGGGAGTATATACTATAAACATTATATTATATATTACTTATAATACATTTACAAGTTATATAAACTATATAGACTTATAAACATTCATACATTTTATAAAAGTAGTTAATGGTTAGACTTCTCATTTATCTATTAAATTAGTTAATTGTTACATTTCTCTACATTTCTCTTTAAAGAAAGAAAATAGTTACTTGTTACATATCACTTATCATTTAACATTAGTTAAACTAGTTACTTATTTAATTGCTACATTTCTCATTAAATAAAAAAAAGTAGTAAATTTTTACATTTGTCATATTAATATTAGTTAAACTACTTAATTGTTACATTTGTCATATTAATATTAGTTAATTGCTACATTGCTCATTAAAGTAAAAAAAAAAAACTAGTTAATTTTTACATTTGTCATATTAATATTAGTTAAACTACTTAATTGTTACATTTGTCATATTAATATTAGTTAATTGCTACATTGCTCATTAAAGTAAAAAAAACTAGTTAATTTTTATATTTGTCATATTAATATTAGTTAAACTACTTAATTGTTACATTTCTCATATTAATATTAGTTAATTGCTACATTGCTCATTAAAGTAAAAAAAAGTAGTTAATTTTTACATTTCTCATATTAGTTAATTGCTACATTTCTCATTAAAGTATTAATTAGAAGTAGTTCGATTTTTTTGTCAAGGAAAACAAATTGTTACACTAAAATATACTCATATTTTAGTTCGAATTTGCTATAGTTTTCTTAGTCACATTTTATTATTTCTATTGTACTCATATATAATATTTGATATCATTTAATATTTGTTCAATTTTAAAGATGGAGCGTGGTAGACATTCTGTAGATGTGGGTAATCTCCAACGCAACCGCAAGAGGGAGATTGCGTCGACTCGTCCTACTTCACGCAAAGGCAAAGGTAAAGCGCGGGCCGAGTCTTCTTTTCAAAGTCGAGATGATATGATGATGTCCAACGAGCATATACAAAACCTATTGTCCCAAAATGATCCACGCTTTGCACAAGAACAACAAATCCCGACAACCATTGATGAAAAGGAGCTCGAGGATGACGATGCGGAGGAGGACGCAGGGGGCGACGGGACTCACGGCACCCCGGATGATGAGCAAGAGTTGGAGGACGAGGGCGGTTCAACCCAAACTGGTAAGAAATCTAAATCTCCTATTATTGAAAACAATTTTACAAAAAGGAAAGACAAAAATACCAAAAAATGGTACGCAAGTTGCAATCATTGCAACAAAGAGTATAGCTTGGGAACTTCTGGCAGATACGGGAGTCTCACAAGGCATCTTAAGTCCGCCCATCTTGTGGAGTATGCGAAAATAGACAAGGGCAAGGGGAAGCAAACACAAATATCGAGGTTTGCAAATTCTCAACCCTATGGTAATTTCTCCTATGATGATAAAAAACATTTGACTGGTATGTCTAATTTAATTGTTGAAGAAAATTTACCATATATTTTTTCCGAAAGTCTTGCTTTAAGAGATTATGCTCAAGGTACTTTAAATCCTCAATTTAGAAATTATAGTCGCAAAACGATTAAAAAAGAAGTTATAAGGCAATATAACTTCGAAAAAGAAAAATTACAAACATTTTTTGCAAACTTTAATGGACGTGTTAGTATTTGTAGCGATATATGGGAGAATACTTATCATCATTTATATTATTTGGGTCTTACTGCACATTATATTGATGATGATTGGAATATGCATAAACGTGTTCTTGCTTTTCGTGAATTCAATGATCGTCATACTGCTAATAATATTTATATTCTCATTGAGCGTATTTTAATTGAGTATAATTTGCTTGATAAGGTGTTTGCTGTAGGTTTTGATAATGCTAGTAATAATACTGCTGTTATACCTAGATTACGTGAATTGTGTGGTGCTTCTACATTGATGGGTAGGTTTTTTCATCAACGTTGTGCATGTCATATTCTAAATTTGTGTGTACAAGATGGATTAACGGCATTAGGAAATGCTTTGGAGGTAGTGAAGGGGGGAATTAAATTGATTTGGGCTAACACTCCACTAAAAATGCAATGGCGGCAATATTTGAAGGAAAGACATGTCAATTATTGTGCTTTTCCTAAAGATTTGTCTATTCGTTGGAAAGTACTTATAACTTAATTCAAGTACTTATTAGATATAAAGATCATTTTCCTGCTTTTTTAAGACAAACTTGTAACTATATTATAAACCCGACTGACATCGACACTTGTGAAAAAATTGTTAATGTTTTGGTATATTTTAACAACGCAACTCAAACTTTTAGTCATGTTTATAGACCTACCGCAAACGAATTTTTTGTTGAAGCTGTTAATCTCGCCGGCGCTTTTTTAGAATTTTCCGATGCCGCTTACGTTAGTTATTTTTGTGATTTCATGAAACTAAAGTTTTTAAAATATTATTCACATGTTCCGCATATATATGGTATTGCATTTGTTCTTGATCCTCATTATAAACTTGCCTCGTTGCCAAGTTGTATAGATTACTATTACGCTTCTTTTTTTCCAACTCAAGAGTTAGATGATAATCCCATCGACCCTAAACAAGAATACAACGAGGTTAGTAATTTATTTCATCAATTGTATAATGAATTTCATGCACAGTATGGTAATGCACCCCCTCCCATGCCGCGGACATCTTCTTCATCTAAAGGAAAATCACTTTTAAAATCTGCATTTGGTTCTCTTATGAAAAAAAGTAGAGCAACTCCCGCTACTGAACAAAGCTCAGTTAACGAGCTTTCTTTGTATCTAACATTGAATGTTGATTATGAAGTTGGGGATGACTTTGACGTTCTTAAGTGGTGGAAGGAAAATGAAAGAACGTTCCCGGTTTTATCAAAGATGGCTAAGCAAGTGCTAGCAATGCCGATATCAACAGTTGCCGTGGAACAAGAATTTAGTGCGGCCGGCAACGTCCTAACCGATTATAGAACGAGGTTGAGCCCGAGCTCTCTTGAGACGCTAGTTTGCTTCCACGATTGGTTGAAGGCCCAACAAAGAACTCAAGAAATGACCATCGCTCCCACCCGCCACTTTATGGAGGAAACAACCACCGAAGGCGGAGATTCCGATTGATTTTTATTACAAAATGTATTACATTTTTTAAATGCATCCTAATTCTCAATTGTACTTCTTATTCTCATAAATTCACATTTTTTATATTATTGTGTACATCAATTCAATAATTCTCAAAAAAAATTATTCAATAATCAATTCAATAAAATTAATTTGTAAACTTGTACTTCATATTTCAAATAAATATGCGTTTATTTTTTCATATGTAGCACTTCTCAAATTAATTAATTGGTTACAAACTTATAACTTACAACTTGAAATTATTTTTGTAAAATCTAAAGGTTGTTTTTAAATTAAAATATGTAATATTAATATGTAAATTAATTAATTGGTTACAAACTTACAAGTTACAACTTCAATATGTAATTTGTTTAAATACTTATACACCTATTTTGTAACATTTGTAAATTATAGTTTTACTTAATTCATTAAGTAAATAAATCAAATCACTTTTCTAAGTAAAAATAGTTTTACTTAATTCATTAAATTAATTAACTTATTTTACATTATGTATAATTTTCAAAAAAAAAATTAAAAACATTTTGAAATACAAAATTGTTCCCAAACGGCTATATAGCCGTTGGGGATTAGGGTGGGGGGCAGGGGGGTCCCGGGGGTGGTGGTGTGGGGGTGGGGTTCAAAAAAACTATAAATACATCTATTTTCTATCATTTTTCTACACCTCTTATCCAACTCTTCTCCATCTCTTCTCCATCTTCATCTTCTCTTATTATCCTACATTTCTACTTATACATCTACCATTTTAAAGATGGAAAGTTTCTCCCCTCTTGTTTTCTACCATTTTTCTACCGATTTATTAGTTTCTCCCCCTAAGGTTGGAAATACTGTCTCATTGAAATGACAGTCAGCGAACCGTGCGGTGAATAAGTCACCAGTCATCGGTTCAAGATATTTTATATTGAGGGAGATTCAAATCCAACATAAATTCCCAACCTTCTTTGAGGACCCTTTTTTGTACGATGAGGTGGAACAATCGGAACATAAACAGCACAACCAAATATCTTTATGTGTGCTAAGTTTGGCTCTTGTCCAGTAACTAATTGCATTGGAGAATATTCATGATACGCAGTCGGTCTAAGCCGAATTAAATTTGCTGCATGCAAAATAGCATGTCCCCAAGCTGATGAAGGTAAATTACACTTCATTAGTAATGGTCTAGAGATTGATTGTAATCGTTTAATCAAAGATTCAGCAAGACCATTTTATGTATGGACATGAGCAACAGGGTGCTCCACATCAATCCCAATCGACATACAATAGTCGTTAAATGATTGGGAAGTAAATTCTCCTGCATTATCAAGTCGGATTCACTTTATAGAATGATCCGGAAAATGAGCTCTTAATCGTATAATTTGAGCGAGGAGTTTAGCAAATGCTAAATTTCTAGTCGATAAAAGACTAACATGTGACCAACGTGTTGAAGCATCAATCAACACCATAAAATGAGCCCAACATGAATGTTTTCTGATCATCTAACTTTGTGTTGGAAACCAAATTTATTTCAAATGGACTAATATAAGTGAAATATAGTCCTGAGGAATATGCTGGCAATTTTTCACATATACATTTAGTGCCAGATTTAGTTGTCGTAAGACAAAGATATTCCTTTTGGTTTTCATTCATGGTTTCTATGTGATAACCATTTTGACGCATGTCTTTAAAACTCAATAAATTTCCCCGTGATTTGCTGGAGTACAAAGCGTCATTTATAAGTAATTTTGTCCCGTTAGGGAGCATCACATATGCTTTCCCAGAGCCTTCAATGAGCTTCGCAACACCTGATATTGTATTGACTTTAGCCTCAACTAAAGTCATTTGAGAAAAATATATTTTATTTCTCAAAATGGTGTGCGTTGTGGCGCTGTCTATCAGACATAGCTCTTTATCACTTGAGTGATCCATATCTTCAATATATGTAAATAAACATAAGCTTGACCACAAATTATGCATATTATTTAACAAAAGTACATATATTACACAAATTTATTTAAAAACAAGATAAAAAGGGGAAGAGAGATAAAGTACATAAAACTAGTATTTTACAATATCAGGAGTCTAATATTTTATTTTGTAGCATTTTGATTTATGGCAAAAGCATCATCCATAATGACATTGTCCAAAATAATGCCTTCCAATGCCACTGTGTTTTGCATTTGATTCAGTGGCTAAATTATGGCCAGATGGACCATAAACAGAAGAACTAGAATCGATGGATCACAAATTGTGGTTCTTCATCAAAAGGTCATTATTTTGCTCAGCTACCAGCAATACTGGTATTAGGTCAGAGTACTTTTTAAAACCCTTTTCTCTATATTGCAATTGGAGCAACATATTAGAAATATGCATAGTGGAAAATGTTTTCTCTAACATATCAGTGTCAGTGACTTTTTGTCCACATAACTTTAGTTTGGATGTTATATGGGACATAGCAAAGTTATAGTCACTGATAGATTTAAAGTCCTGGAATCTTAGATTGATCCAGTCGTACTGAGCTTTAGGTAAAAGGACCTTTTGTTGCTGGTCTTCCACATTCCATTCCAAATATTTTTGACCGGACAAGTCAAATTCTCTTTTGCTTATATTTGCCATGATATACTACAAAATTATTAATTAAATTTATTAGTAAATGTGTACATATTTGGGTACTAATTAGTCATGTAGTATGTATAAACTTATCGATACTTAAAATTGTCATTAACAATATATTTAATAGTAAGTCTTAAAAGTCTACCTTTATTTTAAATGAAACTCAGTGAGCCTAGTTTCGCATTCCTTCAGTATAATTTATTCAAAACAAATAGATGCATGTGTAAATGTAAAATTAAAGGAAAGACACGTAGAACTATGTAAGCTAAGTTTGTATCGGTCATGTGTCTCTTGATGTATGTAGTAAAATCTACTACGTATTAATATTACTAGATTTTCACCCGTGCGATGCACGGTACAAAAATAATCATATCATGTAAAGTTGTTTACATCAACGATCAAGAATAACATCAACGATTGATAAAATTATAATAAGAATAGTTTAATAATTATAATATGATATAGTGTAATATACTAAGCATGACAATAATAGCGATGATAAAGATAATAATTATCATATTGGATGGCCACACATGTATTTTTACAATTTCATTTGTAGACCATTATTCATTTTCATCCCATTTCACTTCATTCTCATCGATAGACCTAAACTTTCTTTCCCATGTTTAGTGGCCCCTGTTTCAACAATCTTTAAATCGTCAAGTGAATGCTATATTGTTGTGTCCAAAGTTTCCTTATTTGATGATTCGAATGATTACGATGACCGAGAAACAATAAAAAATTCTCCGAACAATTTACTTTCTTCGCCTCTCATCTTTTGGGTATACACTTAACACGTTTGTTCCTCACTCTAATTCTCTTTCACATTGTTATGAATTATAGGATGAACATTGACCAAAGGTATTCTAACCATGTATCACACAAACACAAACACTCCTTTAAATTATGAGAAATGTGTCAACGGCTTGGAATATGAACAATTCCGATGCACAAAACATAAATTAAGTAATGATTACATCATTTGATTTGTTAACATTATTTTGTTTTTGAAGAGGATTTGAAGAGGATTTGCTAATTGATAACAATAATAACAACAACAATAACAGTAATACTCATTTTGAACGGCCCATGTCAATTTTTTAAATACGATAGTAATTCGTAGTAATAATACTTGTAATATTTAGAACCCGTTTGGTAACATAAAAATCGGCTGATTCTGCTGAAATTTATGAAGTTCTGGTTGAACTGACTACATTGGCTGATTCTATTGATTTAAGAAAAAAATAATAATATATTTTATTAATAAAAATTATATGTAAAAATAACTAAATTGGTCATCTACAGTAACTTCAACCAATACAACCAGAAAAGTAACTACAACCTTACTTTTTTTTATTATTACACAATTTAGCGCACGAAAACAAAAAATTCACGTTTGGTGAAAAAGTTAGCTGATAAGCATGATAAGCCAAAAAACGATGTTATCAAACGACCATTTGAGTATCTATCTTGGATAGCCCATCCCAGTTTTTAATTAATAATTCTCCTAACTTTGTCCGATTTTACTTTTTTTGGTCTGTCTTATTAAGTTTGTCTTACACCATATTGGTAATATTTGAGTGGTTACAATTCATTCTTATTTTATTTACATTTTATCAATTCAATATTAATCACACAATTCCATTTTTTTTAAAGTTGTGTCACGCCTCTTTGTCCCAAACATAGTGAGACGAAGGTAGTAATAATAATAATGTCCAGTTCAGAAAACCCATATTAGCCCAACCCAAAAACGAATTATTACCGGTGGGCGTAGCTCGACCGGTAGCAAGGGAGTGCCACAAGAATTAGGTCTCGGGTTCAGAAAACCCATAATAATGTTTTTTTTTTCAAAAACGAATTATTAAAACTCACCCATAATCTCAACCCTAAGGCTAACCGCAACCCGTTCCCGTCAATAAATCAAATTTAACAACATTTTATACGTATTCATTCAGTCAATTAGCTTTTCTCTACAACCCAGTACCATCAATATATTCACTCCGCACATTTTTTTTAAAATAAATGTATAGATCCTTACTTTTATTATCACATATGACAATTTTATTTTTTCCAATAGTTATAATTTAAAAAATCAAACATTTCGATGTCAAAAAATATTTTTTCGTAAGTATTAAAAATGTTCATTTTTTCAATTTTAGCCAGCGAAAGAGCTGGCCTTCTGTTTCACCGAAAGACCTAGCGGCACTCCAGGACGTCCACACCACGCTCGCTTGCGGACCACACGAATTTGCTGCAGAAGGCTGTCGCATGGCTGCCAGCTGTGGATACGTCAAAAGGAGCTTCTGCGGATTTATTGTTGCTCCAGCATTCAGTGGAAAAGCAGCGTCAATAGTCCCACTCAAAAGAGTCCCTTCCTCCCGTTCCCAAATACATGGGTTGCTATGCTTTTTGGGGTGAATAGATTAAATTACCCTTATTCAACCCTGGGTTGTGGGCAGCCTAATAACGCCCTATATCAAATTGTCTGTCATTTCTTCCGTACACATTACACAACACTTCAAAGGACCATTGGTTAGTACGATGGCCTCTCATACGATTGTTAACGTATCATCCGATTTCTCCTGGACCTTTTCATGATCCATGTCGATTATTAGCCCCCAATCCAACCATATCTATGCTCAAATCGTGAAATCAGTAGCAGCCGATGCTTTCTTGTCCGACCATTGGAATATATACGGTACCTGAGGGATAATCATAGGATCTCAAACCGTCTACACTCGTCTCTTAATTTGGGTAGAAGCAGAGAACACCCAATGTTTCTCAGAAAGTCTATTCCATTTGCCGGTAGTGAGCTCATCTTGTACAAAAACTCTAACAGGCGAGAGGCTGGTTAAGTATTGCGACTTATGCCAAACTTGCCATTCAAGTCAAGAACCAATAGCATCGATTTGACCACCCTGCATAATGTGTGTTATGCTCCCTATAGGTAATATATTCACCCTATAATAAGTAACGAAAATATTATTATTAACTATTATTGATTATTATTTACTCTTATCTAGATCACTAACTTTAAAAAGTTTGGTTTTCATTAATTTATACAAATAATTAATAAGCACAAATTTTATCAAATCCAAAACTTCTTAAGGCATCCTACCCAGCCTTGGAAAATACTCCTTGTGGTTTAGTGCCGATAGGTAATATGTTCAATCATTGCAAGTACATTCATTATGTTTACTCGTTGTATTCCAAAGGATTTTGTGCTTTTAACCTTGTTTTTGAAATGATCATTTCTAAAAAATACAGAGTACGTTTTGAAATCATAAACCTCATATATTGTTTTTTAAATGAACATTTTTAAATAATACCTTTTGAGGTCATAAACATCATCTATTGAAGTAGCATTGAGCGTATTACTGTCTTTACTGAAAATTGGTTTGTTGGTTACCAAATGTAAAAGCAAACCCTTTCAGGATTATCATTACTATCAATGCGTTAAATTGGGGGGAAAAAACTTACATGTTCGCAAATTGTATACCTTGCGACTCTTACGCATAATGGCCAAGGTGCTCTGTGACCAACATTTCTTGTGAGAGAGCATTTTGTATTTCGTTTACAAATATTTGCTACTCCGTATTTTGCTGTGAGAGGGTTGATGGTTTAGTCTCCGAATGTGTTCTTTTATATTGCAAGTTATGCGGCGTATGCCTCACTCTTCACTTTATATTGGGTCATTATAATATCCAATGAATAATAAACAATACTCCGTACTTCGTAGAATGCAATTTGGATAAGTACAATGCATAGAGATATGATGGGACAAATCAGCATGGTGACCCTTAAATGAATTGTCAACATCAATGTTGAATGGGACATAAATATGAATGGTAAAATGACGGGTGCAGTGCGAAAGGACAACTGTCCATATTAGCTGTCAAAATAGCAATTAATTTTATTTAGCTATAAAAAATAACCCGAGACACTGTAAACCTTCAGCCCAATTTTGGTCCATTGTTAACCCATGATAGTGACAGTTTTGGGCGGGAAATTCATCAGAATTTCCACCTCTTTTTATATAGGGGGTGTTTGGCAATTGGCTGTTGGCTGTTAGCTGTTGGCCGATTTTGTTGGCTGATTCATAATAGCGGATTCTGTTGGCTGTTTTGATTAGCTGATAGTATTAGCAGTTAGTAAAATAGTGTTTGGTTAAACGGCTATTTACAATCAGCTGATATCTTGTTAAATGACTATTAAGGGCATCAATTGATTTTTTAGTTAATGTAATTAACTAAACCGTTTTTATGATTCAAAAATGTAAAATTTACTTTACATCAATTATTTATTATTATTATTAACATTATTATTATTATTATTATTATTATTATTTTAACATAAAAAATTGTGTAGTGTATTTTATAACAAAACTCTCTGTACATTTTCCTTAGAGGACTTTCCGTGCCACAGGACAAATCTAAATGAAGAAAAGGTAAAAAAGAAAAATTTATTTCATGCATGCTTGCTTGTTTTTCTCTTCGGTGACACGTTAAAGCTTTTTTTTTTTGGCAAAAGTGACACGTTAAAGTTGGAACTTGGTTTTGCATCTTTCCTCTTTCTCATTGTTGTGTTGGCCAAAGCAGGTACGGGAAAGAAGGGGACGTGGGTAATAAAGGAAAATAGGAAAAGATGAGAAACGGCCAACTCTAAAACGCCACTTTCAATAGCTTTTGAGAATTTGGCTGTTTGGAATAAAAAGCCAAATGAAAAAGCTAATTAACCAAACATTTTATTAGCTGATTAATCTGGTCAAAAAGCCAAATATTAGTCAAATCAGCCAAAAAATGGCTGATTGGCTCGTAACCAAACACCCCCATAGAGTACATTATAGTTTTATGTATTTAAAGTAAACGATCGTTACATGTATAAATAATTTCAATTGTTTCGGCAGATAAAAACAAAAGTAACCGAACAGCTATTCAATACCAACTCTGAAACTTCTTACGTGGCTTATTGTAAAGGCATGCACTTGTTTACATTTACTTTTAATAATGCATTAGTTTAATTAGAATAGGTTAGCTGTACATGCAAGTGAATAATAAAACAAAACCTGTGACTCCCTGAGGACTGATGACTGAAAAGTAAGACTGCAATTGTTTGCAATAAGACCCGTGATAGAGGCATGTCTACTACGGAGTATATACGAAGAGTTGCTAAAATCTTTGAATTTAATTTTTAACTCATATAGCCATATCTACTAATCTACTAATCTACTAATATATAAAAGGAAAAGATTTCTTGGAATGAAAGTTGCCGCTCAAAAACATCACTGTCAGGTGGGTCAGCTTCCTAAGTTGCAAATAACTATAAACAATATTGAAAATAAATACTCCCTCCGTAACTTAAAAATCTTCTCACTTTCCTTTTTCGTCCGTAACAAAAAAATCTTCTCATTTCTAAATCTTCCCATCATACCCTCAATAATTCTTAAAATAATACACTATTACAACTACTTTTTTTGGATTTATCCTACATTCCACCACATTATTCCACTATTTTCCCATCATACCCTCAATAATTCATATCATCTTTCACTATTCTTAATCTACCTACTTTTGAAATGGGAAGATTTTAAAGTTACGGAGGGAGTAGTTATATGTGGGTGTGAATGTCTAATAATGTTAGGGAGATAGACCTAAATAGGACTTAAAAAAAGTGCTCTGCACGTAAATAGGACTTCAAAGTTTTAAACTCCTAAATAGGACTTCTTTGGAACGGAGGGACAAAAATACCCACACACATGCGGTTCCAGTAAATTCAACTGCCAATATAGGGAGACGCATCTTGCCCATCCATTACATTCATAACAGAACAATTGTTCTCGTCGATCCCAGGTCAAAATCCAGTCTGCAGCTGATTGCCGCCAGAGTTATCGCGGTACGAGTCATCACTGAAGTGATCGATCACCGATGGCATGGCCTAGAATCCAGATAGGCTCCTCCTTCTTTCTCCCATCTTCCAAGTTCTTAGGGAGATTCTTCTATGCCCCTTACATCTCCGGTTGTGCAGATCTGCTATTCGTCTTCTGTATATTGTTCTTCTTCCCTGCTACGTAGTATTGTTCTAATTTTATTCGCAGCGCGCTTCATTTGTGAAAAAACATAAGACCCGCTTCGGACAAAAAGGCATGGTCACAGGCCAAAATCATGACGGTGGGGCTGGTCACCTCACGCAACTGGCAGGCAAGGAATTCATAGGGGGCACTACGGCTCTGAATTGGATGAGCCGTGTTTGTTAACTCAAAGACTGATTTAGGTTGTTGCGCGATGGGCAATGGGCATGTTCAATTTTGAAATAGTTCTGAGTCAATTTGAAAATTCAACTTTGTATTATGATTAATTAAAGTTACAGGAATACTTTCAACTTGCAGTGCCAAAATGGTGCAATAATGTCAATTGGCAAAATGTCCCAACTTTAAAATGATATCACAATGTAAAATATTATCATTACTTTAAAATGATATCACAATGTAAATTATTATCATTATAAATATTGTCACAACAAATCATGTCATAATATTTTAAACATTATCAATATGTAGAGAAAATGTCACAATGTCAAAGGAGTGTCACAAATACAAATGACAATGTCACTCTTATAAAAATGACATTGTAATAATGACAGTGTTGGTATTGGCCCGCTTGTCCCATAAGCCCAATAACCCAGAGGAGTACCCGGCCCACCTCTTGCTTTACCGATTCGCATCGCCATGGTTCTATCTGCACGATTCTTTCCTTCGATCCTTGCTGCAACATTCCCCTGTCAAGGCCATTCAAATTCGAATTTTGATCTTTAGAAGGTAAGTTACCATCTTTGAAGCTTGAACTTGGCCCTTTATATAATCTCGTTCTTCTCTTCTTTAGTGGACTGGTTGGCCGAAAATAAAACCCTCCTCTCCCAAATTACTCCTCTGTGGATTCCGATTAAATTGGCTGGAAAGCTTGAAGGCAGATGCCCATATCTCCCCTTGTGACCAAAGTGGTTGATTATCATCCTTTGTGGGTGAAAGTTCGTGAGACCTGAGCTGGAAGTCCATCTAACAGTGGTATCAGAGCCACGGAGGGACTGCCGCCGCCTCGCCGCCGCCTCGCCGTCGCACGCCGTCGCCGGAGGTCCTGCAGTGCTGCCGCCGTCGGTCCTGGGGTTCCACCATCGGTCCAGAGGGTTCCAGCCGTCCAAGGAGGTCCTGCCAGTCCGGTCCAGACCTGTTGCCGCTGCCTGGGAGATTCTGCCGCCAGTCTGCCGCCGGTTCAGTCCGCTGCCGCCTGTCCAGTCCACTTCCACCGAGTCTACAGCAGCCCACGCTGCCTACGGTAAGTCGGGTAACCCAACCTCGGGCCCCGCTCAGGTAAATTGGCGTTTAACATCCTTGGTGTACCGGAGTGCCACCGGATTTTTTTTTTCCCCGTTCCCCGCTGCCCGCTGCTGACCTACGTGGTCTTGGATGCCGGCTGTGCCCGGCCCCAGGTACGTTTACTAATCCTTTGTGTGATTATTATTCGTAGTTCATTCATTTTTTAATTCCAAGTTGAATTGCTCTTTGCTTGTTAGTTGAATTGTGATTACTTGTTTGTTGGTCCGTGGATTAATTTTCCGGTGAAGAATATTTTGTTTGGACACTCGTTGTCCAAAGTTGTGAATATTTCTTCCGGTTTAAATTTAATCCGTTTGGATTTTGTTTTTTCTGTTGATTGATTTGTGGATTAATTTTCCGGTTAAGAGTATTTTGTTTGGATACTTGGTGTCCAAAGTTGTGAATATCTCTTTTCGGTTTAAATTTAATCCGTTTTAAGTTTTGATTTTTCTGTATTGATTCGTGGATAAACTCTCCGGTTAAGAATATTTGTTTGGATACTTGTTGTCCGAAGTTGGGAATATTTCTGTCCGGATTAGTTTTAAATCCAGTTTCTTTGCCTATTGATTTAATTTTAGCCTATTTGTGCTTGTACGAAAGAACAAGGAGATTGTACCCCGAACTTTGTGTTCATTGGTCTTCTCGGCTTGTTCGTGCTAGTTGCTTCGTACAATTGATAGCCCTATAGGTTATAATTAATCATTTATCTGTCTGTTGAGTAAATAAAATTTTATCTGTGCTTGTACGAAAGAACAAGGAGATTGTACCCGAGCCTTGTGTTCATTGGTCTTCTCGGCTTGTTCGTGCTAGTTGCTTCGTACCGGTTGATAGCCTGATAATTTTTTTTTTTTTTTTATTTACTCTCTTGCGTGTTGTGCTTGCTTTCCGGTTAATATGGCTGTCAATCAATATGGCATGCTTCCATTTAACGGAAAGACAGATTTTGATATCTGGAAACAGAAAATCAAATGCGTGTTGATCCAACAGAAAGTCTATAGAGCTGTGACTGGTCTCTATTTAGACTCTGAGGATGCTGCTAAGCGCGTTGAAATGAATGAAACTGCTTGTTCCTCTATATACCTGAACCTTTCTGATTCAGTGCTCAGGAAGGTGGGTATTATAGATTCCGCGAAGGATTTGTGGGACAAGTTGGATAAGCTGTATACCGATACTTCTTTGCCTGGTAAATTGTTTTTGCTTGAGAAGTTCTTTAGATTTAGGCTCGACCTGTCTAAGGACATAGATGAGAACCTAGATGTGTTTAACAAGCTTATTCAGAACATTAAGCAAGCCGGTGATAAACACATAGATGACTACACGCCCATAGTGTTACTTAATGCCATCCCTGACTCATACAATGACGTCAAATCTGCCATAAAGTATGGTAGAGACGATATCTCGTTAGATATAGTCGTTAATGGATTAAGGAGTAAGGAGTTAGACCTTAGACACTCGAGGGGTAGTAACAGTCAGTCTAGGGACTCTGGTGAAGCGTTGTTTGTGAGGGGTAGGTCTAAGAGTAGATCTAGAAACCATAAGAAGGGCAACAACGATAAGAACAAAAACAATGACCCGGGGAAGAAGAGAGGTAAGTCTAAGAAGAGAGTGTGCTATAATTGCGGTAATTCTAGTCACTTCATTAAGGATTGTCCCCATCCGAAGAAGTCTGAACATGCTAATGTGGTAGATGATAATAACTTGCATGAAGAAGTTTTTATGATTTGTGATTCTGCCAATTCTGTGTTGAGTAGCATGACTGAAAATGAGTGGTTGATTGACTCTGGTTGTACTTATCATATGACACCTTTTAGATCCTTGTTTGCTTCTTATGATTCTTGCAATGATGGTTTTGTGTCTCTTGCTGATAATAAGAAATGCAAAATTCATGGGGTGGGTGATGTATGCTTGAAGTTTGATAATGGGACTGTGTTTACTATGAAAAATGTGAGGCATGTTCCTGATTTGCGTCATAACTTGTTTTCTGTTGCTGCTTTTGAGGGTAGTGGGTTAGAGGGTAAATGGGGTAATGGGTGCATGAAAGTTTTGAAAAATTCCCTTGTGTTGTTTAAGGCAAAAAAGGTGAATAACTTGTATGTGTGCCATGCTCAGCCTTTCTGTGATTCTGCTCATGTTGTTAGTTCTGATAAATCTGCTTTGTGGCATAATAGATTAGGACACATGAGTAATAGGGGTTTAGAGATTTTGCATAAATCTGGTTGTTTTGGTAAGGATTCTGTGTCCTCCATCCCCTTCTGTGAATCTTGTGTGTTAGGCAAGCAGCATAAGGTTACATTCCCCTCCTCCCCATATCCTAATCCTACTAAGTGTACCTCTGTGTTAGAGTATGTTCATGCTGACGTGTGGGGTCCTGCTAGTGTCTCTACCCACGGGGGTAAGAGATATTTTCTGTCCATCATTGATGATTTTTCTAGGAAGGTGTGGGTCCGTCTCCTTGAGCATAAGTCCGATGTCTTTGTGAAGTTTAGGGAGTGGAAAAACCTTGTAGAAAATCAAACTGGTAAGAAGGTCAAAACCCTTAGGACAGATAATGGTCTAGAGTTTTGCAATAAGGATATGGACCAACTGTGTGTTGATTGTGGGATTAGAAGGCACAAGACTGTGCCCTATACTCCCCAACAAAATGGGATAGCCGAGAGGATGAATAGGACCGTTCTAGATAAGGTTAGGAGTATGCTTGCTACCGCCGGTTTGTCTAAAAAGTTTTGGGGTGAAGCAGTTAACACTGCTGTCTACTTGATTAACCGGTCTCCTTCTGTTCCCTTGGGTGGGAAGTGCCCTGAATCTGTTTTTTCAAACAAACCCCTTGATTTGTCTAATCTTAGAGTGTTTGGGTGTGCAGCGTATGTGCACCAACAAGGTGACAAGTTGGATCCTAGGTCTAAGAAAGGAGTCTTCCTAGGTTATCCCGAGGGTGTGAAGGGGTATAGGGTTTGGGATAGGAACCAGGTAGGTTTCAAAGTTGTGGTGAGTAGAAACGTTGTTTTCAATGAATCCGAGTTTCCTTGTCTGGTTAAGTCAGTTCCTGATTCTGAGTCTGATCCTAGTAGTACACCCGTTGAGGTGGAGTCCATACCACGTGCTGCTAGCCCTTTGTTTGCTAATCATGATAATGTTGTTTTGCATGATTCTAATTCTTCTGAATTGCATGATTCTGAGTCTTCTGAGCATGATACTACTACCACCTCGAGTGAGGTGGAGCATTCTCATGTGCATTCAAATGACAATGAATCGCATGATGAGAGTGCGGATGCTAGTGAGAATGATTTGCATGATTATCAACTTGCTAGAGATAGAAGTAGGAGAGTAATTAGGAGAACTGCTGATAGTATGCCTGATTATGCTTTCCATATGTGTGATACTTCTATGTTTGCTTTCTCTGTGTTTGAGACTCTTGAGCTTAACGAACCTAGAACCTATAGAGAGGCCCTTAAGTCTAATGAGTCCGCTAAATGGCTTTGTGCCATGGAAAGTGAGATGGAGTCACTTAGAGCGAATAAGACTTGGACGTTAGTTCCTAGACCGCCCAATAGTTCCGTTGTTGCCTGTAAGTGGTTGTTTAAGGTTAAGGAAGAGCCTAACGACATTAGATATAAGGCTAGGTTAGTAGCTAAGGGATTTACTCAAAAGGAAGGTGTTGATTATGCTGAAATCTTTGCTCCTGTAGTTAAATTTACTACGATTAGAATGATGCTTGCTCTTGTTGCTCATAATGATTGGGAAATGAAGCAAATGGACGTCACCACTGCATTCTTGCATGGTGATTTAGATAAGAAAATCTATATGTCGCAGCCTGAGGGCTTTGTGGATCCCATGAAGAGTGATCATGTGTGTTTGCTAAGGAAGGCCTTGTACGGCCTGAAGCAGTCCCCGAGGCAGTGGAATATCAAATTTGACCAATGCATGTCATCTTTGAAATTTCACAAGTCCGAATGCGACCATTGCCTATACTTTAAAAATACTTCCTCTGTGCCTGTATTTTTATTGCTATATGTGGATGATATGCTTATTGTGAGTCCTTCGGGTGACGCCATTAAATGTGTGCAAAAGCGTCTCAGTGAGAACTTTGCTATGAAAGACCTAGGTGATGCCAAAAGGATCCTAGGGATTAACATTGTTAGGGATAGGAGTAAGCGTGTGTTAGTTCTCAATCAGATTTCATACATTGAAAAGATTTTGAGTAAATATAACATGCATTCTGCTACTCCCGTTTCTATCCCGATGGCGTCTCACTTTGTGTTAAGTAAGGATCAGTCTCCTAAGACTGCTCCTGAAATTGCTAAAATGAAATCTGTGCCTTATTCCAATGCTATTGGGTCCGTGATGTATCTCATGGTGAGTACTAGACCCGACATTGCCTATGCTGTTAGTTGCTTGAGTAGGTATATGTCTAATCCTGGTTTAGATCATTGGAATGCTCTTAAGTGGTTATTGAGGTACTTGAAATCTTCTGTTAATCATGGGTTGGTTTTCACTAGGTGTTCTGAGGGGGTTAAGTTGAGTGGGTATGTGGATTCTAATTTTGCTAATGATAGAGACAATAGGAAATCCACTACCTCTTATGTGTTTACTCTTTGTGGGTCGTGCATTAGTTGGAAATCTCAACTTCAACCCATTGTTGCCCTATCCACCACTGAGTCGGAGTATGTGGCCGCTACCGAAGCGTTTAAGGAAGCCATTTGGCTTAAACGTCTCCTAACGGAGATTGGTAGTCTTAAGCAGGACATTTGTGTGTTTTCTGATAGTCAATCTGCTATTCAATTGTGTAAAAATCCTGTTTTTCATGATAGAACTAAGCACATTGATGTAAGATTTCATTTTATACGTGATATTGTTAGTGCAGGTCATATCAAGTTGATTAAAATTCCATCAGAATTTAATCCTGCTGACATGGGGACTAAATGTCTCTCTGTCGAAAAGTTGTTGTCGTGCAAACGCACGTTAAACATTGATTGCGGATAAGTTGCCTGGTGATCTTACCCCTTTTGCCTGAATATGTCTTTGTGATTATTCGGGCAATCCAGCGATGATGAGTCTCAAATTTGTATTAGAGTTTTGACTCTACACCACTACGGTCCAATAAGGTGGAGAATGTGTTGGTATTGGCCCGCTTGTCCCATAAGCCCAATAACCCAGAGGAGTACCCGGCCCACCTCTTGCTTTACCGATTCGCATCGCCATGGTTCTATCTGCACGATTCTTTCCTTCGATCCTTGCTGCAACATTCCCCTGTCAAGGCCATTCAAATTCGAATTTTGATCTTTAGAAGGTAAGTTACCATCTTTGAAGCTTGAACTTGGCCCTTTATATAATCTCGTTCTTCTCTTCTTTAGTGGACTGGTTGGCCGAAAATAAAACCCTCCTCTCCCAAATTACTCCTCTGTGGATTCCGATTAAATTGGCTGGAAAGCTTGAAGGCAGATGCCCATATCTCCCCTTGTGACCAAAGTGGTTGATTATCATCCTTTGTGGGTGAAAGTTCGTGAGACCTGAGCTGGAAGTCCATCTAACAGACAATAACAATGATTATCATAACATTGCCAATTCTATAATATTAGTTTGGACCGGATTGTGCTCACTCCTAATAAAATTGGCGTTTCTAAAAACAACATCAGTGCTTTAAAAAGTGAAAGTGTATATAAAGAAAAAATATTGTTGACAATGTATTATAATGTCATTATCGGCAATGTAATGATATACAATGCCATAATATTATGATCTAATCATGTAACTGTTTGAAAATTAATATCTTTCAGTAAAATAAAACTAAAACAACTAGTCAAAAAGAAAATGAAAAAAAGTGACATTGAGATATTAGTATTGTGACATTGTCAAGAAGTGACATTATTCCGCTGATTAAATTGAGATATTCTAATATTGTCATGTCATTTTAAACAGTTGACAATATAAAAAAACTATCAAAATGTCGGAAAACTGTTACAATGTCAAACAATGACAATGCAATAAAAAATGACATTGTGATAATGACAGTGTCAATATCTGCTTCAATGACTGTTGTGACAATGTCAATGCTATAAAAATGACATTGTTAAAAAATGTGACAATGCTATATAAATGACATTACTTTTATAAAAAAAACACATGCATTTTCAACAACATATTATAATGTAATTACATGACAATGTAATACAAAATGACATTGTATGACCATATAATATTATCATTATATGAAAATTAATGTAATTGCTCAAACAAAAATGAAAAATCATAAAACACGAACAAAAATTATGACAATTTTAAAATAATTTTTCAAAATTGTCATTAATGACAAACATGACATTGTTGATAATACAAGTTGGACAGCATATGTGGAATGATTGGTTGGAGATGATGGTGAGTGGGAGGATAAACATCTCCTGGAAGAGATAGATTGGTTCTTCCGAGAACTTCAGCTTCAGATAGAACATCACCCACTCCCAAGCCTGCCTAGGTACCAACTCAGGAAGATCGCTCGATGTGGTTGCGGCCCTCCTCCTAGAAGCACAATTTGCCAAATAAGATGTCTTTAATTTCTTTCCTCCAAGCGAATATCACCACTCTAAAAAAACTCAGATCTGCTGCAATGGAGGCTCAGGACTCGGGAGAACCTGGTCAGGGAAATAGGGAGTTGTCAAGATGCTCTGAGAGCCACCGCTGCTGGCGGGGAAGGATTCATCATCAGATATTCAGATGAGCGCCTAAGAAAGGTGTGGAACTGCAATTTGCGGATGTGGCAGGAGGGACCACGACAGTTTGCTGCCATCCACCGACGCGGACTCTGTGTCACCGTAAACCGTCGCTGACGCCGCCATCCACCGGCGTTGACGTTGTGCAGCTATGTCACTGCTCCGATTCTCTTCTTTGGGCTGAAAGGGGAGTGCCGCTGGGAGTTTAAAAGACGGGAAAGACCACACTGAAATAATAGTACAGGGGCACATTTGGAAGACCGGGAAAAATAAACTCCTATTTAGGAGTTAAAATCAATCGAGTCCTGTTTAGGTATATTAGGTATGTTTTGGTCCTATTTGACACCATTTCTCATAATGTTATGGGTGGGCAGAATTTCAGGAACACTGTTTCGTTATTGCAATTTCAATTGGTGGCTTGAAGAGGTGGGTGCAGTGATAGGATGATGTGTCGCTATCATGGATATTTGGATGATTTTTTGTTGAAAAAAATTAGACGTGTTTATTTGGTCAAAATAATTGAAGCTGATTTTGGATAAGAGTTTGGGTGACTCTTAGATGGATTCAATTCTAATTGGTGGATGAAGAGGTGGGAACAGTAATCTAGATTTAGAATATCTTATGTCAGCGAGACAAGAGGAAAAGCCATATTTTAAAGCCCCAGCTACGAAAAAATAAATAAACAAATATTTACATAGCCCAAGCTAAATGGATGGTCATACAAATTTTGTCTATAAAAGCAAGCTCTTGCATATGCATTCCTCACTCACACCTTAAACTCATTCAGCAAATGAGGCTATCAACCATAAGAAGACTATTTGGACAATGAAAGCCAGAGCTATTAAGGTATATTATGCTTATTTTAATGAACTGCTCATCACTGTAAACTCTCTGTTCTGTTTGTGAAGTTTCTATTCACCAGAAACCTGTAGTTCATTGTCATCATTTGATTCTCTGTTAGGTACAAATTTGATGATGAACGGGTCACCAAAGAAGACCTGAAAAGGGCTTTAGAAGAACAGTATGGGGGAGAGGAAGAGGCAATTGGTAAGCTTACTTCTGAGGCTATTAATGATATTTTTCTTATTTTATGTAAACTATACTACATATTTCTCTATGAAGAGCTTCCACAAATTTAAAATCATCATTTAAGATCCGCTTTTCATATTTTGATGGAATATCAATAACTCATTGTTTTAATATCTGCAGGGCTCAAAGATCCATCTCACATTCCACATAAAAAACGTGTTGTTTTAATGAAGTTTTTCTTATTTTCTGTATATTATATTTCATATTTTGATGGAATATAAAAAACTCATTGTTTTAATATGTACGGGGCTCAGATCCATCCCGCATTCAATATTAGTTCATTGTGTATAGCAGTTTAATTAATAGATGCAATTGGATGCAATTGGAGGCTTAAATAGATGCTTAAATAGCAGTTTAACCTCTTTTGGCTGAAATATGCCTTTTAAACCTTGGCAGAAGAGTGGGAGAAAATTCATTCAAATAAAATTGGTACAAGAGTTTATAAGGCAGATTGATAACATGCGACCGAAACAGAACATTAACATACACTCATATACAAGCAAATTTATGGGTCACACATGTATACATAGCCATAAATACCCTTTACTCACCGGAGAAGGAAAGGCCCTGGCCCCTACTCGCTCTTCTCTAAAACTTAGAGCGGGGGGAGGAGGAGGAGAATGAGGCATTAAGGCAAACGAGTCTTTCAAGATCTCGGATTCATGACTGACGGCTGAAATAGTAAAATGTTGTCGGAGAATCGGTGTGAAGAGAGGGCTCCGTGACTGAAATTTGACAGACCGACTGAATTGTCGGTACTCGGTAGACGTGTTTGGGTTGTATGTTGGTGTCCTTGGTTGGAGAGGGGCTGCCCAGGATGGACGATTGGGTTGATCCCTTGCTGGGGGGAAAGGGAGGTTTCTCCTTCTAGCCTTCTAGAAAGGACTCATAGGTAACGGGCTGCTCATTCCAGGCCCATTGAAATGGAAGGAGCGGATATATGGTTGCTATGTACTCACCAATGTGTTACTTATACGTAGTACTACCTCCGTTCCCTAAGTTTGGGACAAAGGGTGTGGTGCAGTTTTTAATAAAAAGTAGAATTGTGAATATTAAATTGATAAAGTGTGAGTAAAGTAAGAATGAATTGTAATCACCCAAATATTACCAAATATGGTATGGGACAAATTTAATGGGACAGAGGAAAAAGGTAAAATGGAACAAAGTTAGGGGACGGAGGGAGTATTTGTTTAAGAAAAATACTCTCTAAGGTGTTATTTAGATTATACTACGTAATAGATTAGAATTTATTGAATGGGTTCTATCAATGTTAAATTTGACATAATCTAATTAAACTTATTGCATTGACAGAATTTACCGAATTATAAAAAATTACAAATCAAAAGTAATTTACAAATAGAAGACTAAAATTACTATGGATGTAATGTTATTGTCACTTGATGTGAAAATTGGACAAAAACAATATGACTGAAGATAATGTTGTAGTCACTATACTTAAGAAGTCACATTTTCATAAGCAAACTTTATTTTAATCAAAATTATTTAATTATTTCGAAAACATTATATGCATAAATACCTAAATTTGACCTCTACATTAGTAGATGACCTATTTGAATATTTTCGCCTAAATTTATACTTGAGCATAATTTATGAATGATATAACATATTTTCACATATTTACACACCTTCTGATTTGCCAGTCTACAAGAGCAATTCGTATAGATGTAAAGTCACACTATTACTTGATCATTATAAATAATTTTATAATATGAAAAAATTCTTTGCTTAATTTTCTGGAATAAAGGATTTTAACAGGGATTAGTGCGAGACAAAAGGTTTTAAGGGGTGTTTGGAACTGATTTTGCTTCTACTTCTTTATTAAAGCAAAAGCAGAATCAAAATCAGTTTTCAGAAGCTGATCACCTCAGCTTCTAAAGAAACTAATTTTAGGAGTAAATTGGAGTACCAGAATCACTTCTGCCCTTTCACTCAAACACTACAGTTTTAAGAATCAGATCCAAACACCCCCTAATTCTCAAGCATTCTTAACACCTCCATATATTAGCTTGCCATTCCAATATATTTTAGATGTAATAACACCCAAACATGACTTATCATGTCATGACTATAAATAAAAGTGAAAAAACGATCTTATCGTGTGTTGGTTTATTGTTAAGAACCCCTGTTTTATTAACCAGCGTTTTCAGCCCACATCTGCAATTATCAGCGTTTGTAGGGTAAGAAACATAACATTTTTGCTCCACACGCTGATACCCAAACAAAGCCTTAATGTGGTTGTGTGAAGAGTGATTATTGGTGAATCATATTGTATATGTTTCATTTCACGTCAAAGTTTATTATTGTAAAAAATAAATTCGTAACGATTTAACTAAAATGACAAGTTTATTTTTTATCAAATTTAATTAAAGAGTCAAATTCACAAACCGTGCGATGCACGGCCGGAGAAAATTAAAAGTATATATGGAGTATATTTTATACTCACCGGTTTTAAGACGTAGTACTCAAAGGTTTTATACTCTTGAGGCACAATTCTATAGTATCTACAATTTAGAAGTACGTATAATTAAGAAATTTAAAATCGTTTAGTTAAGCAATACAATATGGTGTAATTGTTATTTTGTAGATTAGGATAATACAGAGAAAGAGGATTTATAAATGAAGTAGCTTTTATTGGAAAAGTAACTTCGGAAACTCAATTTTCTCATTCTGACTTTGTGATTAAAAAGGTGATATTGTGTTTTAATTTTTAGATTACCTAGAGAGGAGTGGTGATATCATGATTAATGTCATTAAGTGGTACAAGGTTTTCGATGTTGGTATATGTTATTGGAGGCATTTCAAAAAATAATTTGAATTTTCATCTCCAAACATGATTTATTTTACATAGGGATTATCTCATTTTACTCCATATTTTACAACTTTCTCACTTCACAACGCTTTATAATAAAAAATATTAATAACTATTGAAGAAAATATCTCAAACCGCGCATTCCTACACCGTGCATCGCACGGGTGAGTTACTAGTTACGTAGAATAGAATCTTACTCCGTAGTTCTTTCTACATGCATCATATATTTTTATTTTGCTTATTCGTTATCATGGATCAGTGTTATTACAAAGTATTATCTTCTAGCCTACGGAGTACTATTTTACAACTACGTGAGGTTGATGATCATTGTATATGGAGTACAAGGTTTATTCAGATTGAGAAATTGTTTCAAGATACGAATATTTTTTTTCTTTTCTTTTAGTACTTGAAACGAATAAGCTTAGTTTTAAACAAAATTGAACATATGTCTCAAGTTTGAATACTAAGAGAAGATGATAATAAATATTGATGCTAATAACTGCAGGAGGGATTTCTTAAAGATTTTGAAAAGTATTAATTTTGTAGTCACAAAGTTACTTTTCATAGTTTCAGATTAATGTTAATTTTAACATAGAGAATAATATAGAGTAATGATAATATTAATACCTGCACGAGAACATTGAAGAAGATGTTGATTGTTCGTTGACGATTTTGAGCGGATTCGTGCTGATAACGTCTTATGAAATGAAGAAGATGAAAACTAAATTTAAGAGATAGATATAGATAAAAACCTCTAAATTACTTCTTGTTAATATCTGAGATTTTCTGAGTATCTGAATTAAGTTTACAAAGGATTGAATAAGCCCTATTTATACTAGTCAGGCAAGAGGATGAATCATCTATGAATGATTCTACACAATTTGCTGGCAATATTAGATCTACCCACCTGTAATTCACACTTGTCATCCCCAGGATTTTAAAACAGAAACAAGTTTGTACCGAGAAAAAACAAAATCTAAGGCGACCTGGAGGTGGGGGGAATCGAACTCGGGTGGAGTAAAGTGAAGCGTTGAGAGCTATCGCTTTGCTGGGAGTGCACGTTGGTACATATCATACGCCGACGCTAATTATTACATACTTGGATATAAAAAAAATAGATAAATATTACTCCCTCCGTCCCAAAAACAACTTTCCACTTTCCTTTAATGGATGTCCCAAAATTAACTTCCCACTTCAATACTTTCCTTATTTGGCAAATTATCTACATCAAAAAAGTGATAAACAGTGCCAAACAGTGTTTAAACAGTGCCAAACAGTGCATTCTACACTAAAGTCAAATTTATTTCCTAAATATGTGTGTAGGTCAAACCGGGAGGTTGTTTTCGGGACGGAGAGAGTATTTAATTAAAAATTGGTTCGGTTCGGTTCAACCGACCTTTAGCATGCCAAAAACCGGTACCGAACCGATGTAGACTTCGGGTCCCAATTTTCGGGTCCCAATTTTTTCGGTTCCCAATTTTCGGGTCCCAACTTTTTGCGGTTCAGTTTTTTCGGGCCGGTTTTCGGTTTTTCGGTTCAAATTGCGAGGCCTAATAGTAACTAACAACCTAATGATACTCCATGAATGATGAACCCACTGCTACTACGTATTATACTAGTACTACGAAACTTCCAAGTATTATACTCTGTAGAATTATGCCACCATGAACTAAACACGTGGCATCAAGTACTATTCTACTACAGTACCAAACAGTCCGATATTTTCATCCACGAAATAGCATCTTCGTATTTTGGGAACACGAACACAAAAGTCCCGTAAATCCGTCATTCTCTCAAAAAGGGGCCTGATTTACTTTCGAAAGAATAATTTCTCTAATCAGGTAATTATCAGTCAAATGGTTCGGGTGGTAGTCCGACAAATGGGCAATTAGCCAATCAAGTTTAAAATCTTCTACTTCGTACTTCGAAATGAAATAGAAAAAAGAACCCCTAATTCTCAACCGCTTCGCAAGAAAATTGAGACTGCCGAATCTACTCCGTATTACAATTTGCAAGATTGTCGAAAAAGGAGGAAACTTTCTGGAATTCCGTTCTGAATTCTTCTTCATCCTAATTGCAATACAGAGATCGAACCAGAAATCCATCAATGAGATGCGCTCCTCTTCTGGGCAGCATGAGAAGAGCATCATCAGGCTTGCGGGAGACGAACAAGGCGGCAGAAACCACGAACCACGGCAAAATCGTCAGACGCCTTAGCTTCACGGCGTCCCGAGATTGGCTGTACCGCCACTTTTTCGCCTTCTGCGGCCTCCGCTCCGTCACGACTGATTTCGGCGACGGGACGAAGATGCATTGCTGGGTTCCCAAGTCTCACAACGAATCCAAGCCGAACCTCCTCCTTTTGCACGGATTCGGGGCCAATGCCATGTGGCAGTACGGCGACATCCTCCGCCACTTCATCCCCCGGTTCAATGTCTACGTCCCCGATCTCCTCTTCTTCGGCGGCTCCTCCACGACGCTGCCGGAGAGAACGGAGCAGTTCCAGGCCCTGTGCGTGATGAAATTGATGGATACGGTTAGGGTGCAGAGGATGAGCCTGGTGGGGATAAGCTACGGCGGATTCGTAGGGTACAGCATGGCGGTGCAATTTCCCAATGCGGTTGAGAAGGTGGTGCTATGCTGCGCTGGGGTTTGTTTGGAGCAGAAGGATATGGAGGAAGGGTTGTTTCAGGTGGCGGATTTGGACGAGGCTGCCGATATCCTGTTGCCGCAGACTCCGGAGAAGCTCAGGGAATTGATGCGTTTTTCCTTTGTTAAGCCTGTCAAAGTTGTTCCTACATACTTCCTTACAGATTTCATTGATGTAAGTTTTCTGTTCTTAATAAAATCCACTAAATCATTCTTAGTTCTGTTATTTTTGTGGAATTAGAAGAGATTGTTTTCATTGTGTGACAGGTGATGTGCACTGAATATGTAGAAGAGAAAAGGCAGCTCATTCATGCTATTCTCCAAGACAGACATCTCTCCAACCTTCCCAAGATCACACAGGTTAATATGATTGCCATTTCATTGAGATTATTATCAACTAAACCTAGATTAGAACCCACTTTGTTCAAGGTAAACTTTCCTGGAATGGCTTGTACGGTTGAATTTTCCCAAATTGTGATTTTTATGACTAAAACCGACTTGAATTTGTCTGAAGTGTCTACAAGTTTATTCAAAATCATTCAAAGAAAATAATAATTGAAAGGGGAATGAGATCCTCTAACATATGGTAGAGGTGCCCGGTGCACTTGAACTGCCAGATGAAAGGAGATAGGGTCTCGAGATTTGTGCGTGATATGGACCCGCACATCTGAGTCATCAACTTCTATATCGTGGCTAGAATGGATCGGGCACCCTACCTGACTTTGACACCAGGCAGAGATGCTCCAAATCCATTGCTAGTGAAGGTAGAAAGTCAGTTCTTTTTAGTGTAGTCATTTGAGAAAAAAAACATTTTCTGCTCAATGCAGAAGCAGTGAAGCACAAGTCCTGAGTTGTAGAAAATCTGGCTGATAGGACTTGTAAAATGGGAAAAAATGTTCTAACAAATGGGCACTTAGTTTGTATAAATCATTCATAGTAGTCTTCTTATCTCGGTCTTCAAAATGTATCCAGAGGACACTGATAATATGGGGAGAGCAGGACCAGATCTTTCCGCTCGAATTGGGGTACAGGCTTCAAAGGTAACATATTCCTTCTAAAAACAATGACGCCGCACTTGATGTTTTATTTCTTATTTAAAGTTTAAACATATATTTTGTTTCATTTTTTCCTCGAACAAAAAACAGGCACATTGGAGAAAAGGCTAAACTAGTAGTGATAAAGAATGCAGGGCATGCTGTCAACCTTGAGAAGACAAATGAGTTTGCCAAACACTTGAAGGCTTTTCTTTTTGATTCTTTGTCTACACAATGATTGTGTTAAACCCAGAACATATTGCAACCTTCTGTATATTGTGTAGTTTATTCAATTATTCTTGCTATTTGTGTTTGTGTGTAATTACTTCTCTACATTTTGAAGTATATTCAAATGATCTTCAAATAGGATAAAAGCATATCAATTTGCTCTAAATAAAAACTACAAAAACACAATTATTATACTCCCTCCGTCCCAAAATTAACTTCCCGTTCGGTTTACGATGCTTGACTGACGATAAAGCAACTCGATCCCTGCTCACACTCGGATTATTTTTAGTAAATAAAATTTACATATTCAGAAACTACATTAAAACCGCTACAAAGCCTGATCAATAAAATTCAAATTTGATAAAAATTTGATATAAAAAGTAAAAGATTACGAGTGATTCAAGTTGACCAATGAATAGTGAATGGGAAGTTGTTTTTGGGACGGAGGGAGTAACTTATATACTCCGTATTAGATTGTCCAAAATACTTTTTATATGTATAACCATACATATAATTTTTGATGCCGTAGAGGAATAGAGCGATCACCACCAGTCTACTGGACTATTCCTGGCAACTACCACTACTGTTGGACTCCCTCATTAATACCCATATTATTATGTCATTGAATACCTTGTCATTGATTTAATCAGATATGGAGGGTTAAGAGGTTCATACTCCAGGCCTAGTGGCTTCAACAACTGTAAATGTGTTACTCTGCATCAAGTATAGTACTCCAGGCTTCAGTGCTGCTTTTCAATTTGTTTTTGTGTGTGTGTGTGTTTTGGTGTAGTGTTTTGGTGCTCTGTTTTTTATTCTCTGCACGGAGAGACAATTAATAGTAGGGAGAGTTTAGCAATAAAAACTGAAGAATTAAACAAAATGTAAAGATAGTATTTTATCTTTATATCGGTAGTAGGGCAAATTTAGCAATGAAATCTGAAAAGTTTAGAGAATAAATATGAAATCAAGGGCATTTGAGGCGGGATATGCGGTTTAGCTGTTTCAATTTAGAGAAGAATGTGAAGAAGTAAACAAAATGTAAAGATAGTTTTTTATCTTTAATTTCTCTTGGCCATTGGGCCACGTAGTTTAGTTTGATAGCTATGTGTTCGTAAATCGTAATAATGTATGTATATGAGGCATTCTTTTAATGCTTTTAAATTTAATAGTTTGAGAGTTCTTTCAGGTTTCTAGGATATATGACATACTGTCCAAAATACAAAGTGTCTTAAAGCTAGCAAAACTTACTATATACCTTAAGCAAAGCCAACATTGCTAAGTTTTTATAGACTGTACTAAATGGCTAATTGGAAAAAAGATCACTTCATTATTAAATTTTAACCTAACCTTAGATTTCAGTTAAATGAGAACTTGCAGACACCTAAAGGTCCAAGCAATATATAACGATTGAATAGGCATATTTTTTATGAAATACAAATTACATGATTTTTAGGTATGTTTACTCCACGTTAAAGCTGAATATCATCTCTTAAGAATTGCAGGCTATGGGTTGAATACTTTTGAATCTTGAGAACTTAACCAAATGCTTACTTATTATTCAAACACGGTTCATATCCAAGTCTGTACCCGAATACCTCAGTTAATAGTTATCAAAGTTTATTTTCTCTCATTGTTTGCATAATGGGTTGTTCTTCTCTACAAAATGCCAATTTAAAGTATTAGATGATTATTAAATCATCTCCTAAAGCCATACTACCATCTTATTTGATATAAGACCATAGAGTCAAGTAATGGCATCTGAAGGTGCATAGTTTTAGATACTTTAGCAGGGTTACAAAAGGTGTCTAGGCTGCACATAGCATCTAGACCGCTTAGCTCACCTTGAAAGTCCTAACAGAATTGCAGAATATTCTATTTTCTAGTGACATTGTAAATTTTAAATAATTATACAAAATTCAACTATTCAAGAGTTTAGTGATTATATAATACATATTGATAACATCAAATAAATAAGGAAACAAAACTAACAGTCTTAGAATTTTAGTTTTGAACTTCTAAGATGATTGAATTATCTAGATGCCAGATGAATTATATAAATGAGGTGTGGAAATTGCCCCACTCTCTTTCCATTAGAGTGAGATCAAAGCTCAATTTACATCCTCCCAGCTAGCTGTTCGGTCGGTGCTGGGGGACTCTCAAGGATGGGGTGTCATCCCTTTTAATGAGGTGTCGAATGCTTTGATTCCAACAGCCTTGCTGCCATCACCTGCAATCCAAAAAAGATCTATTTAAAATTTTCTGAGATTATAAGCGGCACCTATGGCTATTCCGTGATGAAAAACACCTTTTATCTATCTAATTTACTCCGTATTACATATTCTGATGCTCTACCAGAAAAGGAAATCAAATGCATGCTAGAAAATATAACAAAACCAAATAAAAGCATTTGCTCCACCCCACTATCTTTGTCCCAAGTTTTCCTTTTTTGTCCGTCCAACTATATTTGTCTCATATTATCTATTATATTTGGTAATATTTGTGTGTTTTTATTCATTTTTACTTTATTTATACTTACGAGTTCAATACAGATCACACAAATTTATTTTTTAAACAATTGCACGGCCTCCTCATGTCTCAATCGTAGTGGGACGAAGGTGGTATCATTTTATTGATGACCAAATTTACAGGGGAAAGGTGGAGAATAGTATGTATGCTCCTCATTTCAATCATAGTTCTACTTAAGTACGGTTAAAAAGATTGGAGCAGCATTTCTATTATCCGAGTACCAATCCTTCTTAATTTCACAAGTCCAGTTTTTGCAGTTGATTTATTTAGCTGACTTCCTACCCTTGTTTGAATTCTAGCTGATTTTGTCTGCCTTGAAATGTCAACACTACATTTTGGAGTTAATTCTAATGCTAGTCCCTAAGTTATACTGTTATAGTGTCGATCTCTGTTCTAGAACTCGCTAGGTCCTAGTCGGATGGTTGAGAGGCGTCTAGCACCTAGGCGCCCGATTAATTGGACGGACTAGACCAATTTTAGAGCAATGGTCTCAATTCAAATATTGATTTTTCAAACAAGACACATTTGGTAATTTGGTCTTGTACTTCAGAATTTAGATATTGATCTTTATTCAGTACAGTTTTATTTTATTCCCTCGATTAAAGTGGTATGATGATAAGCAATGCCACATTGCCACTATAGTTAATCACACGATGGACCAAAAATATAGCCGGTCATCAAATGTGTCTTCATAAAAAACAATTTCGACTTGGAATTGTCACTAATGCTTAGAAGACTAGAAGTGGACTATTTTAGGAATGCATGCATAGCTTCACAGTTCACAGACAATAATGAGACGCATGACAAGAGCTTTGAAAGGTCGTGCGATAAAAAAGTACCCCCCCCCCCCCCCCCCCCCAACGTCGTGTGTGAGTATAGTAAAATACTCCCTCCGTCCCTAAAAGGATTGCCAAGTTTGACCGGCACGTAGAATAATAAAATAAAAATTGTGTGGTATAGATTTGTGTAGAGGAGAGAGAAATAACATGAGCCTCAAATTGATTGATTAAAAGGGAAAGTGGCAAAGTTTTTGGGACAACCAAAAAAGGAAAGTTGGCAAAGTTATAAGGGACGGAGGGAGTATTTTACTTTCACACAACTTGTGCCACAAAATTTACTCGTATTAAATACTACCTCCGTCCTCCTAAGTTTAGGACAATAGAAAGTGACACGGTTATTAATAAAAGTTAGTTTATGTGGTTGATATTGAATTGATAAAGTAAGAATAATGATTTGAAACCACGCAAACTTTACCAAATAAGCTATGAGCCAATCTTAGTGGGACGGATCGAAAAGGTAAAATGAGACAATCATAGCGGGACGGGGGGTCACTTATACATACTTCTAAAACTTATTTCCATTAATGCGTGGAGCAATTGACTAAAACCATTTTCAAAGCTCTTTTTTAGAATAAAAGGGCGGCTTTTTGTATTAAAATTGAGTAACCATACATGATACATGACAACATCTAGACAGTCATGACATATCTGATCGTCGGCCCTAGGAATAGACATATAATCAGTAACCTCATAAAAAGCAACCTTATTCACTAGACACAAAATGGGCAATTTTAAGCCTAAAACAACTGGATCCAAAACACCGCCTATCTAACGTACTCCAAAAATCCAAAAAACCAAACTAAACCTACTCAAAAAATAAAAACAAGTACTACCGAAGAAAAAGTAAAATTGAAATAGACTTTCCATAATACTATTCCTGGCATTGAGGTGGTTCTGGAGGTGGACGAGCTCTATGAATGTCTACGCACTCCAAAAGAATACAAACAGAAATCTCTGACCTGGCAAAGCTGGCCAGTACAACAAAACAACTCCCCACATTGAGAGAGACAGACCACCCTGAAGCGCCAGTGCTCAGGAAAGAACCGTTACAAAACAAAACAAACACAATCAGAAAAGAAGAAGACTCCCGTTGGGTCATATCCCTACCAAAAATCTCCGAGAGTTTATATCAAAACATCCTCCAACCTCCACGATCAGCCCTTCCTCATCCTTGGACGTTGCTTTCGATCGACAAAGCAATCTCGCCGCCCTAAGAATCCACAGATTGACGCACAGTTCCTAGGCTTAGCCTAGGGTTTGAGGTGTGCCGCCTCCACCATTTTCAAGACTCTAGAAATGCGACTTCTTTTTCTAGGTTTTCCCTTAAGTACCGCAATTTATACCGTGGGATCGGCCCACCATGAGCATGGTGTGCCGATCCCAAAACTACGACGTTTTATTAATTAAAAAAGGGAACACATATCCATAGGAAATGATAGCCGTCATCACAGATCTGAATTTGAACTCTGGCGGCTATCATCTGCTCGAATCGGAATCGCCGCTCTCTGGTCGTCACCGCTCATCGCTAGCCATGGACAGGCCGCCGATTGTCACCGACGGGGATCTGCTACATTGTATTTGTCGCTCGCCACCTCCATCGCCAAACAGAAGGAAGGATCTCTCTTGGCAAGTATTAATGGCATCACGAACAAAATGATTATAGGGTTTTTTACAAGAACATTACTAAAATAAAACTTATTTACATAAATATGACTATTCATTACTACAACGTAGTGTTGTGGTAACTTACGTTCAAAACTTGAACATGAATTACTATGATTTCATTTCTACTCTAGTAACTAGTCATATTTTTGTAAACCATTATTATTTTGGTCATATTTATTTAATTATTTCATGATATAATATACTTCTATGTGTTGAGTTCTTACGTAAAAAAACTGGTTTTAGTGTCGATGTGGAATGAAGTGTCAAAGCGTTTAGGGTCTGTTTGCAACCCATTAAAAAAGTGCTTTTAACTTTTTTTTTAAGAAAAAAACACTTATTTTATCAAACACTACCAACTTTTACTTTCTCGGCTTCCGTGTAGAATCTACTTTTTACTTTTTCTATTACACAAAAAACACTTATTTTACCAAACACTACCAACTTTTACTACTAATCACTTTTTCCCCAAAAGTGCTTTTATTTAAGCAGAAGTGGTTGCAAACAAAGCCTTAGCATGCCAACAATTCAACCCCATTAGTTTTAGATTGGTTTTCTTTTGAATAACAAGAGTCCAACCCATTGAAAAATACCAAACTTTCTAGCCATTTCTCTTAACAACTATGGAAAGAAAAGGATGCATGCAAATTCATTTTTTCTTCATATAAATGCTACAGAGTAACTTATAATTTTTGGGCATGTTTGCATTGGAGGGTAAAGCAAATTTAAATATATGGAATTATAAAATGATAATGATTTAAAATTAGTACAACCATAATACTGTTTAGTTCAATTAAGATGATGGTAGTTATCCATTAGAGAATATTACCCGAAATAGGAATATAAAGGTTTGAAAATTCCAAAATAGGACTGTCATGTTTTTATTTCCAAAATAGGACTAATTACTATCATGTTTTGGCAGTACCAGATTTCAAACATGGCAGTTTTTTCCAAACTTGACAGTAACTACCCCTATTCTGGGATTAAAAAACATGACAGTCTTATTTTGGAATTTTCAAACAGTTTTAGTCCTATTTCGGGAACTTTCCCTATGAGTTATCACAATAGACTAGGACTCTAATTCTCTCAAATACATTAGACAACCATGTGTGCAAACCAGGAATGCCAATCCCCTGCCTTAGGCTGATTGCAACCCTGAGGTGAAAATGTTATTGTTGGGATATATTATCCCGGCCTATTACTGTTCAGGAGCCGAAGACATTATCCAGTACGGAGCCCAAGCAGCTAGGCCCGTTTCGGCCCATTCTGGCCCACTTTAGCCATTTGGGCCCATTCCGGTCCATGCGGCCCGTTAGGGTGGAGAGCCCCCTTTCCCCCTATTTCCTATAAATATGGAGCTTAGCCTCCATGTAAAGGATCCCTTTTTCCTTTCTTCTTCTCCCTCCTTAGCTAGATTAGAACTCCATTAATGGGAGCTTCAAACAAATTGTACTATGTAATGGTGAGGAGAGTCCTAATGAGAAAGAGAGGGCTTGGACATTAGCCTAAAAAGTCCCGTGGTTTTCTCCCTTTCGGGTTTCCACGTAAAAACTGAGTTGTTCATAGACATTTATACATATATTTACTATATCGTGTTGGATAAAACTCAACAGTTATTTTTAAGGTTTTTACCCCAAAAATTGATGCAACCCATGGTATACGTGCGTGCCAAAGTGGCTTGGTAGCTCCGCTCAAGTGAATACCTCAGGCCTTATTCACTAAGAAGACAAAGCAATCGTGGTTGTTGGGCATAAAGAAATAAGCAATGGTCTCATTTAAATTATAACCCCAATTATATTTAAACTATTATAACTTTTTTATTTGAATTTCAATTTTTATAAAAAATATATGATAATTCATAACTTTTCATGATCTTTCATATGACACCAATCTTGGATATATAAAGTTGAAAAAAAATGAAATTTCAGTTCTTCAAGATTTGTAAACCTAATTCTTTTTAAAATAGGTCTAAAGTAACCGCTATAAAATCAAACTCTAAATTTATTTATTTTTACATTGGAATGTTTGATTTTTCAAATCATAATTACATATAACAAAAAATTGGAAAAAATATTGATGTGTAACAATAAAATTAAGGCTTTATTAAAAAAAACATTGTTGCGTAAATTTATTGACAGAACTGGGTTGCAGTGAAAATTGAATTGACTGAATGAATACGTATAAATTGATGACAAATTTGATTTATTGACGGAACCGGGTTGCGGTTGGCCTTATGGTAGAGTGTCTGGCTCAAGCGAAGGGTCAGGTGGAAAGAGAGGGTCTCGGAAATGGTTTAACTTTCTCAACCTGGATATAGAGAACCCACTGTAGTAGAGGTATATATGCATTGCATGGTGCAAATGGTTAAACTTTCCCAAAGTGTGACCGGTACGGATGAATTGTGTACAAATGTATTGAAAATGTAAAAAGGGACACTTTATCCATCCCTTAAAACTTTATCAAATTTGTTTGGCATGCCAAAATAAGAAAGTAAAAATTTTGTGCTTGATGTTTGTACAAAAGAAGAAGAAATAATAATAATCACAAATTAGTTACTCCGATAAAATGTAGCAAAATTTATTTTACTCACTTGCAATGATTTTATCTCTGCTCTTCAAAAATTTTTAAAAAAAAAATATTCAGAGGACGTGGGTAATATGGGGAGAGCAGGACATCATTCCACTGGAATTGGGGTACATGCTTCAACGGTAACATTTTCATTCCAAAAGCAGCACTGTGAGATTGTGCATGTTGTTAATATGTGTGTGTGTAATTAATTATATAAAAAGGGACATAAACTGAGTGTTCATTTTCGCATGTATGGTATTAATAAATATATCATGCTGTCTTGCGGGAATTTTACTTAATAACTTATATAGATGCATTTTATTTATTAAGCTAACAAAGTCACCATAACCAAATGCAAATATTAGGAGTATACAAAATGAATATCACAATTCGCAATTCATTACTTGATCAAGCAACATTTTCATGCTCAACTTTAATTATTTCTGATTTTCTGATGCATGCACCACTTGCAACTTCAACTTCCGGGTAATGTCGAAATCTTGGGATGTTCACCCACAGCTACAGATTCAACTTTTGGGTGACGTCGAAATCGTGAGATGTTGATAAAACAGGATCCTGTCCATTCAATCATCATATTTAGAAGAGACCTCTTTGTGTCTAGTATATATATTAGAACAAATATTTGTGTATGATGTGTGTGGACACTTGAATATTAAAACTTGCGGTTCAGTCTTAGGTCATCTAATAAGAGAAGTAGTCCAAGGCCTTATGTATTGATTTATATCTCGATGTCTGGCCATGTGGGATGGATTAATATTGAATACCTGAACCAACTTGCGGTAGAAGGGATTGAGAGAAGGCAAGCATCCAATTCCAACATTAGCACTTTTGATGGACTGGTGCATGTAATGCATCAACCCACTATACGTTATGTTTACATTTTCCTTTATTGCTTTTATGAATGTGTAAGTCATTGCTCCATTCATATATTTTCCTTCAGAAAAAGCCTGCATCAAAGTTTTCCTTCAGAGGAATTTGAATTCAAAGAGGAGCAAATGAAAGAAGTGATGAAGAAATGTATATTTATGTATTACAGAAGTGTCAGCAGCCAATTGATGATCCTCACAAGCACTAAAGCATATTGCCTTTCCACCACTTGTGCCCTTATAAGTACGGCTTGGAGGTTCGTTATTAGTCCATCTCTTTCTAATTTCAGAAAACAAAAACAAATAAGTGCAACTTAGATAGGGTATGCTTGGATGGATGTCTTTAGAGTCTAAGTTTGTATCTTTATGCATTTTTTTAAAAAATTGAATAATAAGCAACATAAAACTTGAGCATTAAACATGATAAACATTCTTTATTCTCTTTTAGAAATCTTTTGTTCTTGAAGAAGTGGACTAAAGCCTTTCCGATGTATAAAAAAAAAGAAGTGGACTAAAGACTAAATTCTAGAAAGCCTTCCCTCTAAGGCTCTAAAACCGTTCACCCAAACCCATCCTTGGATGGAAGGTTTTGAAACTTGAAAGGATAAGATTTTGGAGAGTAAGACTGGAGGACTGCTCAGTATTTGTCTTTTCTAAATATTCCAGGTAATTTTTCTCTAAATGAGAAAAATTAAATAATCCGTCGAAGATAAGTGTACATTTTTTGGTATATTTCTTAGCTACATTCGCATGTGGCATGTAGTTGTTGGACGTCAAAAAGTTATCTTTTCATCATCCAATAGATAGTTAGATCCTCGCCACACAAAAAATGAACTAAAGAAATGTATACACATCCTTACTCTAAATAATCACCTATTATGTTATTGCTTCAAATCTGATAGCATCTCATATATATATGAATCAATATATAGATTTAGCCTACAAACCACTCCCCTAAAAAACATACGACGAAACAGACCCTTAAAGTTTTATTATATGTCCTCATTGATCATGTTAAAATTCAAGGGTGACAAACACTAGGCTATGAGAATATATACGTACTCATTGCGGCTGTAAATGCGTGGTAAATCAAGAATGGTGCCACTGTGGCAGGCATCGACGATGGCGTGGAGTTTGATTCCTTCTTTGAGTGGTCTGACAATGATATCATTGATGGCGTTGTCTGGGATCATGCCTTCACTCTTGAAGTCAAGAGGACAAATGGTCTCATCAAATCCATCGATCTCATCGCCCTCGAGCTCCCGCTGTCTCAATCCATGTCCAGAGAAGTAAAACACCACTGAGTCCCCTGCCCTCAAGTTCCTCATCAGCCACTTGAAACCTTCTAATATATTTTTCCTTGTTGGTTCCCTGAAGGGCTCTTCCTCTGCATGTTAGGCATCTCTTCCATTAAGCATGTCACACAACAAAAGATGTGATCTAATGCTACATTCACTCTCTCAAGTCTTAGTCACTCCCAGACCGCTTTTATTTTGCGGCCTGGGAGCAATACTAAGCTGTGTGCCTATTTTAAAAAAGATGTTGTAAACCCCATACTATAGTGGGATAAGTTGAATATTTAAACAAAAGTATTTACACAAGATTCAAATAAAATTTAAAAAATATCTCCTTTTTTTTAAAATGGAGGCAGATTCAATCTGGGAAGTTTTCTCAATCGACACTAGACTCATTGGTTCTACGCTCCGTTTTAGACTTTTTCCTTAAGTGGTTATCTCCAGAAATTTCTACGATAAACACAAACATGATTGAGTTTAAATGAACAAAGATATAACATACTCACTAATTCACATCAAACAGAAACAAAATTATCGGGCCTAATTTTTCGTATTTTATGGGCCTAAGGCCGTCACCCTTGACCACCCTCTAAGACCAGCCTTGGTCACACACCCATATTTATTGGACCCGCTCTTGCTCACCTCAACTTGTAACATCAATGACCGAAATGTGTTTAGAGAGTCTAACATCAATAAAAAAGGAATGAACATTCTAATAAGTGTCCATTGGTTCTTTGGAGCTCTTTTGAATTGAGTTTATACCTACATTCTAATCAAAGTGTTATACATATATTCTAATGAACACTTCCATATTATTTAACATGGTACCAAAACAAGTTTTATTTGTGATTATGACGTGGGTTTGTACAACATTAAACATGGACTCTATGTATATGTTTAGCTATGAGGTATGTGCCCATATGAAAAGAACAACTTGAACCTTCTTTAATCGTCATTAATATGAGCCTTCTTTAATGTATACCACTTTGTTTTTAGACCTTCTCTAGCTGTGTGATATTAGTGATTTAGAAATAAATAAATGTGTGATATCACTCCAAAGTTTCCAACTTAAGATTTTATAAGTTCATGAATACTATTTAGCAAAGTTAAGGTCAAGTGAAACCAACCTTTCACATTTTCTAGTATGATCATTATGTTTTATAATGAGGTAAAATGCATAAACGGTACATTAACTATTAGTATTGATGCATTTTGGTACCTTAAGTCTTAGATGAAGAAAATTGGAACCACAACTACTCTTAAATGTTTCAACTGACGATAGCACTCTGAAATTCCGGCCAACAAATTCCCTTTAGTTTCATTTTTTCGCCAAATTAAATAATCATGTTTGGTAAGTGTCTCACTTAGCTTATTGAGAGCTTTTCGTGGTTGAACTAGATAGCTAGCTCAACCTTAATTACTCTTAACAAAACATTTCAATGAATTCCGAAATCCTTCCATAAAATTATACCTGCAAGAATAAGAATGGAGGCAGGTTGAAAGCCAAAACGTTCAACCAGTAAATCCCTCATGCTCTTCACATCCAGGAGAGTTCCTCTAAGCTTATATTTCTCCTTCTGATATGTCACTCCGCAGAGAAGTGCCCGCTTCCCGCATGGCGTATCCTCTTGTATGTTAAACGATACACCGTTCGGTCTAAAGCTGAAAGAGAGAGATTTAGGACTTCCAGATGATGAACTCTTCTTCCTCAAGATGCTTCCAAATCTTCTTCTTCCGGAGCTGGTATTCCCTACTGCTTGGGTGATTATTCCCTCTCGTCCTTGAGCATCCCCAAGTAGTGAAATGGATTTCTGGCATTTTCTGCAGTAAGCTTCACCATAGAATGCCCCTACCAGTTCCTTCTCACATCTTTTGCAAGTTTCCATTGCAATTTATATCAGTCTTTCTCGAGCTCTACCTCTCTGCTTACTGAAGGAAGGGCTCTAAAGAAGGGAAGTTGCATGGAATGCAATATATTGACCTTGTTATTCAACCACGCTGAATCAATAATATTCTTCAACCTACCTTATTGGTGAAGATCTTTAACAGAGGAGAATCGATGCTTCATTTGAACTAAATTAAAGCACCTTTCACCCGCACATTCCACAAAAAACTATGTTCCAAACATTTTATTTTGTCAAAAAAGGTGTCATATTTGGATAAATGAAACAAATATTCGTGGACGTTGCCCAAAAACGAGACACTGTCAAGTTACTACTACTTAGGATAACTTTAGTAAAATAAAAAATACAGTTCAGAAAAATATAAAATTATTCATGATTTTATGGTACGTAGTTGTATTTGATGTAGCTTTATAAAAGATTGAGATAGCAGTTCTTGTTTAGCTTTTTGTGGTGCTACTATATTACAGCTCAGAATAATGTTCCAACTTCCAATATTAAGTTTGAGGAATCAGATGCTGAAAAAGATGTTTGATTGGATGGGAAAAGAAACCATCACACATATATTCGACCTTTATTTTGATCTGATCATCATCCTACAGGATATAATAAATATGCAAATCATATTGCAAGTATTTACTACTCAGCCTTTGAAGCCCCTCCCCCCCCCCCCCCCCCCCCAACCAAATAATACAAAACAATAATGAAGGCGTCAGGGAAACTGCCCAATCTAAAATATAAATTAGATATTTTTCAAGCATTAAAATAGTAATATTTGGTAGGTCAAGTACGTAGTGTTCAACTAGTTGAAGTTGGAAGGCGGCTTGGTTTTTGCGGTCGAATTGAGGAAGCCATCATAGCTTCAAACTGGTTTTCTTAATTATGATGTTGTCAAATGCTTCTTCGTATCACATTAATGTTCACTTTTCTTTTTGGACCATATCAAAATAAGTCTCACTTCCATTTTTTAAAATAAATTTATCCCAAAAGCCGCTACAGAACATTTTAATAAAGTAAACTGTATTGATACAGAACTAAAAATCTCCTCAAAAAGTGTATAGTAAACCTATAAATTATCTTAAATTTTGTGAAAAGCCTATTGGGACACTTATTTAACATGGAGAGAGTATGTGTTTAAAAATATGAAAGCAAGTTTGGCTAGTGGATACTTCACTTCCAATCAATGGTCTGTGATTCGTGTTATTCGTGATTGGCTAAACCATTTCATATTTGATCATAAGAGATGTTTAATTGTTTGGGTAAGATTCATGTATTATGCAATCTTGTTGTTTGATCAGTGTTGTTTGATCAATGTAAGGTGTGTTTTCTCCCAAAGAATAATTAAAGTTTTAAATAATAGGAGTATACTCCTAATAGTAAATGATTATGCACCATACTTCTTCAGTTAAGAGTACCAAAACTCATATACATCATAAATAGAGCAATGCCTGGTGTAAACAATATTTGTACATACACATCTTATCTATATCACATACATTTAGTATAAAATTACGGACAACTTCTGCATTTTTTAGAAAAATTGCCTAGATACAGATGAATTGCCCTGATGACGACCAAATGTACGAGAACGTGTGCACAAAAACTTGTACACATGGCATTTTCCTCATAAACATTAATGTAATGGCTTAAGTCAGAACTTCAGTTCCAGGAATTGGAAAGAAAAAATATTCTAATGATCGGAAATAGCCGAGACAATTAAAGAATTCCTCATACTGTTGTACTCGGAGAAAATGGAATTGACTAGAGATTCTGCATCATGGCATACTCTTCTCCAACCAGCCAGGTTTATGCCATACTCAACACTTAACTTCTGTAACCTCTTTACATCACCTTCCACTTCACTCAGCTCAATGGCTTTCTCTCTTGAGATCATACCATACAAATGGAGAGAGCAACTGGTGTTATTTTTATCCCCTTGAAGTGCCACCCGAAGTAATGAATTGGACTGAAGTTCGGTTGATGTCGGATCATACAACACCGTGAAGCAACCGAATCTGAGGTCAGGATTCTCAAAGAGTCGGTCAATGTCCTTGCTTTCCTCATTGTCCGTTTTCTCAACAGATCCAATAGACTTCCTATTGGCTATTCTAAGAATGTGTGCTGCTTCCCTCATTCCACTTAAAAAAGCTCCATGCATAGTGGCGGGATATTGCCTATTTGTTGCTTCTCCGGCGAAGAACACTCGGTCTGCCACACTCTCGGCAAGAATATCATAGTCATCCCCTGAGGAACCGACCGCGACATAAGAATATGAGCCGTATGAGAACCGGTCCTGGCCCCACCGCGTACAGACCGACTGGATTGGGTCGGGAACTGCAATCCCTTTCGGATTGAATATTCCCTTGAGGGTATCTAAAACCCGCCTGACAGATTCCAAAGGGGACATCTTCTCAAAACTTAATGCAGCCTCTCCAGCAACCAGCGCCACGAGGAGTGGCCCCCCCGATACAGCGGAGTAGCTGTAGAAGAGAAAGAACTCTCCCCTCGTGCTTGGGTCCTCGGTCAGGTGCCCGAACGTGTCGATCTCACCGCCCCAGAAGTCATATGGGAAAAGAATTGCAACTTTGTTCAATAAACCATACCCCAACCTCTCGATTGCATCTTTCTTATGCTTAGGAAGGTCGGGGAAGAACTCTATGGTACCTTTCTTTAGGACCCCTAAAGGGACGGTACAAAGAACCATGTCCGCACGGTATTCTTGATTGCCTGCGTAGACCAGAACCCCGTCCGCACCATACCTAATGCTCTCCACCGTACGTTCATAAATGACCGGAACGTCCTCGGCCAATGCCCTAACTAACCTCTCATTCCCGCCAGGAATAAAACAATGGTCTCCGCCCATTTCATAAGGATCGTCTTGATCCCAAAAGGCTAAGGATAACTCGGACATTAATGAAGCATTTGCGTACTCTAAATTTGCCAAATGCCAGTCTAAGAGCATTCGTTCTTGGGGATCTTCTGCCACTTGATAAACACTCCTAAATGTTTCTAAAGCGGCCCCTAAAGAAACATCAACTGACTTAACTTCTACCATCATTACTTCCCTTAGCTTACACACTCTGTCTAGCAGTTTATTGAAAGAGGTTTCAACCATGGAATCCATATCAGAGTTTACGGTTTTTCCATCCGGTAAATAGAGAGGGCAGATGTCCCTGACCTTGTGGAGGGGAAGGCCTAGTTGCCTTGCCAGAACTCCGAGTGGGTTGCCATTGATTCCAGTCAAAACACTGCCACCTAAATCCGCTGCTGCGGTGGGTCCCTCCTGACAACCTGCCATTTTCTTTGTTTTCACTCTGCCTCCTGGTCGGGTCCTTCCCTCCAGGACAACTACCTTAAACCCGAGAAAAATCAATTGTCTAGCTGCTACTAGACCTGAGAGTCCTGCACCGACGACAATCACAGTACCCTTGAAGACGCCCTCAGGTGGCTTCAGTTTGGTTTCTTTGATTGCCTGAGCGAGTCCGAAATTAATGTAGCCATAGTTGAGCAGGAAGGTGTAGGCGGAGTTGACGAGGTTCTTGTGTTCGGCTCGAATTGACTCTAAGGCGTGGTCTTTGGTGAGCCAGACGGAGACATTGGAGCGCCACCGTGCAAGGATGTGGTTGCGGACGACAATGTAGTTCGCTTGCTCTTCCCCGCCGATTTGGGACACCACATTGGCTTCGATTTCCTCCTCCGTGAGGGAATCGACTGGGAAACCGACGGAGATTGCAATTAAGGCTTCGATATCGACCTCCTTAGCAAGGTCCGAAACTCTCTTCCGGCGGTTAGGGTTCTTCGAAAGATCTTCTTTTGCGGCGGCGAGGTCGGTATCGGAGTACGAATACGGGGTGGAGGGATTGTAATTGGGGCGGCGGACGCGTAACCCTGATACAGCAGCAGCCGATGGGGCAGTGGAGATCATGTCCGTGAAGAATCTCTTCCGGCGGCGTCTCCTTTTGACTGGAGGCGGGACTAGGGTGGGTTGCGTTTGGAAAGCTGGTTCCCTCGCTTCGGGTACGGGAAGCTGTTCTGGCGGAGAGTATGAAACAGTGTGGTCCGATATCGTACGTGGAGGCGAAGAATTGCCATTTTCTGATTGATGGGCGTTGGGTTCGGTGGCTTTTTCGTCGGAGATAACATAATGGGGGCTGTCCTGTTGCGGTGAAGTATCAGCGGTTTCCATAAGAGTGCAGAATATTTGAGTTTTTAGGTAAAGCTGCAAGCAAGACTGGAAGAGGGTTGCGCGTCAAAGAAGATAAACAATGTAACAATGTACAGAGTATTTTTCATAGAGGCTGTTACATGTAACAATGTGTAACAAATTACACATAATTTGTACATCACACTGATTAGTTACATGTGTACACAGATAATTAGGAATGTGTAAAATTATGTGTATAAATGACTTTTTCCTTTTTTCATAGATAAAAATACTACTTGTACACAATTCGCACACAATTCCCCCTATCTGCAACCCATTCTTCTCCTGTTCTTTTCCCCCATTTCCACACTCTCTTTCTCTCCGGATGAGCTGACCGCGTGACCACCATCTTCTCCATTCTTCCAGCTTATTTAATGGAGTGTGAATGACAAGAGTATGTGAAATCCCCGGCGATGTGTGGAGAACATCCGCGGTGGCTTTACACGAACGGCGGTAGTCCGGACATGAGTTGCCTTGGACGTGGAAGGAGTTGAAACGAACGACATAGACGTCTTGGATGATCTTAGTAGGTGTTTATATTGTGGTGTCTTTTGTTTAATTTCATTTTCATATGATCACACCATGAAAAATGGTGTTCGAATCCACAGACATTTTGTTAATGTAGTGCCTATGAACACAGACATGGTTTGATAGTGCATATGTGTGGGTAGACATGTTGAGTAGATGTCTGTGTGGGCAGACTAGTTCATTGGTGTTGTACAAAAAAGCAATGTTTGTATGATAATATAAGTTGTTGAAGATGTTTAGTTTTGTTAATTATCAATGGAGTGGTGGGAAGTTATATGTGCGCACAGACATGCGTGTTATGATATGCCTAATATTGTTTGTGCGCACAAACGTATAATATACTTTGTATGTGGTATTTTTTTATATTCATTGTATATACGTGTTTAAGCTAACTTCCATATAATGTATTATGTATACTAGGTTCTACGCGTTGTGCGCGTATATTGTATGCTTGCCCGGATTATAATCTTCCCATTTTTACATAACCTTTTATTTATTTGGATATCCTTATGTACATCAGCCTTAGGGTTGCTTGTAAAGCAATTCCCAAGGACTTTCAAAAGAGTAGTTTACAAAAAAAAACTAACCATGCAGTCTATTTAAGTTGATACAACATGTCCTGCATGTTACAAAATGTTATAGTTAAAGGAGTCCATGCATTGATTTTTACTTGTGGCCTTTTTTCTTGATTCCGCGGATTGTTTAATGAGGGGCTCGTCTTCTTCACTTTCTTCTGTGATAGGAATTTGGTTTTGGGCATTGGTCTTGGAGTGTTTTGCACTGATGCTTGGCTGAGAATTGGCTGGTTCTTCAAAGTCCTTTGGTATCTCTAGTTTTCGTTTTGAGGATCCTGCAGAATTACTTGGTTTGGTTTCTGGAGCTTCAGCGTTTTCTGCGTTCTCTTCATTCTCTATAGGAAGGTTGATATTTGGAGATGGTAGCAAATTGGCTTTCGTGAGACATACTACAGAGTGACTTGTGTATGGCCTGGACTGTTGGTTCTTAGAAGCAGCCTTCACTCCTGCAATGAAGATAAAGGTGGCCAATTTATCGTTGAGCTCATGCAGCTCAATTTCTGTGTCTGTCTATCCCAGCATATTGGAAGAGCTTCTCCACATCGTGGTTGAACAACGTGCTATCAAGTTTTGCAGTTTTGTCTTGCATCTGAACTTGTATTCTAAATCTGTAGATGAGATAAAGTATGAAGTTGGAGTTTTTTGTTGTGAGGGTGGAAATGATTATGTAGAATAAATAATTAATATTTGTGGATACCTCTTGAATGTGACTCCACTTTGTTGGCCACAATGCATGCATTGAATATGATGTCTGGGGGAGAATTGACTTTTTTGTTACATGCGTTACAGCCGACGTAAAATGTTGGCCATCCATTATCAATTAGTGTTATTGAATGGGGTAGCACAAAATGTATAGAAATCTGATAGACTACATGCAGTGTAGTATTTTTATTGTAATAATATATTCATATGGAATGAAGTATAGTAAGAAAGATGCAACTACGTGTCACGCCCCGGACCTACCCGGACACGTCAACAATTCGCCGTACAGTACGAATAGTCAACCGCAGTCCAACACATTCATACTATACGAGGCGTCTGGAATATCATTCACACGAAGTACATCCATAAACAAACATAATGTAGAATATTCATTGAAGCAGCGGAAACAGTTATTACAAGTGTTTATGCCACACTTGGCAATATAGGCATGCAAGCCCCCAAATCATTATTTATAAATAATAATATCCATGAGCATCAAATGTATTGTTTTTAAAATAGAATCGGAGGAAGCACGAACCACGTCTTTTCTCCTTAAATCTTTCCGAACCAACGGCAACGGTAGCAACCTTCAAGTTCTACCTGAAACTGTGAGGTGGCCTTCCCCGTGAAGGGGAGGTCAGCACTTTGAAGCATTTGAAAAGTACAATGACAACTATACTAAGTATAATCAATGTTTCAATTTCTAAGACCCTCAATATAGGGTATTGTTATATTATGGTTAAACCTTGTTCATTTAATATCATTCCACGCGCTAGAGCCCGGCTCTTAGTCACGTTCCTTTATGCTAGAGCTCGGCTCATAGTCACACTATATAAAGCTAGAGCTAGACTCATAGTCATACTATATTGTGCTAGAGCTCGGCTCATAGTCATACTACATTTTTGCTAGAGCTCGGCTCATAGTCATCACTACTACGTGCTAGAGCCCCACTCTTAGAGTCTTAGTCACGTTATCTAATCTTTAAGCAAATTTCATAACCTAGACACTCCATTCATTTTGAGTAACCTTTAAGGCCTACTCCTAATGTAATTTGGAGTTCACAAAGTCCAACTTAAGAATATCTCTTAAAACTATTTTGAGCGTATTCATCACAATTAAATCTCTTAGGATTATTTTCAACAATCATTCGAACTAACATCTCCGACTAGTATTTCAATATTAGTCATTTGACCTTAGTACAACCAAATTCTTAATTCATAGTCATTTGTTCATTTCAATTTAATTCCTCATCCAAGTATAATTTGACCTTAATATCAAAATGTCATTTTTACCCTTTCATGATTTCTTTTCATGGAGTAAAAGTACATTAATCACAATAAAATTTATGGTTAAAAAAACCTCATGCCACCATATTTATAACACATAATCATACACAATTTATTCATAAATTTTTATATTATGCATTCTCTATTTATAAACAATAGTAATTTCATTTAGGCATTATTAATCATTAATAATCCATGCAAATCACATTTAATTTACTTAGGAAATATTATGAAATTAACCCAATAATTATAAGCAATATAGTCGGTCATCCTCACCTTGAATTGACGCTATGAAGTTCTACCCCTCTTGGTTGAACTCCGGCGAAACTCCTGCGACTTTTGACGAACTCCGGCGACAACTCCGGCGACTCTTTCAACTCCGTGAAAGCTCTTGAAATACCTTATACAAGTTCCTAAAAAGGTTTTATAATTATAAAACTCACATTAATACAAATAACCTCTAAAAGGTTATTTTCCGGCGAACCGGTCGTTTTGGCTTCTAAATCCGTTCTTGGACATAGAACCATCCTCCAACCCATTAATCCACACTTAAAACATGGAGAACAATCCTAAGGGTTCTTCATATGATAAATATTTCATATGGTATAAGAAAATTAAAGGAAAAATTATGACAAGGTAAGTACCTTAATTTTCACACTTTTCCTAACCCTTTTTCCTTCTTCAAACACCCCTCTTTGGACCTTCTTCCTTGAGCTCAAGTTCAGCTATGGAGAATGAGTATTTTGAGAGTTTCTCCTCTCAAAAGATAGGGTTGGACGAGCTAGATGATTGGGGGTGAGAGAGAGTGACTTATTTTGTCTCAAATGACAAAATGTGTGATGGGAGTGGGGTCCTCCATGTACTTTGGTGCCAAGCCTTCTCCTCCACACCTTCCTTTGTCAACTCCGTCCCTTCCCTTGTCTAATTCAGCACACAAAACGTGGGTTGGCCCCCACTCATGTGTGAGGTCATCCCTTTGTATCCCAAAGTGTACATTCGGCCTCGAAAGTTGTACTTTTCGGACTGTTTTAATTATATTTTATTTTATCGGGTCAAATAAAATATATTATGTGTTCTCATTCATAATGACAATTAGAATGAATATACATTCCCCAACTTTAATTTAGAAGTCTCCAAAATCCACTTTCGGACTGTTATCTGTTAAATTACTAATATCGGCATTTGGACCTCTTTTGACCAATCGGTCAACTCTGGGCCTTTTCATGGCCCAAGTAAAATATCCACCACTATATAAATATTATCTCAACCAAGATGAATAGAATATGTGGTCTCGGGAATCTCGAGTGGCCCCCGCTCCCGGTGTGGGCCCCACGTGTAATTTACTATTCACGCGAAAGAAATAATAAAAATTTATAACTTCATAAATTCATTAACCATTTCATAAGGTTCAATATATTAATTACTCAAAATTAAATATAATTGGGGACGGTGTTACACTACGAATTCTGGGGATATTTATAAGACATTATCATATGTGAATGTGTCTTAGTCATGCTAGGTGGATGCCGAATTTATGTACATACTGATTTGTAATCCGAAAATGAGCTTTTAGTTCTTTTTATTAGTGGTTGTGTAAAGTAGTAAGCATAGATGTTCTTAGCGGAATTCAAAATCAATGGGGTATACATTGTCCAAAAGAAAGTTTAACCGACTTTGTTTAATAAGAAAGCAATTGTCAAAAAGGAAAACAAAAGCGTTTGAGATCGTTAGCAAAATGCAATGGATAAAAAATTAGGTCTAGTATCTGAATGTTCAAGTCAAATTAGCTAATCTACCAGGAGTTGATGTATTGAGAGTACTCAAAAATGAAAGATATATGCATGTTAAAAATAATATTTTAATAAAAACAACAATAGTTGTAACCAACCTCATCATAACAATTCATTGCTTCAGAAATGGCTACGGTTGGTTGATTAAGTAGTTGTGCTAGTACAATCAGGGAATCAACATGAGCATTTTGGAGTAGTAGTTGTTGGATGGTCTCTGTATTTGCACTCCTCCTAGACAATAAAATACATGTTGGTGAACCAGATTTAATATATTGAGATAGATTTATGTCATGTGCAAAGAGTATTTACCATTCTTTTAAGAGGGCATCCCGGGTCCCTGTTGGATTGATTTAAATTGAGGCATCATAGCGTGTGGTCAAAGAGATACCTGTAATGTTAAAAACAATTCCATTACAATCTTTTCGTTAAATATACGCCCACAGATTACTATGTTTGCATCAACTGTTGTATGAGTCGAGGTAAACAAATTAAATACCTTGAAATGTTGTTATACCAAGTCGTTTGGCGAGAATAACAGGATAGTTACCGATGCGGAGAAGTTTGTCAAGTTCAATTCCCTGGGTATTCGCAAAGCTGTCCCAGAATGTTACAACAACTAGTTTTGCCCTGTGAAAAAAAATTGAGTACATATGTAATTTATGTGCATAAATTTGTTAAGTAATTTGTGGTACTTAAAGGTTTTAAATGGATTACTCTTCGTCGACGATGACAAACTCATTCGCCTTTTGCTGTCCTTTTGCGGTCACGATAAACTCACGTGGGAGCTTTCGGATGGCAATGGCCAACACACCTGCGAAATGGTTTACATTGTGGTTGTTAGGTAAGAGGTGGTTTAACAATAGTTAGAATTATGTAGGTCGAATGTTGAAACCGTAAGTACTTAGGCGTCTGTTGTCTTTGGCATAGTCAAATAACATGCGAAAAGGTGTGGTGTCACTTTCGGCAAGCATCGGGAAGTCACAGTGTTCTGTTCATTGGTGTCTTGAATCATAGTTCTCCTATTCAGCGTCCAAATGTAGTTATAAGTAGAATCTGGAAGCGAGTAAAAGTCTTCAACAGGTTGGACCCAAGCATTGGACACCAGATATGTGGAATAAAGTTGTAGCCTTCCGTCAATAGCTTTGATTTCATTTTCATAAACTAACGCCTTGACCTTGTTCCTATGGACAATCAAATATAAGTATATATGAATCAATAAGGTTTCCAAATACAGGGTGTAGCAGTAACCAAGAGACAGATAGAAAATTAATTTGAAGTGTGTGAAAAAAGGACTTATTCTAACATGTTCATCTTGCAACACTAAGGATTTGTATGTTCTTGAGCTCCGTGTTGATTCTCGCATGTTGTTTTTTCTGTGACGGTCACTTTGCATGTCCATTGATTGATTTGCGGTGTGATATCAGGTATTAACATATGATTAGCCATGATTCAATATGACCTATATGACAACAAAATGTTGGTTATGAAGAATGAGAATGGATGACATAAGAGACAACACAGGAAAGGTTTGGTTAATCACAATTTCATAGAACAAAACATTAAGTGTGTCAGGCAGTTTACTCCAATGAAAGAAATAATAGGGAAAAAATTATGCATATTAAGAACGTATGTACTGAAATCACTAATTCGCATATGTACTGAAATTTTAACCTTTGTTGAGATGCAAAAATAATGTGAAATCGTTGGGCAAATAAGAAGTTGAACAATAGTGATAATAATGTAGAGAAGATATAGAAATGAATGCATTGTGAAGTTGGATGCCATTGTGAACTATTATCATGAAAAACAATTTTGAATCTCGAAAGGAGTAAAGGAGAAAAATATTTTTTTTACATTAGGAAGTAGAATGTATCAACTATTATCATGTTCAAAGCAATTCATTGAATATTCAAATAGATGAAAAATGCTATAAATAATAGTAACGACTGAATATATTTAGGCTCTTACGTGGGCATTATGTGCTCCAGTATTTCTGGGTAGACTATATTGTCAGTCAAATTGGTGAGCTTGTCTTTGTTAAACTCATCTTCTACAACTATTTTGATGGACTGTCCATTTTTTGCACGTGACATTGCCACATAAAGTTGTCCATGTGTGAATACGGGTGTTTTCAAGTAAATCCCTACGAAATCCAAGGTCTGACCTTGTGATTTGTTAATTGTCATTGCAAAGCATAGTCTTATAGGAAATTGAGTTCTTTTGAATGGATAGGGACAGTTGGCATCTTTTGATGTTTCTACAGGTATCCTTGGGATGAACACATGCTTACCCTTGTGTTCACCAAGGGCAATTGTGCAACTGATGACATGATCTCTAAATGACTCACAAACTAAACGAGCGCTGTTACATAAACCTTCACACGGATTTAAATTTCTCAACAAAATGATAGGGCAGTTTTTCTTCAAGACCAATGTGTGAGGAGGTAGGCCAGATGGATTTAATGTATGCAAATAATCTTGACAGTGTGAATGTTTAGAATCCAATGGCTCATCATGACTTACATAAGTTCTTGCTTCATGGGGAAAGGCTTGAATTATAAGAGAATTTATCTCATCGACGTACTCATTTTTGTTGTGAATACACCTACCCATTAGCGAGTAAGGATCATGTAAAAATGAGCTTAAATCTGGAAACACAAGTTTGATTAAAGAAGAGAGAGCTGAAGTGTCATCATTGGATGAAACAAGAAAGGAGGATGGAAGCCCGACTTTGTTTTTATACACTTTTACTTCTGTTGCATTTCCAATCTTCATCAAATACGAGGAGAAGGCGAGATCTTCGTGGGCTCTCATAGTTTGTGCTAGTGTGAACCATCTAATATGAGGCCAAATTACGGGAGATCTGACTAAAGAAGCATCAATGAAATCTTCCTTTTTGCCACCTTTAATTACAGGTAGTTTTGCCTTGAATCGCCTACACAGACAATTACTTTACCTCCAAATAGTTCTTGTGAATCCATGAGGTCTTTCAAGGTCACGTCTAGGCTTTCCATTATTTTGCAATTAACCATCAATATCTCATCCCATATGATGAGCCTTACCTCTTTTTTAGCAATTGAGCTTCTGCAGTTTGTTTCCCGATATTGCAAACATAGTTGGGTTCAGTATCAAGAGGTAACTTAAACCTCGAATGAGTTGTACGTCCCCCAGGCAAGTTTGAAGCAGCAATGCCAGATGTGGCGGTGGCCAGGGCAATCCATTTAGGAGATCTAACAGTTGCCAACAGACATCTGTACAGGAAAATTTTTCTAGTACCTCCAGGATCATCAATAAAGAAAACTAATCTGATTCTTGTTAAAACATTGTGCATGACTGCATCAATGCTTGCTTTTGTTCGTGATTCAACTGTTGAATAGAGAGAACATCCATGTTTGAAACCTGTAAGTTGTATTCAGCTGAAACTTCTTCTCGACTTATTTTCTCTACATGTGTGATGCATATATCAAAATCAACAAGATTGTAATCTTTAATTTGTTTTCCCATTTTTTTCCAAAATGTTTGAAGCGCAACTGATTCAACGTTTATTGTGTCATTTGTATGCACTCATGTAAGATCCTCATACATATATGATTTATATGAGTTCCATAACTCTCCAGGGTTAGCAATATTATTAAAAGTGAGAAGTGTGGCAAAGAGCGAGATGTCTCAAACTTGATGGCATCTGAAATAGAACAGCCTCTTTAAGGCATTCTTGAACCATAAAATCTCCTGAGAGAAATCCTCTTGACTCTGCAGCCTCACAAAATGTTGCATACTTGAAATCACCGACAGTTTTTAAGTCATTGAAAGAACAAGGACCTCAAATATTAATCAACAGCAAACGCAAGTAATAACGATCTCCTTCGGTGGGGTTAACACTTACTAATCGGCCTACTACCTCTCCCCTTTTCCTTGGAGTCCACATTTTGCGTTTGGGAGACCATACAAAATACCCCGGAAATTCAATGTAAAGCAATTTTAGGTTATTGGTTGCCACATTCTCCTTGTTCATTTTGAAATTTTTTGTCAACATTGTATGACCAGTGACATTGTTAGTCAAAATTCTAGTGATTTTTTCGTGGCCATAGAAGTTAACATATTCAAAATTTTCTAAGTGAACTTGGAGATGAACCACATATGGTTTCATTTTAGCAATTGCAAACCCAAAAACACGCCAAGCGGCCTCAGGTGGCGAAATCCAACGTGTGTTCTGAAACTCTTTTATTTCATCTACTTCTTCAGTATTAAAGGAGAGTGCAAAGCTAACCCTATCATGCCCTTTATATATATATATATATATATATATATATATTATATTATAAATATATTTAATAGACTGAATGTTAGCACATAATTCTACATTAATGTGGCAATCAAACTTCAATAATAATCTTGGATTGTAAGGTACAACTCATCTATTGTCGAGTTTAAACCCCCTGACATTGACACTAACTGAATCGTCACGACAACGGTACAAAGGAAAGGAGCCAGAATCAAACTCAGTTGTGTTAATGAATTGTTTAGGAAACTGACTTTTACATGTAGGATATTGTTGACCTTTTTTTAATCATGCACGAGCATTTGATATTCATGGAGCCGCATGGACCGCATGCATATGTGTTTTTTGACCAATTCATATAAGCGGGGTGTTTTACATTGATCCGGTATTTCAGCAGATATAAATTGGTCGCACATAGATGGAGATGTGATGGTGGATGTTTTTTTCAAAACAATAAGAAAATGTGCATGTGGAAGGCCTCTCTTTTGAAATTCAATTACATATGTATAAGCCGCAACATCACCAAAATATTTTTTTTGGATAACATCACGTTTCAGTTCCTCCAAACGTGCACGGAAGACCCTTGCTACAAGATCTGGTCGGTTTTGCACTTCATCCATAGAGGCTAATAGGTCTTTTATTTCTGGCCAGTTAGGATTACAAGTTATCGTTAAGAAAATATCGGGTTTACCGTATCTTTGAACCAATGCCATCGCATCCATATATCTCTTTCGCATGTCTCGAGGTCCCCCAATAAAAGAGACAGGTAATATACCCGTCGACCAACAGACTGCCCGTTCGTAATACCCATATTGAAGCTGTCAACCAAACCTTGATATGATTCAGAACGACTTTCACTTTGTTTTTTCCTAAAATAATCCAAGCGTTGAGTTTCAATCTTCACATAAACATCAACAATAAATTGCTGCAATAACCTGCCAGTATGCAGTAAAAAACTGCGATCTGAATCACGGATCTGAAACTTGTAAGCGTAATATACTAATATTCCCGACACGAAACTGTCTTCTTATTCTTTCCCTCATGGAATGCTTGCTCTTCTGCATCAATGATGTTCTCTACAGAAGTGAGCTCAGTACCACGAGTGCACATGAGATGACTTTGAGAACCAGGTCTACCATGCCCCCGTTGCAAAACTCTCTCAACTCTCTACTATCTGAATGATGTGTTATCAATTTAAGCTTATTTCTTCCAAACAAAAAACTTTTAGATTTTAAAATAATTTCTGAATATGTAAATTTTAATTATTAAAAAAGAATTAACTATCAATAAAGAGAATTTAACAATATTTAATGATAAAAATGTTCGCTTTACAAAACAATTTGGATTGAAGATGTTTTTACTTGGAGTGTTTTCAGTCTCAAACCAGACTTAAACATATCATATCAGACCAAACTTAATTAGATCAGACCTGACTTCCATAGTTTTATAATAGAGATCAAACTATTATATCAATTCTGTTCAGATCAGACTTAAACAAATTAGATTTAAATAAACCACATCACGACGCAAACAAATTTTAGTTCTTGTAAAGACATCTGATACAAAATTAGTACGCTGTCGTTACATCTTAAACCTCTCGAAAACTCTCGATTCTCCCCTCTTTTGGAAGGCCTTATCGTTCACACTGTAGCTCCGCTTGTGCAGACTCCACTCCAAGGAGCTTCATTTCCTTTTGTTAACGACAGGAGATAGTTGAATTCGAGTTGCAGGTGGGTTTATACGTTTCAATCAATATCCTTTTGCAGAATTACAAACCCCTTTGTCTGATTATTGAGTTTGGATGGCAAAGTTTTTCTCTTTTAGCTTCTGCACAAGAGGAGTTTGTATATTGTTATCAATTCTTTTAGTTTTAATTTTGATTCATAAGAACTCTTTAGCGCTGAATTGAGAACCTCGTGTTACAAAAAGATTTTACTCCTATCTTTTGTCAATGTATTTTGATAACTGAACTTGTTCACTTCTTTTATGTATACCCTAGTAAATTGATGGCAGTCATACCTTTGGGAAGCACATCCGTGGCCCGGTATGGAGTTCAACCTCAGCTTTTTCCAAGATCCTCCATAATTGCCAACTCATCAGTATCAGAACTTCGGTGAGTACTTCTGCTAATTGCATTCTTAAAAGTGAAGTAGTGCATATTATTGGCGACCAATTGAGCCTGCCCCTTGATTGGGCATATAAAAACCCAATCTTTCTTGTCATAATTGAGTCTGCCCCAAGACCAAACTTTCATTCTAGGGTTCTTGTTCCAAAGGTGTCTCTCACTCATATTCCGAAAGCATTTGATCGAAATTTCATAGCCTTAATAACTCATATTTTGTGCTCAGGTAGTGAAAAATGAAAAGTGACACCATAAACATTTCTGGTGTAGTGATAGTTCTGTTATCTTAAGCTATTACTTGATTTTCATCATGTGACCGTGAAATAAATTAATAAAAAAGATTTATAATTGCCTGCCTATACCTAAAGCTGTTTTGTTGTGGGAAAAATAATACGGAGTAATAAAATTAGTGCATTATGTTGTGCTCTCGTGTGAGTACTTTGAAATTTTACATTAACTTGTACGAGTGTACAGTATATTCTCTAGTTGGTCCTTTGTCTTGCATTCTCGTACCTGTGCGATAAGATAATATTTTCTAATATCATTATAAGCATCGGTCAATTCGATAAACTTCACCATTTACTTAGATGTTTACAAGAGGAACAGTTTGGCTTAAACTGATGACCTAGCTTTTGAGTGTTGAGTTCTGGTATTCTGCTAATTGTTGTCCATTAGCTGATATATAGTTCATAAGTAGTTACTGATTTTGTAGGTACCATGCTGAGTATTCTAAGGGGGTTGATTCCTTTGTTATTCTTCTAACCCTTAATGTTTCTATCACAGGGTCCTGAGCTAGAATATGTTAGAGGAATATAATAGGCAGGAAAAGTAAAGTAAAATTAGAAGGAAAAAAACTTGGGGGACTTGAAAGATAGATGTAAACTCAATAAATCTGTTTTACATATTATTTTAAACAGTTTATTAATTTATTGATTTCTATTATAAAAATAGCAAGAAATCTAAATGTATGTAAACTTATTTAAATAATAATCAGGTAATAATTTTTCTAATAGTTGTTAACCTTGTGGTATTCTAAGCAGCTTCCCAAGTAAGGTACGAGCTTTGGCACTTCCGAGTTCAAGATTTTTTTGTCAAGAGTCTATGAATGAGCTTTTGAGTTCACTGTCATACAAGAATCCATGCCAACGAAGAGGGAATCGCCTCATTGTTAGAGCGAATAAGGTAAGATGCAATGATGTATTTGCTATTACTAAGTTATAGTTAATGCTGCAATATAAAGTTTTATATTGACTATTTGAAGTGCAGAAATACATATACTCCCTCTATTTATTATTACATCTCCACTAGGCTTTTCAAGAAGTTTAAGAGTAAAACATAGTAGTGTAGAAAAAGTAACAAAAGTAGGAAAGGAAAGATGAAATAAGGGTATTTATGTCTGTTGAGTCTATAAGCACATGTAATTGACAAAAGAAAGACCCATGAAAGGAAAGTGGAGCAAGAGAAAAATAATCCTAGGGCGTACATTGTTGAAAATAATCTTTCCATCATTTGCAATGGAGCCAAAGATTCACTGTTTGTTGGCTTGAGAATATGATGGAATAAAGCAAAGTGGCTCACTAAACTGTATGCGCTTCTTTGTTATGAAGCAGCAGTCAGTCCATGCAATTTTCGACTCGATTTTCACTATGGGTCATCCGGAAACAGTCTGTGCTTTAGAGGGGTAAAACTGCGTAAATCCGACCCCCTTACCCCACCGTAGGCGGGAGCCTTTGCGGCACTGGGGTTATGATGATGATGAAAATTGATGATGATGGTGTACATTGTTGAATTCTTGGTTGACTATATTCTACTTTTGCAGGATTTCTATTCTGTTCTTGGTGTATCAAAAAATGCCAGCAAATCAGATATTAAAAGTGGTAATGTAAAGATGAACAATCTGCATTATCTTCCGTGCTTTATTATAGTGCCTCATTAGATTCTCACTTGACACTTCTTGACTGCATCATATCGCCTTTCCTAGTATGTGATGCATATTAATTTACCTAGTGTTGGTAAAAGTATCACATCATACTAGGAAATGTCAAAAAGGAGTTAGTAGTCTACCTTATGTGGGTAAACTGATCTAATTATGTGCAGTAATTTGCGCATTGCTAGAAAAGAATAATCAAAGTCATATTCTAATAACTCTTTTCATGCTCAGCTTATCGAAAGCTTGCAAGGAACTGCCATCCTGATGTGAACAAGTAAGTAGATATACTGCAAAGCTAAAGTTTAGTTTTTGTTCATGTGGCCTTTCTGGACAGTCTTCTGGGATAAGTGGGTAAGTGTTTGGTACAAAGTGGAAAGTGGAAAATCTTCTAAAATAACCTTAAATAGGAAAAGGGGTATATGACTGATTCACATTCAGAATATGATTTACTCTCTTTTTCCTTGGTTGCTAATTTGAATTATTTCTCTCTTCTACAGAGAACCCGGAGCTGAACAGAAGTTTAAGGAGATAAGCAATGCTTATGAGGTAACATTATTTTAGGCTTGAATGAATGTAAAATTTTGTTCCAGGTGAATGAATGTTGTGCTCTGACCAATTCCTACCTTAAATGGGAAACTTGTGCTACAGGTCTTGTCAGATGATGAGAAACGTTCCATATATGACAGATATGGGGAGGCTGGGCTAAAGGGTTCTGGCATGGGTACAGGGGTAAGGTTCTTTCCATGATATGGTTGGATTCTGGAAGTGATAGGAAAAGAATAAAGTGAAATTGCCTTAAGTAGAAGTAAACACAATGTAATATTCCAAACGAGTACTATATTTTCCCTCCAATTAGGAGTAATCACTGTCATGCTTAGAATATACTCCCAATTATGGTATTAATACCCTGATAATGCCAAAATATGCCAATATGATTTCAGTATTATGCGGTAATTTACTCCTATTTAGGGAAAATGTAATCCTCATAATTTGAAGAGAAAAGGGGCAAATAAGCCCACGTACTAACCAAAAAAGGTCTAATAAGCCCTTATATAGGAGGAGGCTCTGTCCGGCCGTCGCCATTTGGGGCGGTTCCCGGTAGAATTTTTTGATGAAATATTTTGAGCATCTTATTCATTAAGTCTAGTTTATGCATACCAAATTTCAGCTAAAACTTCAATCGGGAAGGCATTCAAATGAATTCTTGAAGATAAATGCGCAGTTAAAAGCGCAGTTAACTTCAAGAATTTATTTGAATGCCTTCCCGATTGAAGTTTTAGCTGAAATTTGGTATGCGTAAACTAGACTTAATGAATACGATTCTAAAAAAACTTCATCAAAAAATTCCACCGGGAACTGCCCCAAATGGCGACGGCCGGACAGAGCCTCCTATATAAGGGCTTATTTGACCTTTTTTGGTTAGTACATGAGCTTATTTGCCCCTTTTCCCTAATTTGAAATATCACATTGTTTTTACTCCTATTTCGTGAAATCAAGAAAACCATGCCAAGCAATGCTATTTTCTTATGTTTGGTTTTAACTTGTATGGTACAATGAGAAAAAAATTGAATGTAATAAAGTATCTAAAATAATTTTATTGAGATTAATCAATCTTTTAATCCCCCTTCCCACATTTTCTTTCCTCTATATTGGCTTCCTCTTTTCCCTGAAATATTTTCTCGGCTCTTTTAATATACTAATGTAGTAAAAGTATAAGATTTTGCCCCTTAAGCTAGAACAGTATAACATATATTATTTGTTTATATTATTTTTTGGACAGGATTTCAGCAATCCGTTTGATTTATTCGACTCGCTATTTGATAGCCTTGGTGGTGGCATGGGTGGCATGGGGGGAAGGGGGTCAAGAAACAGAGCCACTGAAGGAGAAGATCAACTCCACAACCTTGTTTTAAATTTTAAAGAAGCTGTATTTGGGGTTGAGAAAGATATTGAGATAACCAGGCTTGAAAGCTGCAACACATGTGATGGATCTGGTGCAAAGCCTGGGACAAAACCGTCAAACTGCAGCACATGTGGCGGGCAAGGGCAAGTCGTGTCGTCTACTCAGACACCAATGGGTGTGTTCCAGCGGGTGATGACCTGTTCCTCTTGTAATGGCATGGGAGAGATCTCCACGCCCTGTAACACATGTGGTGGTGATGGAAGGGTCAGAAAGTCAAAGCGCATAAGCCTGAAAGTTCCGCCTGGAGTAGATTCCGGTAGCCGTCTGAGGGTTCGGTCTGAGGGCAATGCGGGAAGGAGGGGTGGGCCCCGTGGGGATCTTTTTGTGGTCATAGATGTTCTACCAGACCCCGTACTCAAAAGGGATGACACCAATATCCTGTACACTTGCAAGCTATCTTATGTGGAGGCTATTTTGGGAACTACAACAAAGGTTCCAACGGTTGACGGGGAGGTAGACTTGAAGGTTCCAGCTGGGACCCAGCCTGGAACAACATTGGTCATGGCCAAAAAAGGCGTGCCTCTTTTGGGGAAATCCAACATGAGGGGGGACCAGCTGGTGCGGGTGCAGGTTGAGATCCCGAAAAGGTTGAGTAGTGATGAGAGAAAGCTTATTGAAGAACTTGCCTCTTTGAGCAAGGGAAAAACTCCAACTAATAGCAGGAGGTAGTTTAAGTTAAATGTGATACCCCTTAACTCTGTTCTGATTGTGCTTCTAAATTATTCCTCAGTCTTCTGCACACAGCATCAAGTTGTTGTAGTCAAATTTTGACTGTTGGATTGTAGCCTGTGGATCTACGATATTTGCTTTTGGATCATACGGTAATGTCTTATTTGGTTTTGGAAACCAAAACTGCCACCATTTGTTCTTCCATAAGATTTTTAAAATGGTAAACTGAAAATTAATTTCTCATGACTAAAGACATGATATGCACTGTGCTGGAGGTCGATGTGTGCATTAGGTTGTTTGCATTGTAAGCTATTATTGGAAGCTAGATTGTGGATGTTAAAACTGCAAGTGTTTGCACAATCATTTATGCACATGCTAAAAAATACTTCGTATTAAATAATGATATAACATAAGTAGTGTATAACATATATTGAGGTTCTAGTTCAGTTATATGTAAGATTGTAAGGTATGACAATGAAATCGATATCAATAATCCATACTTTTATACATTTTACAAAATTAATCCCTACTTGAAAAGTTCACAACAATAATCTCAATTAGTTAACTATTTTACAAAAATAAACCGAGTGCTAATTTTGTTGAGTTTTCCGTTATTTTTTTTTTAATTTTAAATTTAAATATATTGAAGCAAATATATATATAGACATTGACAATACACTACAAAAAACACGGGATTGACGGAGATTTTGGCAGGGATTTGGCATGGATTTTGGCAGGGATTTGGCATGGATTTTGGCAGGGATATGTCAAATCCGTGCCAAAAACATTTTGGCACGAGCTATTTGACACGAAAAATCGGTAAGTCCGTGCCAAATTCTGTGTCAATCCCGTATTTTTTTTGTAGGGATATTATATTTGAGTTTACTATTGTTTCTACTAAAAATTTAATTTAATACTCCGTATTCAATATCTTTTATAAAACATAATAGGAATTTTTGCACACCACGTGTACATACTCTTCAAATTCATTATTCTCTTTCATTCCATATCCATCTTTTTATTTAGGGGAAGCTGTCAAATAAGTCCTCGAACTTTCATAAAAAGGTCAATTAAGTCCTTCTATAAGAGGTTCTGTCCGGCCGTCGCGATTTGGGGCAGTTCCCGGTGGAATTTTTTGATGAATTTTTTTGAGCATCTTATTCATCAAGTCTAGTTTACTCATACCAAATTTCAGCTAAAAATTCAATCGGGAACACATTCAAATTAATTCTTGAAGATAACTGCGCATTTTTGTTTTCTCGAATTAATTTGAATGCGCTCCCGATTAAATTTTTAGCTGAAATTTGGTATGAGTAAACTAGACTTGATGAATAAGATGCTCAAAAAATTTCATCAAAAAATTTCACCGGAAACCGCCCCAAATCGCGACGACCGGACAAAGTCTCCTATAGAAGGACTTAATTGACTTTTTTATGAAAGTTCGAGGACCTATTTGACAGTTTTCCCTTTTATTTATATTCATTTTTGTTATTCATTATAATTGAGATTTCAAAGTAGTTTTAGTCATACATTAAATATTAATAAAAATTATGTAAGTATTTAATATAGATATTTCTATTATATATTATGAAAAATATTAAATATTAAATTAAGTTTATCGTAGAAAAAGATTGAAATCAAATATAATATTATTAATTTTTAAACATATTTTTGCATTGATATATTTAAAATTAAAAAAAATAACGGAAAAGTTAAGCCGTTAGCACCCATATTATTTTTCTGAATCAGTTAATTAGTAGGGATTATTTTTGTGAAATTTACGAGTAGGGATTATTTTTGTAAAATGTGTAAAAGTAGGGATTATAGGTGTCAATTTCGCCATTCTATTATTTCAAACTTACAAAGTAATGTATGCATGCAAATATACATTATTGTTTTTATACAATATTAGAAAACAAGGTTTGTATTATTGTATATTCTATTACTCCGTATTACAAACTTAGTAATGAATATTCTATTATTACAAATTTACAAAGAACAACTTATTTATATTATAATACATAATGCTTACATGCAGAGGCGGACCCAGTAAGGGTCCCACGGGGTCCCGGGACCCCGTGAAAAAAATACCTATACATATTATATATATACTACCTCTGTAACTTAAAAACCTTCTCATTTCAAAAGTATGTAGATTAAGAATAGTGAAAGAGGATATGAATTATTGAGGGTATGATAGGAAGATAGTTGAATAATGTGATGGAATGTAGGATAAATCCAAAAAAAGTAGTTGTAATAGTGTATTATTTTTAGAATTATTGAGGGTATGATGGGAATATTTAGAAGTGGGAAGATTTTTTTTGTTACGAACGAAAAAGGAAAGTGAGAAGATTTTTTTGTTACGGACGAAAAAGAAAAGTGAGAAGATTTTTTTGTTACGGAGGGAGTATTATATAAAATTAATTAGTAAGTGTATATATATCTACATACAAAACGACATATGAACCAGAAGAATGTAGTAGGGGAATGGGAGCACATGTGGGTTTTAGGTTTCTATGTTGCGAGAGGAACAATGTTCGAATCTCCTTGGGCTACTTTTTTGCTTTCCAAAACTATTTTAATTAAATAGACCAAAACTACATCATTTTGGCCTATTTTAATTAAATAGACCAAAACTATTAGTAATGATTCTATTATAGAATATTTCCAATAAGAAATCATTACAAAAATATGACTAATTACTAGAGTAGTAATGAAATCATAGTAATTCATGTTCAAGTTTTGAACTTAAGTTACCACAACACTACGTTGTAGTAATGAATAGTCATATTTATGTAAATAAGTTTTATTTTAGTAATATTCTTGTAAAAAACCCTTCCAACAAACCTTTTTTCGTTTTACAAAACTATTTTAATTAAATAGATCAAAACTAGGTCGTTTTGGCCTATTTTAATTAAATAGACCAAAACTATTAGTGATGATTCTATTATAGAATATTTCCAACAAATGAAGCTTAGGAGGGTACATGAGTACATCTGTAGAATTGTTGAATGATTTTTATATGTAATTTTTTGCTTTATAATACCTTAATGTTTTGATGGTGTACGTTAACTATGAAGTGTTATGCTTCTTTAATATTTTTTTCATTAGTTTTATATTAATTAGAGATTAGAGATATAAAAGGGTAGGGACCCCGTGACTCCGACTTTCTGGGTCCGCCATTGCTTACATGTATTATGTAGTATACGTAGTATTAGCATTAGTGCATTACTATCTCCGTCACCGCGTAAGCTTTTCATTGAAACATGACACGGTTTTTTAGAAGAATTAAATGCAGTTATTCGATTTTGAGAAGTAATTTTGATGGGTTTATATAACATGACGTTATTGATTATAGTTGACTTGTGATATTAGAGACTTAGAGTGTTAATTATTTTATAAAGTAGATATAGGAAACTTTAGTTGGGATGTTTATAAGAGACATGTGAGAAGTGTAAACTTGGGCGGGAGTATAATGTCTAGGCTAAAGGATCAAATAGGTACATGAACTAACTTAAAGTGTTCAAATTAGCCCCTTATATATGAGGTTCTGCCCGGCCGTCGCCAATTGGGGCAGTTCCTGGTGGAATTTTTTGATTAAATTTTTTTAGCATCTTCTTCATTAAGTCTAGTTTACCCATACCAAATTTCAGCTAAAAATTCAATCGGGAAGGAAGTCAAATGATTTTTTGAAGATAACTGCGCAGTTAAACAGCGCAATACATTTCGGAAAATCATTTGACTACCTTCTCGGTTGAATTTTTAGTTGAAATTTGGTATGAGTAAACTAGACTTAATGAAGAAGATGCTCAAAAAATTTCATCAAAAAATTCAACCGGAAACCTTCCCAATTGGCGATGGCCGGGCTGAACCTCCTATATAAGAGACTAATTGAACATTTTATGTTAGTTCATGTACCTATTTGACCTTTAGCCTAATTTCTAATTATTCGGAGTATTGGCTATTGTACTGTATAATTATACTGTCAGTTTTTAAATGTTTTTCGCTAAAAGAGATTCGTATTGTCCAAAATTGGTATAGGAACCAGGTAGAGGGTTGGGGAAACCAGAACCGACTCAACTCCACCTTAACTGGGATGATGTGAATGAAATTAACATGCACAACCTTCAAAGTTCAAACTACACTTCTATAAGTGACGGACATTGGCCATACATTAAGCTAATCCTTTGAATATTATATACTCCCTCCGGTTTTTATTAAACTTCACACTTTCCTTTTTAGGACGGTCTAAAATAAACTTCACACTTCCTTATTTCCTTTTTTTGCAAAGAAATATACATCAAAATAGTGTCAAACAGTGTCAAACAGTGTCAAACAGTGTCTCAACAGTGCCAAACAGTGTCTCAACAGTGCCAAACAGTGTCTCAACAGTGCCAAACAGTGTCAAACAGTGTCTCAACAGTGTACTCTACAGTAAAGTCAAATTTCTTTCCTTATTTTGTGTGAAGTCAAAGTGTGAAGTTTAATAAAAACCGGAGGGAGTACTACATTAGTACAAATTAGTTTACATTTTTTACACCATGATTTTGAACCTAGTCACTAGACAATCATTGTTTGCAAATTTGGTCATACTTATCCTTACAATCTTCCCTTTGATGTCTTCTGACACTTTATTCTTTGATGTCGGGGTTGAGGGATTCTTCAAAATCTTGCTTGTAACCCTTGCCTTCCAGAAGATACCCTTGATCAGCTTGAGTGAAGTCCGATGACGACTCTAGAATGAATGTTCTTGAATAGTTTCAGGTGCACACAAAATTCATCTCTAGTACTTGAATATCCGACTTTGGTCCTCCAGAATGTAGCCTTTTAGACTATTTGATTTGAAAGATCTTGAGGAACAATTGTCGGTGGCACAACGGAAAATGATGATTGACTTGTGAGTATATGCTGACTATTTGATTTGAAGCTGATTGCACAGTTGTGAGTTGTAGAGTGAAGAGAGCCTTCAATGTTTGTGGTGGAGGAGAGAAGTGTTCGAGAATGATTTTTGAGAATAAACATTACACGGACCACTCTCCCCCTCATGATGATTTGATGTATCGGGACATCATGCTTGTATTCATCCTTTTATTCTGGGTAACAAAGAAAAAAACAAAAACAAAAGAAAAGATAAAAACCGGAGACACAATGTGCACGAATCTCATAAAGCTAAGGAGCATCTATGATCTTTGAGGTAATCTATTACACACTATGAAACACGGATGCTTTACTAGAGTACCGTATCAGCGTATCGGAAATGTTCCTGTATCAGGAACTCTAGGATACCCGTACCGTACGTTCCCAGATTGTATCTATAATTTATTAAAAATTTCCAACTTTTTTGGTAATAATTTTAAAATTTCGGATACTCATATCCTGGCGGATACACGTATCATTTTTTTTTAATAAAAAAACCCAAAATTTAAATAATAAAATTCTTAAAAAATGAAAAACTAAAAACAAATTTTACCTTGATTTAATCTCGCACAGAACTAAGTATATGGACGACAAGTAAAATGTGGGATGTTGGTGGATATGACTTTGGGAGCATGGATGATAAAGGAGCACTTGAGTTTGCCAAACTTTCAATAGATGAACCCGAATTGAAGAATGTCATTTTTTTAACCCAGTGCAAACCATCTGAGGATGGGGTAAGGGTCGGGGAACACCCTACCTATTTATTAATAAGGAAAGATACACAATAGGAGGGCATAAGACCGAGCCTACCAGGGAAAATACTAGATTACATACGGGTAACTAATAGCATCAAATTTGAGAATGCCTACAAAATGATTAAAGTGATTTTGTGATCTTTTTATCCGAATCTTATTGTAGGCAATGTAGTCTGCTTCTCTGTTGACGTACACCTGGGTCAATATATGAAAAGGTGAAGCGATGGCCGTTGTAAAGTCTTCGAATTAGGTAGATATGTGTCCAATGGGTCCAATGATGTAAACTCTCTCCACGTATAACATTACAAACCTGTAGATCATCAAGTTCAATAATAAAATTGGTTTGGATTAACGTGTCGAAAAGAGGTCTAAAGTGGATTATGACTTTATAGAGAGCACGTGTAGGATCCAAGTTCTGCAAAGTGTGTGCGGCATGCCCCTTATAGTTGCCATTATTATCCCGAAAAATTAAACCGATCCTAACAAAGTTCATTTGGACAGGCCGAGAAGCAATATTCACTTAAATATAATTAAAGTTGGGCTTGATCCAATGACAAAGGCGGGTAGTGTTGAATTTAGGGGTATTGTTAGTATAGAGGTGGATATTGTATGGTGAGGGGGAGGTAGTCTTGAAAGGCCTGGCAACCGAGGGTAGGTAGAGATCTTTCCTTATAAGAGTGATAATCCCAGTACTAGTGATAATTAGGAACTAAAGAGTTTAAATCTTTGATCGGTCCTTTAAAGTCAAAATGTCAGTGATTAATATATGTACTCATTGATGCCGCCATTTTGATTTTTAGGGAAATAAAAAAGGACTTCAAAGTGCCTCCAAACGTTTACCGCGGTTGCACAATGAAGAAGTGATCCATAGTGTCAACGTTATTACAGAGGACACATTTAAAGGGACCAAGTATCCCGAAGGATTGGAGTTTATTTTCAAAAGGCAGCAAATTATTGAGCATTTTCCAAAGGAGAAAAGAGATCTTGAGGGGCATTTTAGAGTTCCAAATAAACTTAGAATTTGACATATTGTTCATCTTAGGGCGGATTACATCATAGACACTCTTAAAAGAAAAAGAACCTTTCCTATTAGGTTGCCAGACAAGGGAGTTCTTATTATAAATAAAGATAGGGGCATGTTTATTAATAAAATCAGTGTAGTACCTGGGAATCCTGTCAGCCAAAGTAGTGATAAGAAGATTGTTTTGAAAGGCCTGTCTAACAGTAGTATCGGGGAAGGGGGGTCAATTCAATTATGTCAATAAGCTTACCTTTGCCCGTCCAGTTGTCAAACCAGAAATAAGCCGATCCATCATTGGTTGTAATAGCAATGTTATCATTAAAGGTGTTCTGGACAGAATTGAGGGCACCCCAAAAATCGAAAGATGAGGTTTTTGCAGGGAATTAACCCACTTGGCCCAAAGGCTAGTGTTGGTTTTAAGTTTCCAGTTAAGCTTCAGCAAAAAAGTTAATTGGATATGATGAAGGGACCGAAAGCCAAGACCATTTTCCTCATTCGGGAAAATTAGTTGCTCTAGTGGAAATATGTATTGGGACTTTTAGTTTTTTATATACGAGTATTAGAGTATTGCTTTCATCTCCATATCCAAGAATTTTGAGTACTTGCACTTTTAATTTCAAAATTGTGTTTGTTTGACTCGTTTCTCATTTTAATTTGATGACTTATTTACTACATTTATATTTTGAGATGCACCATTGTATATGAGATAAAATATAAATATATTTCTAATTGTCTTGATAATGTGAAATGCTTCAATGCCATGAATGAGTAGAGGTCAGATGATAATATATGTATATATTTTCTAAAAAAATCTTGTGATTTTTAATATTTATAAATACACCCCCATAATTTTTACGGAGTAATACTTATATATACATCCCCATAACCTTTAATATTTATAAATATACTCACGTATCTGTATCCTACTTTTCTTGGTTTTGTCATTTCCTGTACCCGTTTCCCCGTTTCTGCATACCAGTATCGGTGCTACATAGGCCATTCATACACAACTTCCTTCTTTGGGAAGAAATATCTCTAAAAAAAATATGTAAGTTGTTCGCATAAGTAACTATTATTTGTGAATAGGCATTTGTTTGTGACCATTCATATGACTTTACTTTGTGTGAATGTATCTGAAAATGTCTAAACATTTCACACAGACTACACAAAAATTTTATAGAGCCCCAACTCCCTTTTACCAACTAGTTTTGTGTAGTTTTTCTTTTTTTATTGGGAAAAATAATAAAAATACCCCAAACTTTGAAGGGGTGTGAGGTAAGCACCCCAAACTTGCATATGTATTTTAAATACCCCAAACTTTATATAAAAAGTTATTTTCGTACCATTTTCATGTATTATTTCTTTCAAAAATGTAACTTTATGAGTTAATTGCATAATTTAAAATAGAAAATTAAAAGTGTTGCAATTATATAGATTGGGTGTAACATTATTTATTTCGCAATGGAAGTTTAGAATGTTAATTGTTTCTTCATAAATTCTAAACTATTTTAATTATGCAATTAACATCATAAATTTACATTTTTGAAGAAATAATACTTGACTATGGTGTTAAAATAACTTTTTATATAAAGTTTGGGGTATTTAAATTGCATATGCAAGTTTGGGGTGTTCATCTCACACCCCTTCAAAGTTTAGGGTATTTTAATTATTTTTCCCCTTTTTATTCTTCCTTCTAAGTTCGTCTCATTTAAATATTACTACCTCCGTTCTTAAATAAATGCAACCTATGAAATTTTACACTATTCACATGTTCTATTTTGACTACGTTTTATTTATTAATGTATGAATATATTTTTATGAAAAAATATTGTTAAATTTGTCTCATTGTAAATTTTCAATATCTAATTTTTTTTAATTTTTTTACTAATATAAATTTATATATATTAATGGTCAAAGTTGTATCTCGGCAAGTGTGAAATGTTGACCGTTGCATTTATTTAAGAACGGAGGAAGTATTTGGTAATATTTTTATGGTTCTAATTCATTATTGCTATTTTCATATTTTATCAGTTGTATACAACACAGCCCCACTTTTTTTATAATCTCTCCAATCTCTTGTGTCCTAATTTTAGAGGCACAGAGGTAATTTTATCTATTAGACATTGGTTTGTGAGATCGTCTATGTCATCTGCACATAATTTTTTATCCTGACTTTTAAAGTTAATTATTCCATGACAATAAACTTATAAATATTATTCTGTAATAATTAAGATCTAAAAATCCATGAAATAAGTTGCTTGCTCTATTGAATCGCTAAAAAACAAACCTCAGGGTGAAAAAGAACAGGGTATTATATAAAATTAAAGATTAAAAGAAGGTTAAGTTACCTCTGAGAATAGGGTATGCTACCCTTAAATTGGTAATGCAAACTTTATAAATTCTATACAATAAAATTGGCCGTTGTATAACAAACATACACTAAGCTTTTTCAATTCGAGAAATTATAGCTTGTTCCATATATTACTCCATGAATGAATGAATAGGGATAAGGGTCAGATAGGGCCTCGAACTTGGAAAAAAATGTCAAATAAGGCCATATTTAGGATGCTATGTCCGGTTGACGCCATTTGGGGCGGTTCCCGGTGGAATTTTTTGATGAATTTTTTTGAGAATCTTATTCATTAAGTCTAGTTTACTCATATCAAATTTGAACTAACAATTCAATCGGGAAGGCATTCAAATGAATTCTTGAAGATAACTGCGCTTTTAACTGCACAGTTATCTTCAAGAATTCATTTGAATGCCTTCCCGATTGAAGTTTTAGTTAAAATTTGATATGAGTAAACTAGACTTAATGAATAAGATTCTCAAAAAATTTCATCAAAAAATTCCATCGGGAACTGCCCCAAATGACGTCGGCCGGACAGAGCATCCTAAATATGGCCTTATTTGACATTTTTTTTCAAGTTCGAGGCCCTATCTGACCCTTGTCCCATAATTGAATAAAAAGAATCCTAGAACCATGCATAATAAGCAACAGTTCTCATGAATGTTAGATGTAAGTGTGATTCGTTAAGTAGAAGTTATCCCTTTATCATCTTCTTTGAAGTTTAAAATTCAATCAATTATTCCATTTCACCCATATTTAACAAAGTAAACAAACTTGGCAACTTGGCCGTTTAACTCAAATTGTATCCATGTGGTTCAAACGAGTTCATACTTGACTATAAGCATATTGTTTATTCAACAGCACACACAATATATATCATCATAAAAATACAATTTAAAGATACAAAAACACCAGTTACTTGCTGGCTGCTGAGGCGAGGACCGCAAGGTGCAGCTACTTGCTCACATTCATAGTGTTGCTATCATGTTGGTTTGTTCAACTGTTCAAGAATCAAACGCTGCGCTCCAGTGACTAGCCTACGCACTACTTCACCAGCGGGCAGAATTTCCTTTATAAGACCAACACCTTGACCAGCATACATTGCCATGCTCTCTATATCTCCCGTTGCAGTTCCATTAGGGGCAGAACCCGCGAAACGACGAATTTCTTTTTCCTGTTCCACGAGAACAAGTCGAACATCAGATAAGCGAAGCACGGCAAAGACTTTCATTTTCCCCTCTACTTATCTGTGTAAGAGAAATCTATTTACCCTGCCATGTACAGTTGAATAACCCGTGATGGGTTGGCCTATCTCATTCTCGTTACTAGGGAGATTCCTCCACTCCATAAAGAACGGAGTCTTTAGGACACGGGAGGGTGCCGGCCACCTAGCACGACCAAACACATCTGAATACTCTGTCTCATCAATTTCAACCAACTTTCTCTTGTAAATTGGGTGAGCGTTGCTTTCCTCTGTTGCAAGGAACCTACAATCAAGAACCAGCAGCCATAATATTAACACTTATACGAAGCTCAATGTCTTTTATGTTCTGTTTACTTTTATGTTCGTCTGATGTAGGATGACTTAACACGACCTTTTAAGATGAGGACTCGTTAAAGACGTTGTAGCAGACCAATTTTGAAATTATGTGTGCTCAAATATCAGAGTAATCCAATCTCTTATATTTATATGCCGGATGATCAAATATAAATGGTACACTATCATTCACTTGTGTGTGTTAATCAGTAAATCGAACCTTGTGCCTAGAGCAACACCCTGAGCTCCAAGTGCAAGAGCAGCAACATAACCACGCTCATCCACTATACCTCCGGCAGCTATAACTGGTATGCCACGGGCTTTAACTAGATCAACCACTCTGGGCACTAGGGTCGTCAAGGCATCCTGAAGATAGCAGAAAGAGTTAAGAAAAATTCTCATATGCTAAATATCAAAGGTCCAACTTCCTTAAACTTTAGGCTTGCATTGTTTGCTGTTATACCTCTCCAATAATGTGCCCTCCAGCTTCCCGACCTTGGATCATGATTGCGTCAACACCAACATCATAAGCTCTTTTTGCTTCTTCATAGCTTCCCACCTAAAAAATAGTACACAATGCACTGGTCAATCTATAGTGCCATATGGTGCCTATAATCCACATCCACTCAGCTTTTTATAACTCCACAAATAAGTGGCTTTAATTTGTTAAGAGCCTCACATCAGAATATTGAAGAAAGACATATGTGTTCATAAGGATTTGGATTAGAAATTCTAATCAATTGGATTCAATCTCTTAGTGTTCTTTTATCACATACACATAACGAGTAACAACCGAGTGAAGTGATTCCATCTAATAATGAATTCTATTATTACTCACTAACACTTAGTGATTCATCCATAAATAAGATCCTAGGACAAAACTATTACTCCAATATATTACAACAAATAGAACTAATCTATTCACCCCACATAATAAGGGGGACTTACTTGTGGCACAACCATGACCCCAGCTTTATGCGCCTCAAGAACCAGCTCCTCTTTGCATTCACCCCAGTAAAGCTGTAAGACAGCAACTTTTTCGTCTAATATAGCTTTAATATTCTCCTCATGAGGAAATGCAAGAACCACTCCAATTCCAAATGGTTTGTCAGTTAAGGCTCTTGTCTCTCTTATAATTTCCCTTACGTGATCCGGATCCTCCTGTTGTAACAAAAATCAATACAGTGAAACCTTAATACAAAAGGTGAGTAGAATTTTTCAAACAACTCTATTATCTTTCATTAGCTCAAAAGGACGAGACATTTTCAGCTAAGCAATGTTATTAAGATTTGAGATTTCATTCTATCAAGACCTACCAACATTTGAAGAAATAACCCACAACTTTTTATGTTAAACGTTTCGTATTATATGTTACAATATTAAGATTTGAAGTTCCAACTAGGTGTTGATTTTTATTATGTTTATAATTTTTCAACGCCAAATCATTAACGAATAAGGAGTCCTCTATTTTTTTATAGTTAAACTAGCAAAATCAATTTTTTTTGGAACATTCTTCTAAACCTGCTCTCAACTAGCAAAATCAAATTGACAGAGAATCAAAGTAGATAATTAGTTATATATCTACTGTGGGGATTTATGATTTAAAAAATTCAAGAAAATGATTGGGAATGGCAATAAGTTAATTTAATCAAGAAAAGATGAGATTTTTTAAAAAAGAATATTCCAACAGAGGAAATGGGTGTAAAGAGGATATGGCCGCCGTTACATACCCAATCAGGGGCTCTAAGAAGACCAAGTCCGCCGGCATTTGCGACAGCGGCAGCAAGCTCCGGGCCGGAGATATCCGCTCCCATCGGCGCCTGTACAATCCCATACTCGAAACCCAAAATCCCTCTCCAACCCATCTCAAATTTTCTTTAACTTTGTGCTCCAGCGTCCCTTCTCATTGTTCTGAGCTTTTGACAAGAAAATAAGAAAGTCTTTCTTGTCTCATGAATCTTTTTGGGTGCTTTCGTGACTGGCTTTTGCTTACTTCCAAGGGACGTTGGGTGAGGGGAAGTGGCGCCAGAGTGGAAGACACTTTTTTTTTATCTATTGGGAAATTAAATCAGGAAAAATAAAAAAGAGAATGGCACAAATAATACTTAGAGTTTTAAGAGGCAAAAATAGGGGTTATTCCCTAAATATTACCCCCGTCCCACTAAGAAGTAACAATGAGACAAGATGAAGTGACACACAAATTAATAAAAAATGGTTTATGTGATTGATATTGAATTCATAAAGTAAGAATAAAGTAAAAGCTTGTTTGGTAGCACGAAAATTGACTGTTTTGGCTGATTCTGCTGAAATTTATGAAGTTCTGGCTGAAGTGACTGCATTGCCTGATTCTGATGATCTATTATAAATGTCATATATATCTCAAACTTTATATAAAGAGTTATTTTCATATTAGAATTGTATATTTTTCACAAATACTAATATATTGGAATAACTACATAATTTAAGATACTCTAAGCCTTGTTAGAATGCACTTAATATTGTAAAATTTCATTTATGAAATAAATAATATTACATCCGATACATTTTAATTTTAATTGTATCCCCATGAATGTTTCTAGTATTTTAAATTATGTACTTTTTTGGTTGCTAAATCATTTCAAGTCGATCTCCTTAACCACTCGGACATATTGCTGTTTTTTGAATACATAATATATATGATCATGGTGTTAACATAACGTTTTATCACTTTATGTGCATGTTTGACAAGCATAAGTTCCAACTTTCTAGCTTATGTTTTTTTTAAAAAGTATTTAAAAGTTTCTAGTTGTATGTTTGACATGTCATTTTTTAAGAGTTTTTTTAAAAATAATTTTTTTTAGATGCTACGGTGAGTAGCATCCGAGTAGCGGCGTGGAATCGACGAATGACGAGAGTATGAAGACAGATGTAGTCAAGTAGATGGGAGGGTGCGCACCGATGAAGACCGATGGATACTTGAGGGATGAAGACCGATGGAGACTTGAGGGACATGAGGGATTTAGAAGGATTACATAGCAACCCCCAAAACATTTCCTCCATATTTTTTGAACTCCCAAACACAAATAGGAGGGTTATCAACCCTCAAATGTCTTCTCCCCTCCCCAAAAACCATCTCCAAACAAATTCTTAGAGAAATGAATACATACATTCAATATACTCCTAGATTGTCACTGCATGCATATGGCTCACATAGCGACCATGCGTTTCAAACATGGAAAATAAACTGGTTTGAGCCATTATTCATGTCATTTTAACAAAACATAACATTTACTTGTTTTTGTAACCCTAATGTACACTTCAAATTTGATATACAAAAAATGGCGAAACGAAACAAGTCTGGCCTATCCATGCTCGTTTCAATAGTTGCCGTGCAACAAGAGTTCAGTGAAGTCGACAACGTCTTCACCGATTATACAACGTGATTGAGCGCACAATCTCTTGAGACATTCATGTGCTTCCACGATTGGTAGAAGGCCCCCGACAAACTCAAGAGCCAAACATAGCACCAACTTGCCATTTCATGAAGGAAACCACAACTGATCAAGGAAGCGGAAGTTCCCAAGAGTAGGAGATATATGTAACACTTCTCTATTGTTGTTTAGATATTTTTAACAATTACTTGTTTTTGTGACCCTCATGTACACTTCAAATTTGAAGTATTAAACATTTTTAGATTTTTTTTAATTAAGTATGGAGTAGCTTTTTAGAAATATACAATTCACTTTAAAGTTGACATAAAAATACATTTCATTTTTAATATGTAATTTTTTATTTCTATCAATCTAAATTTATTAAATAACTATAATTAGACCCCCCCCCCCCCCCCAAAAAAAAAGTGAAACCGGTCCGGGATCGGTCGGGTACTCAGAACGTGACTGGGAGTCCCAGTCTGGGACCCTTATCGAGAGGCCCGAGCTTCACCAATCACCAAGTAATCCTTAGGACCGGGTCCATCCTATTATTACATTACACGTGAATTAGTGGTCTGCTTTTGGGATTAGTGAATGACCGTTTGTAGCTTAAAACTTGTTTCACCTATTGGTAAGCATGGAAATGCAGTCCTATGTGGGTCAAGTCTTTAACATGCTTGCTTCTTTACCACATTATCAATATTTAAAATATTTCATAAAAAGATTATATAGATTTTTTCCTTTCCAAATAGACAAGATTATGTGTAAGCAAAACATGCATTCCTAAAATTTGAGCTAAAAAACAAAAAAAAAAATCCTGATATTTTTCATTGCGGAAAAGTATGTCTTAATTCCAATCAACCTTCTGCACAAATGTGATTCATTCACTACTCACTCCATCTTATTAATTTCTTTAAATCTATCATATTAGTGACTTCGATGATGATACATAACAAAAACGGAGTATCACATTAGATCAACACTGTTTGTTTGTTTATCTAACCTTTTTGTGTCTTTTCATATAGTATGATTCATGTGACCATTTTGTTCTTTTCAATTATAGCATTATTTTATATGCATATAGAGGAACCCCGTGCAATGTACGGGTGTAGTGACTAGTTCATACGAAGTATGTTGAGGAACATACATGTATTGCTTCATGCCTTCATATATGTTGTTAAAACAGAGAATTGTAGTTCTGGTTTAGCAACACAAAACAAAAGTAAAAAAACTAACTAAACAGTAAGAACCAAACTGTCCGGTTCTAACTTTTAATTAAGAAAAATTATAAGGTAGCATACAATTGCTACTCCTCTCTGCAATGAACTATCACTGGATCCAGAACAATTTTTGAGCAGCCTAGAGAAAGATATAAAGAGGATAATGACATTGGTCTTTCACAGCTGTACTCACCTAAAGCAAAAAAAGCAAGACTTTTATCTTAGAAAAAAACAATGTATCATCCTCATCAATAGTCAAAATCATTTATTGACTTTTGAAACAGATAAAACCACGCAACACTTGTTTTAAATGAATTAAAAATAAGGATAGAGAATCATCAAACTTTTAACTATAGAATTACTTTAGCTTAAAAAACATCAATGTATTAATCTTAGAAGAGTATGGAGCACTTCTTTGGAAAGTACTTTTCAAAAGTATCCCAGGCCTACACGTGCTACTTCCAAAGCACTATTAAGTGCTTTTTAATTCTTTGAAGTGTTTCTGAAATCATCACAAAAGCTCCAATACATGCTGCTTTCTGAATAAGCTCAAAAGATGAGGACAAATACCGAGTATATGACTAAAATAAAGGTAGCGGACAAAGTAAATGAGGGTGGTGAGGTTCTTCCCCAAGTGCTGCTGCTTTGTGAAAAGATAATGAGATTGGTCTTTCAAAAGAAGATAAAGTAAAATTACCACACTTGCTAAGATGGATGGATTACATCCAGAGCAAGGAAGTTGCTGCTAATCTGTTTGAAAGAATCGAATTTGAAATAGCTTCCAGTGATAATCAAACAACTGTAGACAAGAAAGTGCCCACAAAAGAGGTGGACGAGAAAGATAAAGACATTACTACATTAGTGTAAGTTTGCTTAAAGTTGAGATTGGTCATATTCCAAAAGCATGGAAGCATCCATCGGCTGACAGTTTACTAGTTGGGGAGATAGATGTTTCTATATTCCAAATTTACTAGGATTTCAATTAGAAATTAGAATACTTTATTTTATTGAAATTGCATACAAAGGATGACCTGTTTCGAGCAATAAAACTGCACTCCACTGTTTTTATATTCCAAATTTTTTTAGAGTAAAAAAGAGTGCGCACAAGATAATCTGATAAAGGGAGTGGCGGGAGGGAAAAAATCAAATATAAGGATAAAGTGTACAAAACTGAAAATTCCAGGACAAATGTTGACATCCCTTATGGTCAAGATTACAATCTCAAACCCATAATGTTCATCACTCTTTCACTTTTTGGAAGGAGAGAGCAACATGGTGGTGGGCCAGATAGAGTGGAGGAGAGTGAAGGATGTAATACACTCATTTGCAGGCATGGAATGAAAAAACTCGCCTTTCTCATTCCGTAAATCAGCACAGAGTTGATCGACTTTATTATACTCACCCTGTGAAATGTGATACTGGAAAACACAACGGTCAACTACCAAGAAGAGCACATTCCCATCATGCGGATGGAAAGCAACCGTACGGATGTGGAACATGTTTACTTTTGCTACTTGGAAGCCATAAGGTGGCGGCTTATCATTGAAGCATGTGTCATGAACGAGAGTCCAAGAGTTGGTTCTGTGATTCAACTCCCAAATTTTAACAACATGATGCTGAGGCTGCTGCTGGTCACCCGACGATGGGCGGAATACATTGAATAATCTCAGTTCCCCCAGGACAGCACCCAACTCTAGTGAAACAACACCTCCACCACCAGAAAGAGAGCCTTCAGGAAGGTCAATAAAGGCAGTAGAGTGGGGCTTGTTCACCAAATCACAGGCAATGACACAGTCAGGAACATCATCACAATTTAACCAATAAATAGTTCCATGACAAGTGATTGGGTTAATGAATAACCTAGGGTTCTTACTGGTAGTAGGTATACGATATCGAAACCATGAATTAACACTCCATTTTTTTGATTTTGAACAATAAATTGACGTTCCACACTTCCAACTGTCAGCAAGATTATCTTCTCCATAATCATGGGGATAATGAATGAAGACCACCTTGTATTCATAACTGCCACAGCTATTACGGGCGGAGGGCTGCGGCGGCATGCGTACAACGGCAAACCCAATCACGAATATTCCATAATCAACATGGGGGAGATGGAACCACTGTTTGGTAACTGGGTTACAGAGATAGTAGGAGTTTGGCTCAGATCTTTGCGACAACAGCAGCAAGTCACCACAAGATGCTCTTATGACCATGTTGGGTGAAGGCGGCTGGATGCCGCCACTGCCTGAAGGAGGATAACTTCTCCATGATGTCTTCATCTCTTCCTTTCCTCCCCCATGAAGAACCAAGGATTCATCCGAAAATAGTTTGCAGATGGGCTGATAATACGCATCTGGAACATGCTCAAAAACATCTACTCTGCAGAATATGATGGAATAAGGCTGCTCTTTCTTCTTTTGCTCCCAGAGTCCTATAAACCTGGGAACAAACTGCTGCTGAGAGATGACTGAGTGCCAAAGGTGACAAACCAGGCCCGCTTGAACTGCATTTCGACTATTTGGTAGCCTAGCTAGTATTTCCAACAATACGTCTTCATTACCACCCTCTCTCAACAACTTGAGGCACACTGCAAGCTCAATGTAACAACCATACACAACACGATTCATATTTACTTATTTGCCACGGAATACTAAATAACCGGCCACAAGTCATTAATACAATCTGTTTATAATTACCTAGATCAGCAGCACTCATGCCTTCACCATCTCCAGGATTAACAGCTCTACAGCTTGTCCTTCTGTCACCCTGACCAAAAAATGTACTCCGTAGTTCTCGTTTAGGGAATCAAGCAATAAATCATCTTTTAAACCACTGGTTCTGCTGTAGGGTTGTTCTAATTATAAAGCGTCGTTGTGTTTCGATTAAATAAATGCAAAAACAATTATAACAACAAGCAACGGCAACTGAGATTCAATTTTTTATTTTTCATTCGGGAAGACCCGATTTCAAAGAATCTGATTATAAACCTGAAATTCGTGACCTTCGCCGCTGAACAGCCTCTTTGCCATGGATGTTTTTCTTCTCCCCGGAGATGGTAGGGTTCGGTGAAGCAACCCCTTCCTATTTGCCGAAGCCTAGAGATATCAAAGTAACCCCTTCCTATTAAAAAGGATACGATAAGTTGTTTTAGACTGGTTTCAATTTTGCCCTGATTCTTTTTTAAAAAATTGCTACTTATGTAAAAGTCACCATTTTTTTGCAAAATTAATTCAAAGTTGAATATAATTCAAAAATTGGCATCTTAATTAAGTGAATAAAATGAAATTATTTAATCAAGAAAAGCCAATTTTGCAAATCTGAGACAAAGATAGTAGTTTTAATTTGTTATAATCTCAAAATCGACTCAAATTGATAACATGCGAGTATGCGACAAATTACTACGGTACTCTTTTTTAATAAAATGTTACTAAGTACTCCGTATAACATATTCAAACTTTGTAGTATCAAACTGAATAATTTTTTTTTAAATTGTCATATGACATCGATATTACATATTTAAATATGATCCTATTTTTTAAAAATAACTACTCCTTCCGTTTCATTTTTGTTGTATTACTTTCTATTTTGGGACAATTTGGGTTGTCTCAAAATGAATGTCATGTTTTCTTTTATGGCAAAAAATATGTGATCTACGGAATATATTATTTCATTTTATTCTACTCAAATCTCAACTACAACTTTTATTTTTTAACCACTTTATTAATAATTGTGTCAAACTAAAACAAGACATCCAATATAGGACGAAGGTAGTATATTTTAATCTGAGCAATTTCCTCTAAACAAAATAGATCCATATTTCTAGGCTCTTACATTGGACTATTGGAGTGTGTAAAATAAGTAGATGTTTTTCGTTTATCATCTACTTAAGATCATTAAAGAAATACGGACTACAATTTAACTTATACTAGTATATCTCATCAATAATTTTAACAAACTGAACAAATTTAGATAACATGTTGCCAAAGTCTAATACAAATTTTACCCGTACCAAACATGCTCTACCATGTTATTCAAATGAGTTTATCATTTGAAGAAAAACATAATTACTCTTTATTTAAAAGCACAGAGAAGTCTAGTACCATACAAATACAATTTAAAGATACTTTAACACTAGTTTACAGCTACACTCATGCTTTCACAGTTTTGTGCTCACGCTGGCCTGTTCATGGATCAAGCGTTGTGCTCCACTGACCAGCCTATGGACCACTTCACCGGCCGGCAGAATTTCCTTTATAAGACCAACACCTTGACCAGCATACATTGCCATGCTCTCTATATCTCCGGTTGCTTGTCCATTAGGGACCGGTCCTGCAAAGCGTCGTATTTCCTTTTCCTGTTTGACAAGAAAGAACAAGTCACAAATCTTCCAAGCCATCTATGGCAAAGACTACCATTCCTCCTCTCTACTCATCATTGTGAGAGAAATCTATTTACCCTGCCATGTATGATCGAATAGCCCATGATAGGTTGACTCGTCTCGTTCTCATGACTAGGGAGAGTTCTCCACTCCATAAAGAACGGAGTCTTTAGGACACGGTGGGGTGCCCCTGGCCACCTTGCACGACCAAACACGTCTGTATACTCTGTCTCCTCATATTCCACCAACTTTCTCTTGTAAATTGGGTGAGCATTGCTTTCCACTGTTGCAACGAACCTAAAATCATGACCCAACCAACGTTATGCTAAGACTTATGTAAGGCTCGATGTGTTTTTATTGATCTGATGTACGGCATTACATCCCTGGAAAATGGCGGCTCGAACAATTTTAAAAAATTATGTTTATTACGCACCTAGTGGCGTAGCCCCAAAAAAAACTGAATATGGGGTGGTCCTAGAAAAATAATTCACTAATGGAAATATTATTAGTCAAATTTTCACACATGGAAAAAAGGTTTAATTAACTAGGAGTGGCTTGTGTTTCCCCTTGCCTATTTAAGCCAGGGGCAAAGGATCGTTTGGATTAGCAAGCTATAATATGACATTAAGACTTCTGATTTCATGCTAAAGTGTCACCATAATATGAGTAATCCAATATCTTACTCCCTCCGTCCCATTTTGGTGTCCTACTTTCTTTTTTGGGTTGTCCCAAAATGAATGTGTTTCCCTTTTTGGCAAGAATTATGTGGTTCTTATCATTTCACTTTATTCTACTCAAATCTCAACCACAACTTTTAATTTTCAACCACTTTATTAATAATCGTGCCAAATTGAAAGTGGACAACCAATATGGGATGGAGGTAGTATTATTTTTATATCCCATGTGAGATATTTCAAATGTACTGGTGCAGTGTATTATGTGTTACATAATGTCCCAAACCTTGTGCCTAATCCAACACCCTGAGCTCCAAGTGCAAGAGCAGCAACGTAGCCACGCTCATCCACTATGCCACCGGAGGCTATAACTGGTATGCCTCTGTCACGAACTAGATCAACCACTCTCGGCACAAGGGTCATTAAGGCATCCTGAGAACAACACAAACCATTAATTTCCTCTTTAATTTGGATATTGTGCGGATAGGGGAATTAAACCCGCATCTTCTCACAGAGGAAGGCAAAATTTACTTGCTCTTTGAGCAAAAGTCATTTATTGTTATACCTGGCCAATAATGTGCCCTCCTGCTTCCCGGCCTTGAACCATAATAGCATCGACACCAACATCATAGGCTCTCTTTGCTTCTTCATAGCTCCCCACCTAAAAAAGTATAGTACTTATAATCCACTCAGCTCTTAATAACTCCGAAAGCATAATTACAGGTTAAGAGTATCAGGTCAGAAACTTAAAAGAAATATATAGGAGTTCATAAGGGTTTAGATTAGAATATAAATCCATCAGATTCAATCTTTCAGCGTGTTTTATAAGACGTGTACATCATGACGAAGTTAGTTGACTTCAGTCAATAATAAATTATAGCACTACTGACTAGCACTTAGTACTCCTTTAAATCTTTAGAAACCAGTCCCTCCATCTTTGGATAGGATGACTTAATATGAATAAGATGCTCAGACAAAACCATTAATATACTAGAACAACTAAAAGTAATTTATTCACCACATAATGAGGGGGGAGGGGGCTTACTTGGGGCACAATTTTGACCCCAGCTTTATGAGCCTCAAGAACAAGCTCCTTTGTGCATTCACCCCAGTAAAGCTGCAAGACAGCAACTTTTTCCTTTAATATAGCCTTAATATTCTCTTCATGAGGAAACTCAAGAACCACTCCTATTCCAAAAGGTTTGTCTGTTAAGGCTCTTGTCTCTCTTATGATTTTCCTTATGTGATCAGGATCCTCCTGTTGCAACCAAAATCAATGCCATGAAATTTCAACTGAAAGAATGCTACAAGTGACAACAAGAGATGTTTGTAGTCTAAACAATCTACTATGTGTCTTAGAAGGTTAAAATGTTTCAACTCCTTTTATTTTATGAAGATCAGCAACCACTAATGAGGAATATCCCCACACTGTTAGGAGTTTATATTTTACAAATGTTGATATTATATTAAGACTTGAAGTTCAAACTATATGGTCAACTAGATGGTCAGAGTAAGTGAGTAACACAATATGTTTTGATCTGTACCTTTATCCTACATTATAATGAGATATATCATATACATCAAATGGGTTACCAGTCTTTGAGCATTCCCAAACTACAAATGAAGAACTGTGTGGAAAGATAATTTCAACAATCATGGAAAAGATTGGGCTTAGTCATCAAAACAATTATAAAATCCTAAGGTAATTAATTCAAGAGGAGATGTGAATTTTAATTTCGAAGTTCTATCTTCCCCAGAGAAAATGGGGGTAAGGAGAAATAGGCTGGTACAGACCCAATCAGGGGCTCTAAGAAGACCAAGCCCACCGGCATTTGCAACTGCGGCAACAAGCTCAGGGCCGGAGATATCCGGTCCTAACGGCGCCTGCACAATCCCATACTCGAAACCCAATACCCCTCTCCAACCCATCTGAATTTTTCTTTAATTTTGAGCTCTATTGTGGCTTCCCTTCGTTCTGAGTTGGAAATAATTCACAAGAAAAAAAACTCACCTTTCTCGCAATCCGACCTGCCAGCCAGCTACCATTCTTATCAATCTTCTTCGTGTGATTTTGTCTTATTGTTATTTATCTCTGGCTTTTGCTTATAGGCAAGGGACGCTGAATGAGGGGAAGTGGCGGTCATTCGTTCACCTTTTCTTTTGTACATCCACAGTCAAAGATGATAAATTTGTACTCCATATATATTATTTTAACTAATATATTTATGTAAAAGTTAATAAATTGATACTTTTATGATAGTATTTTCAACAAAGAACATTTTCATATAATTTTCTTAGGGAAAAGTACGGAAAAGATACTTGTGATAGACCCATTTGCAGATAGGGTCATGTGTTTCATTCTTTATCAAAGTAATTCATGTGTTTGAATTCCGTTATCACAAGAGGGTTACACCGTTAAAAACGTCTAAAAAGACCGTTAAAAGTAACTCCGTTTTTCAAAAGTGTCTGGAAAATTAAAAGAAAATACCGAAAGGTGCGCCTCGTCAAGATGACCTCCAAACCACCTTCGCCTTTGGATTTTTCAGATCTATTTGAATTATTTTTTAAAAGTGATTTCGCAAATATCACTTTTCCGGTGGATTTTCTGGTGACAAGGGTGACTGAAAACAAAAAAGAAAGATGGTCTAGCGGTCGTATATTAAGGTGCCCCATGCGGTATTTTTCTTTTAATTTTTCGGGCACTTTTGAAAATCGGATTTACTTTTAACAGTCTTTTTCAGACGTTTTTAATGGTGTGACCCTCTTGTGATAACGGAATTCAAACACATGAACCATTTTGATAAAAGAAAATGAAACACATGACCCTATCTGAAAACAGGCCCAACCACAAGTAATTTTTCCGTACTTTTCCCATTTTCTTATTATCAATATTACTGTGTATAAATATATAATCGGTCAAAGTTGAACAACTTTGACTTGAAAATTTGTGTTTGGCAAACTAAAAAGGGACAGAGGGAGTATGTAGTAGGGGTGGACAAACGGGTATAGGAACCGCAGGTCGAGTCGGGTCGAGTAATACATGTTCGGGTTGGGTTAGGGGCGGATTCTAATTTTAGAAAACTCAAATAACTGTTCGATTCGGGGCAAGTCTTTAAAAACTTAGGAATCAAACGAGTCTTAAAATTTGAAAAAAACGGTACCCGGGCCGACTTGTTTTATAATGTTATTTAAAAAAAAACTCTATTACGGAGTACATTTTATAAAATATACTAATAACAAAGAAAGAGTTTCATGTTCTTGCGTCTAGACAAAGACTATCAATTAAATAAACTCGGAAGTCTGTTAAAAAAGTTTTGAAGTCCATATACACTCCAAAAAAAATACGGGATTGACAAAGATTTTTGGAAGGAATTTCCTAAAGCTGCCATGGATTTTGGCAGGGATATCTGAAATCCGTGCCAAAAACAATTTTGCACGAAATCATAGATTAATTTGTGTCAATCCCGTAATTTTTTGTAGTTTATAAACTCCTAAATTATTTCCCCCCCAGTTCTCTATTCCAAATGCATCAAACTTTCTTTAGTTAATACGTACTACCTCTGCTACATTAGAAGGTTCTCGTCCACTATTCACATGGACAACTTAAATCATCTTTAATCTTTTACTTTATATATCAAATTTTTATCAAATTTACATTTTTTATCAGGCTTTGTAGCAGTTTTAATGTAGTTTCTAAATATGTAAATTTTATTTACTAAAAATAATCATAGTGTGAACAGGGATTAAGTTGTTATATCGTTACTCAAACATCGTAAACCATCAACGGGAAAGTTCTCAGGATGGAGGGAGTAGTATTTTTTTTTTGTGAACGAAGACTCTTACTTGATGAAGTGTTACATATTTATTTGATTATCTTAATTTTACTTATATTTTGAGATTTTATGAAGCTTTAAATTGTTTTCATAGACAATTATGTGCGGTAACTATTCTATGTCTAAATTTCTACATTTTAAATTTTGGTGTTATTTAATATGGGTGATTTTGTATTGTTCAATTTATAGATTTGTGGTAAGATATTTTCTTAACCAATTTAAAATGTTTTTTATATTTTTTTTTATTTTGAATCGGTATTATATTATGGTGAAATTGATACTTAATTAGTTTGAGAATATTATAACTACTAGATACTTTGCTACCACATCGATATTGTTTTTACTATAAAAAAAACTGAGAACTCCGATCAAACTGGCCCGTTTCAAATGGGGCGGGTAAGGTCCGGTTCCTATTTCAAAACTTGGAATACCCAAACCGAACCTACCCACCCCTAATATGCAACATTTAGTACATGTGGCACGAGAGATAAGTGAAAAAAGAAAAACTCCCACAAAAGTGGTGGATGAAAATATGATTTGATTTTTTTGTGACTATATTTATGATTTAAAGTATTATGATACTATAATATAGTGACTAAAGTGAAAACTTTTAACACAACTATTATCAATAAAGGTTATGAAGTCATTTTTTGTTTGTAATTGTTTTTGGGAAAATAACTTTAAATAATACCAACTATCTTCAATGAACCAATAATAATACATACTTTAGAAATAAGTTTTAATAATACCAACTATCTGAATGTGAACCAAAAATAAAATAGAGACACTTTTCTATAAAAAATTCAGCCATTTAATACATCAAATACTAAGATCAAATCATCAAATATCATCAAATAATTGATATTTGAAAATACAGTCACTTATTTGATATTTTGATATTAGTTTTTGATGAATTGAATAAATGATTTTTTAGTGAAAATTTGCTATATATCACTTTTGATAGATATTCAAATAGTTGGTATTATTAAAAGTTATTTCTAAAGTTGGTATTATTCTTGGTTCATGGAAGATAGTTGGTATTATTTAAAGTTATTTTCCCTTTTTTTATTAGTAATATTTTAGAAAAAACATCGTAAAAATTGAATCATCCTTCTTTCTCTTGTTCTATACTTTTACCTTTCATAAATTTTTTTGCTCATCTCTTTCATGACATATGCATTGGAGATACTTGAGAATGTTGATTCTAAGGTGAAAAATGAGAAGTGGTCCCCTCAAATGCAATCGTAATTTTTTTTATCAATTGTTAATGATTGGGCACCCTAACTTAGTACCAAAACAAGATAGAGGTCATCACATGACTAAGCCCTATTTGAAAATCGTTTGTCTTACAATTGTTTATCAAAAGGAAGTTAAAAAATGCAAATGTATCCGTACTCAAGATTCCATCATGGGCTTATTTAAAGTGTGTGGAGTATCATGAATAACAAAAAAAGTTATTTTTACACACTCTTGTACCCCTTTTATACTCACCATATTTGTGCAAGGCTTTTTTTGTCTTTGAGCTAGGTTCACAGACAATATTTTGTTTGTGCAAAATTTGCACAGATAGAAAAAAACTTTTACAAACATGGTGGCTATAAGGTGGGTATAATGGTGGTACATCAAGCATTGTTGCATGAATAGTGTTCTTCCTTCTTCGATAACACTAACGAAATACTACCTCCGTTCTTAAATAAATGCAACACTTTGACTTTTACACTATTCACATGTTCTACTTTGACTACGTTTTATTTATTAATGTATTAATATATATTTTTGAAAAAAATATTGTTAAATTTGTCTCAGTGTAAATTTTCAAAATCTAATATTACTAATTTTTTTACTAATCAAGAAATATACTCCGTATATATTAATGGTCAAAGTTGTGGCTCAGCAAATGTGAAATATTGACTGTTGCATTTATTTAAGAACGGGGGAAGTATAAAAAGTATAACTAGTACAATAATTGAATTATGATTAAGGGCTGAAATGACAGTTCTAAATACCCTAACAATGATATCTTCTAATCAGCATGAGGCGAAAATTTACGAGTCACTCAAAATATCTTAATTTCACCTCAAAAATATCCTTCTTGTTGTTTGGTTTTGCAGAAAATATTTAATCGTGTGTTGGTTGAATTGGGTGGGTCTCGTGCTATACTAGTATTTGCTTGTCCACATATAGCAAATTTAGAAGTCCGGTCCTAGATATGATTTTAGAGAATAACAGAGAATAATGTATTGAGAACAAGAACCCTAGAAAAACCTGTTCTACATAACTATCCGATGAAACAATACAGAAGAGAGTTCAAAAGATAAGGGGAAACCAGATGCACAAAATAAATGGGCCACACTGCCCAGGCCCAATAACAAAGAGACCCATCACAATACAATGGTTAAGAAACCTATAAAACCAACGTAAACTCAACACTCCCCCTCAAGCTTGACCCACACACGAACAAGTCAAGCTTGGAAAGCCATGAAATCTTCCTCATTAAAAACCTCATCTAGGAAAACCCATTGGGACAAAACCTCGATGAGGGAAAAAGAGTAAAGACTTCATGACTAAGGGATCAACTCCTTCTTGGTGAGAGGTCTATGAGTCCTAATCTAGTGTGAATGGACTCCATAGTCTTCTGCCTAGCAGCCTTGGCGAAAACACCCCCCAACTGGTCTTCACTCCGGGTGTAGCATGGCAAGATAACTCCCAAGACGATCATCTGCCTCACCTTGTGACAATCAACCTCAATATGCTTTGTCCTCTCATGGAAGTCTGAGTTGGTAGCAATGTGTATAGCAGCTTGGTTATCACAATGCATAGTCATAGGAGTTTCTTGCTTAATCTCCAAGTGCTTCAGTATCCCTTTGATCCATACTAACTCATTTGTAAGCTTCAACATAGCCCTATATTCTGCTTCAGCACTAGAGCAAGACACCACTTTCTGTTTCTTGCTCTTCCAAGTCACAAGATTTCCACCTACAAACGTACAATAGCCAGTTGTAGACCTTCTATCTGCCCTATCACCAGCCCAATCAGCGTCACAGTATCCAACCACTTCCGTGCTTCTATTGCATCCCATCCAGACACCCAGGCCAGGTGTGCCATTTAAATACATAAGTATCCTTTCTACCATGCGCCAGTTGTACTCCTTTGGAACTTGCATATGCTGGCTCACCTGATTCACAGCAAAACAAATATCAGGACGTGTGATAGTTAAGTAGATAAGCTTACCTACTAGCTTTCTATAAAGCTGTGGGTCATGGAAAGGCTTGCTGTTTTCAATCTCCCCCTCACGTGGAACCTTGTATCCATCCTCAAGCGGCATCTTAGCAGTCCTGTCACCAAGACCTCCTGCATCTTTCAAAAGATCAAGTGTATATTTCCTCTGAGAAATGAACAAATCTTCCTTGGATCTACATAATTCAATTCCAAGAAAGTATTTCATTTTTCCTAGGTCTTTAATCTCAAACACAGTTTTTAGAAAATCTTTAGTGGCTTGTATACCAGCTTTATCATTACCTGTTATGATGATATCATCAACACAAACAAGTAGACAGATAATACCTGAGGGAGTGGTGAGAGTGAAGAGAGTGTGATCTAACTCAGACTTCCTGAAACCCCGCCCATTCAAAGTTGTGCTCAATTTGTTGTACCAAGCTCTAGGAGATTGCTTTAGGCCATAGATGGCTTTCCTTAGGCTCAAGACATTTCCTGGCTTCACTAGACTTTCTAAACCTGGTGGGGGATGCATATATACTTCATCTTCTAGTTCACCTTGAAGGAAAGCATTCTTCACATCCATCTGCCAAAGTTCCCACTCAAGATTCACAGCAAGAGATAAGACAATTCTGATTGTGTGCAACTTGGCAACAGGAGCAAATGTGTCAATGTAGTCCTCTCCATATGTCTGGGTATATCCTCTTGCCACAAGTCTTGTCTTACATCTATCCACCTTTCCATTAGGTAAGTATTTGATGGTGAATATCCATCTACTCGTCACTGCCTTCTTCCCTTCTGGTAATTCACTCTCATACCAAGTGTCATTCTTTATCATAGCATTAGCTTCATCTCTAACAGACTCTCTCCACTCCTCATGCATCATAGCCTCTTCATAAGACCGCGGAACCCAGTTCTCGTCTAAGCTTATCATGAAAGTACAATGATCTTTAGGATACTTAGCAAAAGAGCATACAGCTTGAGAGGGATGTTCCACAGCCTGAGCATTGTAGTACACTCTCGCGTTCACCCACTTGGAAGGATTCCTTACCCGTGTGCTTCTTCTCAAGGGAACAATCGGTTCAGGTGGTTCAGGTTCAGAACTTCCTGATTCCACAATCGGTTCAGGTTCAACTTGTTCTGGTTCCTCAATAGATTCAGTGGCAAATTCTTTATCCCTACTTTGATCAGGTTTAGTGTTGATTAAGCCTTGATCTTCTTGACCTCCAGCCTCAGGTTCTTCTCCTCCCTCATGATCAAAGTGTGTTGGTTCTTCAGTTGTATGTATACTAGGTGGAGGATGCCTTCTCTGATCTTGGGACATTCCAATCCCAAGTCCTTCAAGTATAATCTTCAGACTAGCAGCTTTATCTGATGGTCGAGATAGGTCCTCCAGATCTTCCCAATTCTGTCCTTCATAATATCCCTTTTCTTCCATGAACTTCACTTCTCTGGATACTAATACTTTGCTAGTATCCGGATCAAAGCACTTATACACCTTCTGTGTTGTAGAGTACCCAATGAACATAGCCTTGGTACTCTTTGCTTCAAGCTTGTTCCTCATCTCACTTGGCACCATAACATAGCAAACACATCCAAATACTCTCAAGTGATCCAGGACAGGTCTGTTCTTATTCAGAACCTCAAAAGGAGACTGATCATCTAGTATCCTTGTTGGTATCCTATTGATTAGATAGCACGCAGCCACAACAGCATCACTCCAATACCTTTTTGGAACACTGGTTTGGAACCTCATGGACCTGGCGACTTCCATCAGATGTCTGTTCTTCCTCTCAGCCACTCCATTCTGTTGAGGGGTGTAGGGGCAGCTTGTCTGATGCAAAATCCCATGTAGAGAAAGGTGTTGTTCAAAGGCATTACTTGTGTACTCTCCACCATTATCAGACCTGAAAATCTTTATCTTGGCATTGTAATGGTTAGTCACATAATCTTGAAAATTTTTAAAAGCATCAAGCACCCTATCCTTAGTTTTAATGAGAGTTAGCCAGGTGTATTTAGATTTCTCATCAATGAATGTGACATAATATTTGTAGTTATCTCTAGATAAACAAGGAGCAGTCCAAACATCAGAGTGAACTAAGTCAAAACACTTCTCATAAACAGTAGAAGATCTTTCAAAGACAGTCTTGCAATGCTTTCCCAAAATACATGCCTCACATTCATTATTTTTAAAATTGACACCAGGTAGCATTAAACCTAAGGCTCTAACATGAGGATGTCCAAGCCTAGCATGCCATAAAGCATCTTTATTCAAAGAGGAAACAGAATTAAAAGAGTAACAACAGCTAGATCTAGGGACAATGTCTTCAAACAAATAGAGGTCTCCCCTGGTCACTCCTTGCCCAATCAAGTTACTGCTTTCAATATCCTGAAATTGCACATCATTAGGACTGAAAATAACATTGCAATGTAGATCAGTGGTGCACTTCTTAACAGATAAAAGATTAGAGGTAAACTCAGGCATGTAAAAAGCTTTAGAATCCTTATTAAACAATTTCAATTTCCCAATTCTTTTAATAGGAATTCTATCACCATTAGCAATCATAACATGACCATGAGCAGGTTCTATATCTCTAATAAGTTTGGCATCACTAATCATGTGATGAGAAGCACCAGAGTCAATGATCAAGGGTCCTGTTAATTCATGAGCAATATGAGACCTAGGTGATTCATTTCTAATGCACAAGCTTTCAAGCATATCAAGTAACCTGGTAGAGTTACTAGACATCCCATGAGCAGTATAAGAGTATCCAAGGGTGTTTCTGAGAGGGTTACCATGCTCCTTAAGAGATTTAATGAGGGATTCAATGTCAGACCTCCTGATCATCTCACTCTCCATGTTCTTCCCTCCCAAGTGGTGTGAGGTCAAAGCTCTTCCTTCACTTTCACCCACTTGAGCATTTGAACTAGTTCTGGATGAACCAGTTCCACTTGCTTCAGCAGAAAGATGAGCTCTTGCCTCCCTATCTTTGTTGAACTTTGGCGGCTTGAGGTGAGGATGAAGTATCCAGCATTGGCTCTTCGTGTGTCCTGGTTTCGTACAATGATCACACTCACCTGCAAACCTTTCACCATACTTCCTTTCTCCCCCTTTGTACATAGCTCGGTTAGCATTAACCTCATCAGCCTTATGTGCCATGGCAATCTCTTTTTTCCTGCCAAAGAGACCCATGGATCCTTCTTCCTTTTGAAGTTGTGCACAAACTTCCTCCATAATTGGTAGTTTTGAGGACCTCAGAAGGTGTGCAATCACATCCTTGTATGACGGATCCAAGGTCAACAACAACCCAAAAACCTGATCTTGTTCTCTCCTTTCAGCAAGGACCTCTGGATCGATGGTGTTGGGTCTGAGGCTTTCAAGTTCAGACCATAAAGATCTATACTTTCCCAAATGTTTGGCGAACTCTTCACCATCCTGCGCAAGAGAGTTGATAGCCCCTTTCAACTCAAACACTCGGCTAAGGTTGTTTTCATTACCAAACGTCTTCTGGAGTGTCTCCCATAGATGTTTAGGAGTCTCACAATAGCTGTAGGCTTCAAGGAGGGGAACTTCAAGAGAACCTTGTAGCACGGATAGCACCATCAGGTCATCCTGTACCCACCTCTTGTACTCAGTTAAAGCTTGCTCCTTTGCTTTCATGTCTTCATCTTCTTTGGTCATTGGTTTTTTCTGAGCCTCATCTGTGATGTGACTCCATAGCCCTAGTCTTCCAATCGCAGTCTTCACCAGTCTAGACCACAGCAAGTAGTTGCTTCCTCCCTTGAGAGTAATCGGAACTGAAATGACTTTGTTGCTGTCCATCTTTCTTGAACAGGGCAGAAGAACATTGAATGGAGTGGAAGAACCAGCTCGCTCTCAGTACCTTAGCCAACCTGTCTCTGATACCATATGATTTTAGAGAATAACAGAGAATAATGTATTGAGAACAAGAACCCTAGAAAAACCTGTTCTACATAACTATTCGATGAAACAATACAGAAGAGAGTTCAAAAGATAAGGGGAAACCAGATGCACAAAATAAATGGGCCACACTGCCCAGGCCCAATAACAAAGAGACCCATCACAATACAATTGTAACACCGCCCCCAAGTATTTGTACTTTATCAATTCATGTACTGAACCTTGATAAATGAATAAACTCATCTTTACGCGATTGTAAATTTTTATCATTCTTTTACGTGGATAGTAAAATCCACGTGGGGCCCACACCAGAGGTGGGGGCCGCCCGATATTATTGGGACCGCATATTATATTCATCTGGGTCTAGATAATATGTATATGATGGTGGATGTCCAAGTTGGGCCATATAAACCATGCGTGTTGGCCAGTTGTGCATATAAAGCCCATTTATCGGTACCGAAGGAATATCAGATAAAAAGCCATAATAAATTATGGAGACCACCAAATTAAAGATGAGGAATATACATTCATTCTTATAGCCAATAATAATTGGAAGGATGAGATATATTTCATTTTACCCGATAAAATGAAATATAGTTAAAACAGTCCGGAAAATACAACTTTCGGGATCGAGTGTACACTCGGGGACACAAAGGGATGACCTCCCACACATGTGGGGGCCACCCCACGAAATCATTTGAGACAAATGAGAGAGGGGGTCGGCTGGTGTGATGGAAGGAGGATGGAAGGGGAGGTTGAGACAAGAGTTGACTCCAAGGGACCCCTCACCTCTTACCATCATAGGAGGAGCCAAAAACACCCCAATCACTCCCTATACCCATAGGCTCGACCAAGACACTCAGAGAGGAGAGAAAAGATCTGGAAATACTCCATTTTCATCCACCATACATGCACCAAGAGCAAGGGAGGAAGAAGGAAGGAAAAGAGAAGAGAAAAGAGGAGTTTAGGTGCGAAAACTTGTGATTAATAAGGTAATGACTTCATTAATCCCATTCCTTCTCTTTAATCACATTTCACACTCCTAGGATAGTTCTACACATGTAAAAGTGTAGAATGGGGGTTGAAGGGTTGGTTTATACCCAAAACGAACCTTGAGAGCCAAGTTGACGGGTTCACCGGAAAATAACCTTTTGGAGGTTGTTTGTATTGATATGGGTTTTATGATGATAAAACCTTGTTATTAACTTGTATAAGGTATTTCAAGAACTTTCACGGGGTTGAAAGGGTCGCCGGAGTTGTCGCCGGAGTTGGTTGAAGTTCACCGGAGTTTCACCGGAGCTCAATAAGGGAGGCTAGAACTTCATAAGCTTCTTTAAGGTGAGAAGACGGCTATATGCTTTATAACTTTTGATTGAGGCATGAGATTACCTAAAGTAATCAAGTATATGTCTTATGGAATGATTAAAGTAAATCAAGTATTGGCTTATGCCACGGTTATATATAAAACATAGTTGAAAAGCATGTTTTGTATGTTTGGTGATTAAAAATGTGATAACTTATTATGTACAATTCTCCAGGGATCCAAAATGGTATTTTTGGATCAAGGACGTCAAGGAGTACATGCGTATAAAATTTCGCGTTGATCAGACTCCGTTTGGGCGGTCAAACGGGCGTTGACCGCCGAGGCAAAGGTGATACCCGACCGGGTATGGGTACATACCCGACCGGGTATTGACTAAAAATGGCTCCAGAAGCCACTGTCCTACTAGACCCGACCGGGTAAGGGTATGGACCCGACCGGGTCTAAAGTAAAATCAGTTCCAGGGGCTTCTGCCCCGACCTACCCGACCGGGTAAGGTTGGATACCCGACCGGGTATTGGACTATGCCCAAAACAGGCAGTTTTGAGCAGGTTAACGTGGGTCGTTCAAGTGGGACCCACCCACGTTGGTCACTAGGGATTATTACATGACTATAGGACTAGGTATTGTCCATAGTTAAGTGAATGAAAAGTTAGCCATATCCAGGTTAGGGGTTGGTTAGAATTAAGGTTGAGGTTGAGCATCCTCGGGACGGTAAATGATCCCAAAACTCGGTGAGGTTGAGTATCCTCAGGACGGTAAACAATCCTAAAACTCGGTGAGGTTGAGTATCCTCAGGACGGTAAACAATCCTAAAACTCGGTGAGGTTGAGTATCCTCAGGACGGTAAACAATCCTAAAACTCGGTGAGGTTGAGTATCCTCAGGACGGTAAACAATCCTAAAACTCGGTTGAGGTTGAGTATCCTCGGGACGGTAAATGATCCCAAAACTCGGTTGGGGTTGAGTATCCCCGGGACGGTAAACCCTCCTGAAACTCGGTAGGATATTATGAAGGTAGAATGTAGCTCTCAAGCTAGGCATTCAGGAATGGAAAGGGGATAGGTTGGGAAAGTACCTTATCTCTAAAAGACTCTTTGTGATAAAACGACCTACGGGTCAAGTATTTTACAAGTATATACATTATGTATTATCTTGGGAATGAGGTAACAATGGTTACACCTATAAGCATATGTATCACCCTATTTTTGGGTCTCGTGTCTGAAACATTAGTTATTCCTCATATAGCCTGCTTGTCACTAGTACTTCTATGGAGTACTGACCCCTTCGGGGGCCCTCACATTTTTCAGGTTGAGGCTAGAGTCCTACTACCTGCACCTTCGCCAAGGGTGATTGATCAAAGAGGAAGACGTGGTTCGTGCTTCCATTCTTATTCAAAGTTTATAAACTGCTCATGGATGTTTTTAACAATGTTTTCCATTAAAACATTTGAGGGGCCTGCGTGTCCGTATTTGCCACGTGTGGCTAAGTATCAAACATATCTTATTTTCCGCATTCGTTGACTAATATATATTGATGTTGATTGTATGGGTTTACTAATCGGTTTGGCAATAGAACTCAACGGACGCCTAGTATGATTCAATAAGAATGAACTACGTTGTTCTTATTGGGTTGTACGGCGGTTGTCTACGTGGCACGGATGCGGTCCGGGGCGTGACAATTAAGTGGTATCAGAGCCATCGATTTCTAAACTATATGATTGACCTCTCAATATAGTATCATCAAAAAGTTTTGAACAAAACCATGAGCAAAAGTTTTTGTACTTAAGGAACCGTTGGAAACCAAGTTATTGACCTCTTATTGTTAAGATGGTACCCTTAACAGTTTGTTGGCCATAATGTTGGACCAAGTGGTGTCTTTTGTACTATTCCGTCAATTGACATTGATACGAGTCTAACGACTCATTCCAAATTTCTTTCAGAAATGGAGGGTAGACACATGGCTACGAGGAACAACCCGAGAGGGCAAACTCAGGCGACGTCCGTAGGGGCCAGCCAGGTTGCATCTCGGGGTGCGAGAGGCGGTAGGAGAGGCCGTGGAGGCCGTGGAGGCCGTGGAAGCCGTGGAGGTCATCAGGCTCAAACCGTGAGCGATGGCCATGTTAGCTCGGTGCATGGGACTCACACCGAGGATTATGACTCAACATATGTTCCCGAGACGGAACATGAGGAGACCCCATATGATGGGGGTGATACGTACACTGATGATGACAATGATGAGAGTGATGCCAAATTCGCCCAGATGGGTGAATTGTTTGAGTGGTATCAAAAGGAAAAGCTGAGGAGAGATCTTAGGCGCCAAGCTAGGCGTGCCTCTCAGGGAGGTTCGGGTCAGGGAAGCCGGGGGGCTTCAGTGGCCATTCCTGTGGCGACACAGGGGGTACAGGGGGGAGGTTTCTGTGTAAGAATCTCCAAATACCTCAAGGAGGCGAGGGCCTTGGGGTGTAAGTCATTTGATGGCAAGGGTGATATATCGGTGGCTTCCGACTGGATCAAGAAATTGAATGAGGCTGCTAGGGATATGCAGATCGGGCTTGACATAAAGCTAACGATTGCTACCAGGCTACTAGAGGGGGTAGCTGCTGTATGGTGGGAAGGCGTGGAAGGAAAGTTCCACGGTGAGACCACCTGGGAGAAATTTGAAGTAGAATTCTATAATCAGTACTACTCAGAGTTCGAAAAGAACCAGAAGAGGAAGGAGTACATGACCCTGGTACAGGAGGAGGATTGCTCGGTGAGGCAACTGGAACAAAGGTTCCGGGACTTGGCACGGTACATACCCGAGTACGCCATGGATGAGAACCGTATGGCTAATCACTTCTGGGACACCCTACACTTGGATATCCGTGATCGGGCTACCTACAATCATCACATGACCTTTAGTGAGATTGTGGATCAGGGGCTACTTGGGGAAGCCAAGTGGAATGAAAGGAAGAAGAGAGACGCCGAGGAGGCGAAGAAGAGAAGATGGGGGAATTCTGGACCCCAAGACCATTCTCGGAAACATCACGCCGGGAATGGAAGATCATTCAGGGCGCCGGAACCACCGGCAAAGAAGAGTAAGGGCCCAGGAGGGCAAGGGCATAGCTCGGGGAGCGTGAGGCCACCAAGGTGTCCAAACTGTAACAGGAATCACTCCGGGAAGTGCAATGAACCACCCCGGTGCTACAAGTGTGGTAGCACAAGCCACCTCAAACCCTCTTGCCCAATGTTGAGTGGAGGTGGGCCATCGGGAGCTGTGGAGGCACCTACGTCTGGAAGGGGTCATGCAGGACCATCTCAGGGCGGCACGGGAAGGGGCGGACCTACGGCAAGCAATGCCGCGTCCGTTAACCAAGGTAGGACCCAGGCACGAGTGTATGCAATGACCGAGGCGGATGCGCGAGCAAACCCGGACTCCGTTGCAGGTAATATACTAAAATTTTATATGTTTCTAGGCTTATACTAAAGATATAAGTCCTAAGGGTCAATTGCAAACTGACTTAGGGTCGAATCGGGGGGAATTCAACGAAACCAGGCTGATACCCGACCGGGTAAGGCAGGTCACCCGACCGGGTATACTGAGATTTTGGCCTGGTAAACCCACTGGAACGATTACCCGACCGGGTATCGAAGGTTACCCGACCGGGCAGAATGAAAATTTTTACCCGCGAGCTTCTGGAACGGATACCCGACCGGGTACAACAGGTTACCCGACCGGGTATACCAAATTTCCATACCCGCTGGCTTCTGGATTGGATACCCGACCGGGTACAAAGGTGTACCCGACCGGGTATTGCTGTATATTGTAAATTACGGACTTTTTCGGGGCCTACAGTTCAATTTAGGTAGGCAAGGTACCTTACATGACTTATAATTGTAGGAACGTTAAAGATTAATGGAAGGGATGCGAGGATCCTTATCGATACGGGAGCACAACGTTCATTCGTTAGTGAGGTGTTTGCCGTGGGGTTAGGCACACCTTTAATACCAATGATGCAAACCCTTTTGGTATCTACGCCTCTAGGGGATGACGTTGAACGAAATGACTACTATCCTTCGTGTGATGTGGAGATAGGGGAGCACTGTCTAAAGGGGGACTTTGTACCGTTAGCCATGCTTGAATTTGATGCCATACTTGGCATGGATTGGCTTGAAAAGCACCATGCAAAGGTAGACTGCTACACCAAAGTGTTAGAACTCAAGGATGGTGAGGGAAATACTCTATGTTTCGAGGGGGATAGAGAAAGATTCAATCCTTGCATCATATCGGCCATACGAGCAAGGCGTATGATGAGGAAGGGATGTCTAGCTTACTTAGCCTATGTCATAGGCAAGGAAGGCAAGGGGAAGAGCCTCACAGAAGTGAGGGTGGTGAACGAGTATCCGGAGGTGTTCCCTGAAGAGCTACCAGGACTCCCACCCGACCGGGAGATCGAGTTTGAGATTGAGGTTGAACCAGGCACCAAACCCATCTCAATTCCTCCGTATCGAATGGCACCGGCTGAACTTCAAGAGTTGAAAGTTCAATTGGAAGAGCTACTAGATAACGGATTCATTAGACCGAGTCATTCACCATGGGGAGCACCCGTACTCTTTGTAAAGAAGAAGGATGGTACTATGAGAATGTGTATCGACTACCGACAATTGAACAAGGTCACGATAAAGAACAAATATCCTTTGCCAAGGATTGACGACTTGTTTGATCAATTACGGGGGGCAACCGTATTCTCCAAGATCGACTTGAGGTCGGGCTACCATCAACTAAAGATCAAGGAAAGTGACATACCCAAAAGTGCATTCCGTACAAGGTATGGTCACTATGAGTTCCTAGTGATGTCGTTTGGGCTTACAAATGCCCCCGCGGCATTCATGGACCTCATGAACCGAGTATTTCATCAATACTTGGACCAATTTGTCATAGTGTTCATTGATGACATCTTGATATACTCCAAGAACGAAGAAGAACACGAGAAACATCTAAGGCTCGTACTTGAAACACTGCGGGAGAAACAACTCTTTGCCAAATTCTCTAAATGTGAATTTTGGCTTGAGGAGATCGGTTTTCTTGGGCATGTGGTATCGGGCTCGGGCATTTCAGTTGATAACTCGAAGATTGAAGCAGTCACTAATTGGGAGAGGCCCAAGAATGTGAAGGAAATAAGGAGTTTCCTCGGTTTGGCGGGGTACTACCGCAAATTCGTGGAGAAATTCTCAGTAATAGCATCTCCACTCACGAAGCTCACTAAAAAGGGAGCTAAGTTTGTGTGGGATGACAAGTGTGAGAAGGGGTTTCTTGAGCTAAAGAAACGATTGACTGAAGCACCAGTACTTGCCCTACCCGTGCAAGGGTTGGGGTATGACATCTATAGCGATGCTAGCATCCAGGGGCTTGGGTGCGTACTGATGCAATCGGGGAAGGTAATTGCTTATGCTTCTCGGCAACTGAGGAAGCATGAAGTGAATTACCCCACTCATGACCTTGAGCTAGGGGCTGTGGTGTTTGCTTTGAAGATTTGGAGGCATTACCTCTACGGTGAGGTGTGTCACATCTATACTGATCACAAGAGTTTGAAGTACGTGTTCACTCAGAAAGAGTTGAACATGAGGCAAAGAAGATGGATGGAGTTAATCAAGGATTACAACTTGATTATAGATTACCATCCAGGTAAGGCTAACGTGGTTGCTGATGCTCTCAGTAGGAAAAGTTCATCAGGGGTTTTACTCACATGCTTACAAGCATTGAGGGCACACGTGGAAGTATCCACGAATGGGGCTCTATTGGCCAGATTTGAGGTGAGACCCACCCTATTAGACGAAATCAGAACGCGTCAAGGCAATGACGAGGAAATTCAGAAAATCCGAGAACGGATGCTGGTGGGACCCATCGAGGGTTTCCGTGAGAGAGAAGATGGACTCCTACTATTCAAGGAGCGAGTGTGTGTGCCGTCAGATGAGGAGCTCCGAAAATCTATTCTTGAGGAGGCTCACTCATCTGCGTATGCCATGCACCCAGGTGGAACAAAGATGTACCAGGACTTGAAAGAAAGTTACTGGTGGTCGGGGATGAAGAGAGAGATTGTTGAATATGTGAGTCGTTGCCTTACCTGTCAGCAGGTTAAGGCAGAGCACCAGCACCCGGCAGGGTTATTACAGCCACTTACCATCCCAGAATGGAAGTGGGAGCATGTTACTATGGACTTCGTGGTAGGTTTGCCACGGACGGTTAGGAACTTTGATGCGGTATGGGTGGTGGTTGATAGGTTGACCAAGAGTGCCCATTTTCTACCTATCAACACTACTTATACGCTTGAGCGACTGGCCAAGTTGTATACTGATGAGATCGTGAGACTGCATGGGGTTCCGGTCACTATAGTGTCGGATAGAGACCCACGGTTCATATCACGGTTTTGGCCTAAATTCCAGGAATCCATGGGGACGAAGCTGAGGTTCAGCACGGCTTTCCATCCTCAAACGGATGGGCAATCTGAACGGGTGATTCAGATTTTGGAGGACATGTTGAGGGCATGCGCCTTAGAGTTCCAAGGAAGTTGGGACAACCAGTTGGCATTGGTGGAATTCGCCTATAACAACAGTTATCAGGCAAGTATAGGCATGCCTCCATACGAGGCATTGTATGGGAGGAAATGTCGGACACCTTTGTGTTGGGATGAGGTTGGCGAGGCCAAGCTTGAGGGTACTGAACTAGTTGAGATCACCAAGGAGAAGGTGAAAGTTATTCAGGATAGACTCAAGGCTGCCCAAGATCGGCAGAAGAGCTATGCAGATAAACGACGAAGAACGTTAGAGTTCGAGGTCGGCGATGAGGTATTTTTGAGGGTGTCACCTTGGAAAGGGATCATCAGGTTCCTCAGTCGGGGTAAGCTTAACCCACGCTACATAGGCCCATTCAAAATCATTGAAAGGATTGGGGTTGTAGCGTACCGGCTTCAGTTAACTCCAGAATTAGAAAAGATTCATAACGTATTTCATGTTTCTATGCTCAAGAAGTATGTACGGGACCCGTCACATATTCTTGAGAAACCACCGGTAGAAATCCGGGAAGACCTTCACTATGCGGTGCAGCCGGTAAAGATCACGGACCGACAGGTAAAGAAGCTAAGGAGTAAAGAGGTACCGATGGTGAAGGTACTTTGGAAGAGTGATCGTGTCGAGGAGCAAACTTGGGAAGTGGAGACCCTGATGAGGGAACAATATCCATTTCTGTTTGACTAGACACGTGGATTTCGGGGACGAAATCCCAAATAAGGGGGGTAGAACTTGTAACACCGCCCCCAAGTATTTGTACTTTATCAATTCATGTACTGAACCTTGATAAATGAATAAACTCATCTTTACGCGATTGTAAATTTTTATCATTCTTTTACGTGGATAGTAAAATCCACGTGGGGCCCACACCAGAGGTGGGGGCCGCCCGATATTATTGGGACCGCATATTATATTCATCTGGGTCTAGATAATATGTATATGATGGTGGATGTCCAAGTTGGGCCATATAAACCATGCGTGTTGGCCAGTTGTGCATATAAAGCCCATTTATCGGTACCGAAGGAATATCAGATAAAAAGCCATAATAAATTATGGAGACCACCAAATTAAAGATGAGGAATATACATTCATTCTTATAGCCAATAATAATTGGAAGGATGAGATATATTTCATTTTACCCGATAAAATGAAATATAGTTAAAACAGTCCGGAAAATACAACTTTCGGGATCGAGTGTACACTCGGGGACACAAAGGGATGACCTCCCACACATGTGGGGGCCACCCCACGAAATCATTTGAGACAAATGAGAGAGGGGGTCGGCTGGTGTGATGGAAGGAGGATGGAAGGGGAGGTTGAGACAAGAGTTGACTCCAAGGGACCCCTCACCTCTTACCATCATAGGAGGAGCCAAAAACACCCCAATCACTCCCTATACCCATAGGCTCGACCAAGACACTCAGAGAGGAGAGAAAAGATCTGGAAATACTCCATTTTCATCCACCATACATGCACCAAGAGCAAGGGAGGAAGAAGGAAGGAAAAGAGAAGAGAAAAGAGGAGTTTAGGTGCGAAAACTTGTGATTAATAAGGTAATGACTTCATTAATCCCATTCCTTCTCTTTAATCACATTTCACACTCCTAGGATAGTTCTACACATGTAAAAGTGTAGAATGGGGGTTGAAGGGTTGGTTTATACCCAAAACGAACCTTGAGAGCCAAGTTGACGGGTTCACCGGAAAATAACCTTTTGGAGGTTGTTTGTATTGATATGGGTTTTATGATGATAAAACCTTGTTATTAACTTGTATAAGGTATTTCAAGAACTTTCACGGGGTTGAAAGGGTCGCCGGAGTTGTCGCCGGAGTTGGTTGAAGTTCACCGGAGTTTCACCGGAGCTCAATAAGGGAGGCTAGAACTTCATAAGCTTCTTTAAGGTGAGAAGACGGCTATATGCTTTATAACTTTTGATTGAGGCATGAGATTACCTAAAGTAATCAAGTATATGTCTTATGGAATGATTAAAGTAAATCAAGTATTGGCTTATGCCACGGTTATATATAAAACATAGTTGAAAAGCATGTTTTGTATGTTTGGTGATTAAAAATGTGATAACTTATTATGTACAATTCTCCAGGGATCCAAAATGGTATTTTTGGATCAAGGACGTCAAGGAGTACATGCGTATAAAATTTCGCGTTGATCAGACTCCGTTTGGGCGGTCAAACGGGCGTTGACCGCCGAGGCAAAGGTGATACCCGACCGGGTATGGGTACATACCCGACCGGGTATTGACTAAAAATGGCTCCAGAAGCCACTGTCCTACTAGACCCGACCGGGTAAGGGTATGGACCCGACCGGGTCTAAAGTAAAATCAGTTCCAGGGGCTTCTGCCCCGACCTACCCGACCGGGTAAGGTTGGATACCCGACCGGGTATTGGACTATGCCCAAAACAGGCAGTTTTGAGCAGGTTAACGTGGGTCGTTCAAGTGGGACCCACCCACGTTGGTCACTAGGGATTATTACATGACTATAGGACTAGGTATTGTCCATAGTTAAGTGAATGAAAAGTTAGCCATATCCAGGTTAGGGTTTGGTTAGAATTAAGGTTGAGGTTGAGCATCCTCGGGACGGTAAATGATCCCAAAACTCGGTGAGGTTGAGTATCCTCAGGACGGTAAACAATCCTAAAACTCGGTGAGGTTGAGTATCCTCAGGACGGTAAACAATCCTAAAACTCGGTGAGGTTGAGTATCCTCAGGACGGTAAACAATCCTAAAACTCGGTGAGGTTGAGTATCCTCAGGACGGTAAACAATCCTAAAACTCGGTTGAGGTTGAGTATCCTCGGGACGGTAAATGATCCCAAAACTCGGTTGGGGTTGAGTATCCCCGGGACGGTAAACCCTCCTGAAACTCGGTAGGATATTATGAAGGTAGAATGTAGCTCTCAAGCTAGGCATTCAGGAATGTAAAGGGGATAGGTTGGGAAAGTACCTTATCTCTAAAAGACTCTTTGTGATAAAACGACCTACGGGTCAAGTATTTTACAAGTATATACATTATGTATTATCTTGGGAATGGGGTAACAATGGTTACACCTATAAGCATATGTATCACCCTATTTTTGGGTCTCGTGTCTGAAACATTAGTTATTCCTCATATAGCCTGCTTGTCACTAGTACTTCTATGGAGTACTGACCCCTTCGGGGGCCCTCACATTTTTCAGGTTGAGGCTAGAGTCCTACTACCTGCACCTTCGCCAAGGGTGATTGATCAAAGAGGAAGACGTGGTTCGTGCTTCCATTCTTATTCAAAGTTTATAAACTGCTCATGGATGTTTTTAACAATGTTTTCCATTAAAACATTTGAGGGGCCTGCGTGTCCGTATTTGCCACGTGTGGCTAAGTATCAAACATATCTTATTTTCCGCATTCGTTGACTAATATATATTGATGTTGATTGTATGGGTTTACTAATTGGTTTGGCAATAGAACTCAACGGACGCCTAGTATGATTCAATAAGAATGAACTACGTTGTTCTTATTGGGTTGTACGGCGGTTGTCTACGTGGCACGGATGCGGTCCGGGGCGTGACAACAATGGTTAAGAAACCTATAAAACCAACGTAAACTCAACACTAGACGGGTCCCAGGTCCAGTGCCAAAGGGATCCAGTGTCTCCTTGGAAATTTAAGAGAGACAAGTCTGATCCGGTTAGGAATCGGGTCTAGCACTATTGGTTGGTCCGAAATTGCAAATGCATGATTTTTTGTCCTTTTCGACTTCGGCAACTGTTCCTAAAGTGTTGGTTCTAGACCTCTTTTGACTTGTGACTTCTTCTTTTTCACTTATGGCTATAGTTCACGTTTATGACTCACCGTGGGGATCTATATATTTTTCTCTTCTTTTTTGTGAAAATTGTTATAATTACCTTTATACAACCAGATAATTATATTAATCATCATCTTCTTATGTATTACTAATTCTATACGAAGTATTAATTAAATACGGTCTAATTTTGGCAAATTACAAGGAAGGGAAAAAACTGTTAGGCATAGAGCAACTGTTTTTGTTGAGGAGTGAGTAACTTAATTCACTAAAAATGTGATATGAAAGAAGTAAACTAGCAAGTAGCAAAATTTGCATGAATTCCTAAGATGGTTTGAAAAGCACCTGATTTAACATCAATTAAGTCCAATTCGTATGATATGTACTTAAAGCCTCTCTTATATCAAGATGTTCAGCAAAAACATTTCCGGAGCCATCATTGGGAGCCACCTGATACAAAAACACGCATTGAATCTCGAACACCCGTCTCATACCCTAACTTCCGGCCCTTTTCCATCTCATCTTGTGGGAGAAACTCGACACCCCGACCTTTACCAGGATTACAAGATAAAAAAAACTATTGTACACTCACCCCTCTAGATATACAAAGACTCAATTAAATAAATAGATTTCATATTATATAATTTAAATGTGCAAGAGAGAGAGTTTACAAATGAACATGTATCTCACTTCAGGAATATTTCACTTCTCCTCACTTATGAGAAGCCTTTCGTTGGTACCTCAAATGAAAGACTACAACATCTATTTATACTACTCACAAAGGGGCCTGGATTGACTTTCTCTATAATCTTCCACATACTACATTCAATTCTAGATTCTTTCAAGAAGCTCCACAAGCTTCCATGATCCTTTCGAAAAATCTAGCTGACTCCGCACTTATTTAGAACACTCTCGCTAAACTACTCTACAAACTTTCACACATTTATGGAGATTTCTACATTTCTCTAGGCAGTAGAGCATTTTAGAAGTTTCTGCAACAAACTACACATTTAGATAGTATTATACTTCTCTATTTCAACTTCACAGTGTTCTAGAGAATTCCACTCAACTCCACACATGTTTAGAATTCTCTTAAATTAAAATATTGACATCCTAACACATCTACATTAAGCTAAGTCAACCCTCTTTTAGACTCTTCCATGTCAAAATAGTCACTGGGAGTCCGAAGCAAAATTTTTCTTCTCCAAACACAGAGGTGTATCTGAAGGGGGCAATGGGGGCAGTTGTCCCGCTCTCAGAGCGGTCCTTCCCTTAGGCCAGTGAGGCTTGTGCCTCAGGGCCCCAAAAAAATTAAAAAATTAGGGGCCCAAAAGCTACATTGGTTGTGTAGTTTAAATCATCTGATACAAAAGTAACAAAATATGCGGGACAATAGAGTTATGAACCAGGTAGTGAAGTACAAATATGAAGTCCCAAATTTGTCGATATGTTATTATTTCCAAAAATCTAGCTTTTAGAATGATTTGCTAATTTGAGAACTATTGATTTGTGAATACCCAATGAATTAACTTATTAACTTCTATTTTCTATTTGCTATAACTATTGACTAAATATTATATTATTGTTTGGGATTTAAAGTATCTGCAATCTGCATAAACAAATGCTATTTAAAAATTAAAAGTAAGTTGATTCTTGTTTTACAAAGCAGTCAAGCTGGCTCGTGCCTTGCAAGTGAAATTTTATATTTGAGAATTTAGATCTATTTTTTATTTGAGATTATCATGAAAAAATTGTGTAATTTTCAATCCAAAATTAATCAAAATTGTGATTTTTTTATTTTATAACGTAAGAATTTTATTTAAGTATTGAGTTTTTGTGATATTTATCCTCTACTTCTAAATATGTTGTACAGAGTATTACAAAACAAATACTATGTATAGGGCCCTTTTATGAAAGTTCGACTCAGGCCCGAGTTTATGTAGGATCGGCACTGCGGCCACTCTGAACCATACCCAATTCAACCCCATATTATATAGTATGTACAAGGCTCAAATTAAAAGAAACCTTCTAATTTAAAGTGAGAATAAATCGTGTACATTCAATTCTATATCTAATGACTCAAATAAGCCACCAATGCACTAGATTTGATAACAAATGTGGTGACAATTTTGTAAATAAATTAAAGTTTTTTTGCCATCGCGAAAAAATGGCCATAAAAACATGTAACAATGCATCTCATTGAGCAAGAAGTGCACATGTTCGCACTTTACATGAGAAAGTCTCTTTTTATTTGAACTCTATATATACATATAACACATATTTCACTACAAAAAAATACGAGATTAACAAAGATTTTTGTCAGGGATTCCGCAAAATTGGTAGAAATATGCCAAAGTCGTGCCAAAATCATTTTGACACGAGCTATTTGGCACGAAATCATCAGTCAATCCGTGTCAAATCAGTGTTAATCCCTTATTTTTTGTAGTGTTTTATATAAAATATTATCATTCTTATGTAACGTTTAAAAGCCTAAAGAAAATAGCTGCGTGTAATATCCTGGAGTGTACACTTTCAAGGAGGTGGTAAACGTTTAATATGAATTGGCTTCAGCTCGTTTTGCAGTTATTTGTTGCCCTTTAGAAGGGTTAATTTTATCATCAAAAAAAAAATTATTGTAAATAATAAATGATATGTACTCAATTCACATCTTTTCACATGGAATAATAAAACATACTCCGTACATAGTACTTTTCATTTGATTTTTTTGATCGACTTTTTATTTGAAATTTAGATTGACTATAATTACATATTTCATCCATTTATTATACTACGTATGTAATATTTTTTTATGACATTATTGATTCTCTAATTAATTTTTTTACTCCGTATTTCTGAAAAATTGGGTGATACACTATATTGTGAATTTGCCCATGACCGAACTTTTTTTGTTACGCCACTATCCAAACGGGTGTCAAAGCTTAGCTTTATGTCATCCACCCTAGGAGGGGTGCATCCTTTCATGTAGCAGCTGAGTTGAAGAAACAACTTTCATTGTACCATAACTTTTCTTTCTTGACAGCCAGTGAGCCTAGGGGTGGAGCCACGGGTGGTCAGTCGAACCTGCTGAAAATTTGAGAGTATAGAGTTCCGATATATCTTCGATTTGATATATTATGACCCTCGTAATATATTATGACTAAAAAGATATGACTTCTGCAAAATCAGCACTATCTAAACGTAAAATCGGCAAAATTTGAAGCGTAATATTGATTTTCCCCCCAAATTTTAAAAATAGCGTAAAATTAACTCATTACTTACGTGACATGACTCGAAAACAGAACAAAGACAATCTCTCTTATTGTATGAATGCCTTTTTATCTAAACTACATATGAAATATTCAACTCAGACGTTGTCTAAAAATGATCCACCGTTTTCATTTCGTATAGTGTTGATTTTGGATCCCCTAGACCATTTTTCTGGCTCCGCCACTGAGTGAGCCAGATGCCCAAAAAATGAACAACCATTTAGTAGCAGCCTTCATTTGATTCATAAAAGAAATCAAAATGGCAGGTGTTGTGAAAGTGTGTGGGAAGAAGAGAACTAGAAAAATGACAATATAATGTATTTTGCATACTCGAATAAAGAAATTATTAAAACAGAAAAATAACAATTGATGGAATGGAAAGAGTATATTTTCAGTCTTATATATATACATGGACACTTAAACACACATATGAGACTTTGGGTTTGTGTACCAAAAAATACAACAATGTTTACCGTGCGAAAAAAATCCGAAACATTGTTACATATACGAAGTATGATATATCCTGTGCACTCATATTTTGGATGATGCATTTTCGCGAATTGTTAATATGTTACAACACTTTTACTCGATGGATCCATTGCTCAACATTTAGGACAACTAACGATTCTTTTAGTTTGACTGAAATTTCTGGTTTGATCTGGTCCGGTGTGATGTAATCTGATAGATGTCGTCCAGTCTCCGTGTATTTCATAATTGGGTCCAAATCTGCTCTGATCTGATATGATCTTGTTTGATCTAGTCTAGTCTGATCTGATCTGATCTAGTCTAGTCTGATTTGGTCTGATTAAATCTTGTCTGATTTGATATTGACCAAAAGCAATTCAAATAAAAACATCCTAAATCTTAAATTTTGATCCTCCCAACTAGTTTGCATTTTGCATGAGATATTGGTCTTTTATTTTATTAAAAAGTATATGGTTAATATATCAGTTTGTATGTTTTTTTTTGTTTTTGCTCGAAGAATCCTTAATTCATAAAAGTAGCATTCAGCAGGAGGATAAAACTAGAAAAGAACCACAAATAACCATCCGCCCGTGGCCGAGACTGAGAGCTAACCACCTGTGCAAAGCAGTATAACTCGCTAGACCAAATTTGGGCAACATAGAGCTAATGACGGTTACCGCAGCCTCTCCCTCCCCCAAACTTAATGCGAGAGTCTTACAAGGAATAAACGCATAACAGAAAAACAAAACAGAACAATGCAGAGTACTAAATTCGAAACAGAAGAAAATAAAGAAACCAAAACAAGATTTCTTCCCCACAAACTTCCAACACAGTCTTGGCGGGTCTAGGAAGCCAGACCCGCCTTCCCTCCGTTTTTTGACCCCTCCATGCCCATGTCTTCATCAACGACGCCTTGTCCAGCCTGAGCTTCCCAGGTCCTCCTGCGCTTGAGCTCCCCAGGCATCTCCTCCTCGTTGGTGCTCTCAAATAGTACCGGTTTGATGCCCTTGGACTCAGCCGAATACTCTCCTCCAGAAGCAGGTTTCCATTGGCTGCCATACCTTTCAGAGCTTGAAGCTCCCGCAGAAGTCCATTTGTATGCTCCTGTAGGGCTGGTCTTCACTCTTCCTCCCGCTCTAAGTTCCACTCCAAATGTTTTTTCAGCAACAAAACCCTCTTCATACTTCAACGGGCAGAATTTATCAGAATGACCAATAATGCCACAAATGAAACAGAAATTGGGCAACTTCTCATATTTAAAGTCCACCCAATGCTTAATACCATCCTGTGTCAGATTAGTGCCTTTTTTCAAAGGCTGGCGAACATCCATAGACACCCTAATACGCAGATAGGAAGTCTGCCTACCATCAAATTGGCTCATCTCAAATTTAATGAAAGAGCCCAGAAAATTACCAATTCTTCTAGCAGATCGCAAATTCCTATACTTTATAGGAGCATTGTGAACCTGTACCCAAAAGCTAGCCTCATACAGATTCATTGATTCAGGTATATCATCAGGCTGAACAGCTTTTAGTAATATCAAATCGCGCTCAAATAGCCAAGGACCATCCTCAATAACACGATTCATATCCAAACAGTGATTAAAAATTAACAGATACCTTTTGTCGCCGATTTCCTTGATAGTCATACCTTTAACAGGTTTCCAAACCGCTATCATCATCTCCTGAAACCCTGCCAGTTTAATTTTCCGATCCGAAATCACCACTGCTACTGCCGGAAAACCAGTCGGCCCTGCATCCTCCTCGACGTCCTCCGCTGCATCTCCATCAAAATTCAACTCGTTCTCTTGCTCGTTCATCGAAAGTTTCTTGTTTTTTTTAGTCAGTTGCCGTTATTTTATTGATATGAGTAGGTTACAAAAGAGAGGGGGACCAAACCAACCCTCTCACAGAGGCATACCTCTGGAAAACAGATACAAAAAAGGCTATCATAACTAAATTGGGATAAAGACCCAATTAAACAAAAAATTAAGTCTAAAGTAACTGTAATCGTTAAGAGATACGAAAATAGCTCAAACCCAATTTATCCGCCATCAAAGAGCATCTAATATAACCAGGTAATTGACCAATGCGATAATAGGTGCTCAAGTTATCTAAATTGAGTTTAGATAAATAATGTGCAGGCCAATTAACCTCCCTGAAAATATGTCTGAAAACAAAATTTTTCTCACCCATCCAACTTCTGATGTCGGCAATCCATCTTCTTCTCTTACCTGAAACAATCGGACCACAAATTGCCTCCATCACCAAACTAGAATCAGATTCGACCTCAATACCATGATATCCTTGCTCAATCGCCCAAGAAATAGCGAAATGGACAGCCTGCAGTTCCGCATCCAAAGCCGACTGAGCAGATAAGGGAAAATGGATACCAAGTTCGAACTCCCCAGCCTGATTCCTGATAACTGCTCCACCTGCTGCCCGAGAGTTTCTGAAAGATGCATCCACATTCATTTTGAAGTCCATAATAGGTAATTCCCATCTCATTACCTGAACCTTCGGTTTCCTGGGTTTAAAAGTAAGCGCTATGAAATGTTCCTCTTGTAAAATCGAACAGGGTGTTCCTAATTTGAGATTTTTCAGCTTGGCCTCAGACCAGATCTGTGTAAACTTCTTAATTTGCTGAATAATCCCCATGTAGCTCCCAATTTCTTCCGCCTCTCCCCATTTTAACTGTCCATAAACTTTCCAGATGTGCCAAGCTATAATTCCTTCCATATTATGCTTGAAGACATCCAATAGGGTTTTAGAACCCGCTTCTAACCACCAGGCAATAAGTATTTGCCTTAAAGTATTTGGAGTATTTGTGAATGGAATTTGGAATATACCAATGAAATATTTCCAAATACTCCAACTGAAAGAACAATTGAGTAACACATGATCCATTCCTTCAGATTCCTGCTTGCAGAGTGGACACATAGAAGGATATACTGTGAGGTTAAATGTCCTAAGATTGTCAGGAAATGGTAAGATTCTATTAATAGCCTTCCAAATAAAAATATGAACTTGAGCATTCTAATGCTTATTCCAGGTATGGGTGAAGGAGAACACTGCATTTTTTGGCCTTCTGATTTGCTGGAAAGCTGATGATAGGGTGAAGGATCCACTACTGTCAGGTATCCACATCAGTTCTCCCTCAGTACTCTGCATACTTAGGGATTGTCCCAAAGTGTGAGTTTTACAAATTCTTTTCCAGATAGAAGAGTCTATGGGCCTTGGTGCCATGTCAGTACCTCTGGGATATCTAGAGTGACAAAATTGAGCCCAGATGGATCTGTTACTCCTCCATTTCCACCATAACTTAAGTGAATATGCCTTTTCAACTTCTGAAAGAGACCTTAATCCTAAACCCCCTTCTGAGAAGGGTAGACATAGGTCCTTCCACTTGACCCAGTGATACTTACCTTTATTAGAATTAGATCCCCAAAGGAAATGTGACATTCTCCTTTCAAGACTTCTAATGATAGCCTTAGGTAAAGTATCAACAGCAAGAATGTGTAATGGAATCGTGTTGAGCACATGTTTGATAAGGATAAGCCTCCCTCCAAAGTTTAGATGCTTTTGCTTCCAAGTAGTAAGTTTCTTATCAAATAAATCTAAAATTCCTACACAATACTGCTTCCTATTAATACCTTTGTGGAGAGCTGATCCAAGGTATTTCATAGGCATGTTTATCTTAGTCATACCCAGTAGTCTTTCCATCTTCCTGATTCTGGCCAATGAGGTCTTACCACATCCAAAGCTACTTTTGTCGAAATTAATAGCTTGTCCTGAAGCTTTTTGATAAAGATTTAAGAATCTGTTAAAAGCTTGAATAGACCTAGCTTCTCCATTAAGAAAAATTAGAATATCATCTGCATAACAAAGATGAGAAACTGAAATCCCAACCGGCCCAATCCAGTATGGTTTGATCTTGTTTGCAGCTATCAAACTCTTAAGACCTCTGGATAAAGCCTCAGTAGCCAGAATAAAAAGGTATGGGGAGAGGGGATCCCCCTGTTTAACCCCCCTTTGAGGTTGAAAGAAACCTTTTGGTGAGCCATTAATTAGCACAGAGAAATGAGTGGCCTGAAGGTGATTAAGCACAAAAGAAACAAAGTTAGCAGAGAATCCAAACTTAAGAAGCACTGCCTTTAAAAATGACCATGAAAGTCTATCAAAAGCCTTTGTCATATCAAGTTTAACCACAATATTCGTTCCTCTAACTTTTCTGTCAATGGAATTAATCATTTCTTGCGCTACCAAAATATGGTCTGATATATCTCTTCCTTTTATAAATCCTGCCTGCTCAATAGATATCAATTTAGGGAGAAGTGTCAGAAGCCTATTAGTCAAAATTTTTGTACACACCTTACTAACAAAATTTGAGAGACTGATAGGCCTGAAATCAGAGAAAGTAGATATTCTGTCTTTTTTAGGAATTAAGACAATAAGAGAACTAGCCATTGCCTTAGGAATAACATTCCCTTGAAAGAAATCCTGAACTGCCATCACAACATCAGTACTGACTATAGACCAACAGTGTCTGAAAAAAACCCCATTGTATCCATCAGGACCTGAAGTACTATTCTTATCTAATTTCCAAACTGCATCTTTGATCTCTGCGCAGGTAGGGAGTTCCATCAGCATCTGATTGTCCAAGCTGTCAACCAGTTCAGGGATGTATTCCAGAATGGAATCTATATCATGCACTTCCTCTTCAGTAAATATTCTTTGGAAATGAAGTGCAGCAGCTTTCCCAATGTCTTCTGTACCAGTATACATAGTTCCTGAAGAATCTTTAATAGCAGATATGTATTGCATTCTTCTCTTAACATTTACATATGCATGAAAGAATTTGGTATTAGCATCTCCATCTTGTAGCCATTTCAAATGAGCCCTCTGTTTCCAAAATTCTTTTTCCTGCTTATATTTGTTAATTAACAGGGCCTGCTTGAAGGACCAATTTTCTTTATTTTCCTCAGTTGCCTGATTTTCATACAAAAATTCTGCCTCAGCCACCTCTGCCTCTAGCTTCTTAATATCCCTGAAAATATCCCCGAAAGTTTGTTTATTCCAATCTTTAAGTACCTGCTTTAAAGATTGTAGTTTATTATACAAACCTCTCATACCCCCACAAGTCTCAAATGATCCCCAAGCTTGATTGACAACCTGCATAAAGCTGGGATGTGAAATCCACATATTCTGGAATTTAAAAGATTTAGGACCAATATCATTCTGCTGTTGGCACTGAATCAGTATTGGAGAGTGGTCTGATGTAGTCTTATTAAGATGTTTGATCTGAATACAGGTATACATGTCCAGAAAAGAAGGATTAAAGAGAATTCGGTCCAATCTTCGCCAGATCCTGCCACCTGTTCTTACACCAGTCCAGGTATAAGTTGATCCATGGAAAGGTAAATCAGTCAAATCACAGTTTGCTATGCAGTCTTTGAATTCTGTCATGCTATTTGAAAGAGGAGTAGTATAGCCTTTATGCTCCCATTGATTAGCAATAACATTGAAGTCACCCCCCACACACCAAGCTTCCTTCTTGTGCACTGCCCAACTTTCCATAAACTCCCATAATTGCCTTCTATCTATATAGCTATGACTCCCATAAGTAGCAGTAAACCAGAATGAATTAGGCCCAGCTTTCACCTTCATATGAATAAACTGATTCCCAGTTGAAAAATCAGAAATATCAACTTTTGAATTATCCCAGAAAAGCCAAATTTTGTTCTTATTGCAGCAGAAAGAAGAATGTAAACCCAACTGAATTCCCATATCCTCAATTTTATTATCAGAAATAATAGGCTCAATAACAACCACCACACTAATACTACACTGCCTAATTAAAAGTCGAAGCCTTGGGCAGGAAGAAACAAGGCCCCGAACATTCCAAATTAGACAATTCATCATGGAACAGCAGAAAAAGCTAAAGCCAGCTTTTTAGCTGCATTCCTAGTGAGCCTAGGAGTGTCTGGAACTATTTGTACAGGCTGCTTCTTTTTCTTTTTTCTGGCTACAGTTATAAATCCATCCTGTTGCATCTTTTTATTGTCATCCAGGTGTTTCAAAAGGTCTGCATCTGATTGCTGCATAGGCATTTTTGCCAGCATAGCCTTGAGCTTATTAGTAAGTTGATCATGTCCTTCCTTCCATAGATCATCAATAAAACCACCATCACCATCTGATGAATATCCTTTTGCAGCTATAGACGGATCATATTCCTTAACTTTGCTTAACTGCATAAGGTTGTAATCATCTTTTGCCTTGTCTAACCTGTATAACTCATAGGACGAAATCCCATCCACCACTGAGTCTTTTTTCTGGTTTGCAGGTTGAATGAAATCAAAAGAGGATGTAACTGCCTCTCCCGGGGGATGAAAAACTTCAGTGAACACTTCTTCCACATCGTCTGAATCAATCTCCTCTGGTTCTCCAATAACTTTCCCTGAAGCAGATGGAATATTTGAGATGTCCACATTTTGCAAAATTGGTTCCAAGTCATGAACCTTCCCTTTCCCTTTATCAGCAATCTGGATAGTCTTGCCCCCTTCCCCATTCTCCCTGTCTGTAATATTTATGGGTTCTAATTCTTGCATCTTGGGTTTAGCAACCCATTTTCCAAAACCATGATTAGCCACCTCACCCACATTATCCATAGGTTTGGAACTGTCACAATTTTTTTTAGGACATGCCTTACTGGTATGGCCTAAATGCAAACAATAACCGCAATAAAAAGGCCTATTTTCATAGACCACCGACTGGAAGAAACCACGAGATCCACATTGGATCCATAACCTATTCGGCATTTCTTGAGTAAGATCTACCTCAACACATACCCTAGCCACCGAGGGCCGAGAAAAGGATGCCGTAGCAGCATCAATTTTCACAGGCCTACCAATCAAACTTGCTATATCAAACAATGCCCGTTGATCATGCAAATGAATGGGCAGACCTTCAAGACTCAACCAAAGTGGAACCACCGGAGATTCCACATTAGGCTGGAAGTCCGGTGTCCACTTTGCCACCCGCATAGTGTTGCCAAAGATATCCCAAACTCGCCTGTTCCAGCAACGTAGGTAATCATCTTCCAAATCAAAACGAATTATCACATGTTTCTTCTCCAAGATCCCGATATGAAAATTCCCTTTAAATCCAATTAACTCAAAAGCTTTACGTAAGGTAGGCATCGCAGGTCTACCTTTAAAAAAATATCCCACCAAGGCCATCCGATGCCTAGCTGCAAGGATCTGCACATCATCTTCAGGAAACACCAGCGATGGAACTCCCTTGAAACGTGATGGAGTTTTTTTTGAAAGAGGGGCATCCACCTTCACCCCTGCCACGACCGAAGCAAAAGATCGACCCCCACCCCAACCTTTGATCGGCGGTGGAGGAGGGTTTACCCCCTCCGATTTCGAACTTCCCGTCATTCAAAATTTTCGCCAGAGAGCCTGGAAAACTGTCTGTGAATAAAAAATCTCGAAAGTTTCTTGTATGAAGCCACAAAATCTTCCATTCGTATACCTCCGTTCGTCCAGCAAAACCACGACAACCGCTCGCCGCCTCCACTCGCTCGCGATCCTCGGCCAATCGCCGAGATCGGACGCACCGAACCCTAGCGGCGTAGGAACGCCCTAGACAAGTCGAAGATTTGGAGAGGATAACTCTCGCTCCGAGGATGGCTAATAATTATTAAATGAATTTCAGTTTGTATGTTAATATATGAGTTTGTGGTAATTATAAGTTTGTGTGTTATATAATGACGAAATTATGATTAAAATTTTGAATAAGAATGTGAATTTTAATACGGGCTTTATAATTAAAATTAAACCAGTTAAAAGTCTTAAAACTGTAACGATATATATTGATACTATTTTTAGTAACATATTGTTCATAATTTATGTTTTACTAATATTTATCAAAAACTCTCTAACAACATAATAATTAGGGACAAATCTAGAATTTCGTATCAAGGGGGCGATTTTTTTTCGTTTGTGTAGTGGGTGATTTTTTTTCGCTAGTGTAGCAGGGTGAATTTTTTTTCGCTAATCTAGCATGGCAAAGTTTTTTGAATTGTTAGTGGAATGGGGCGAAACTTTGCGCCGCTCTAGGGCTCTGCGGTTATTTTTAAATCTATTACATTCTAAATTTAGACAATGGTAAAGTAAATTTGATTTTATAATTGAAGTGATCTAGAAAACAGTATTGATACATTAAAGATAGGAAATGAAAAATCAAAGGAAAGTTATTTGAAAATAACAAATGATGTTGATAAGCGTTTTATTAACGTGTTTTACACAATCATTTATAAACGCTTTTATACTTAAAAGAATTAAATCTTCACACATATGCCTCGTTTTGCTAGAAGTTCTTTAAATCAACAAATGGATCAAATGCAAGGATGGTAGAATACACACAAAGAAACCGACGGAAAAAGGTCAACCAAACGCATCCCGAGGAACAAATAAAGACCACAAAAAGGCCCAAGACAGACGAAAGCCGCCCGGTTTATGCCAAAGGCGGCCGGCCTTTGGTCCCCAAGCTTATTTTCTCGTCCAAAGCTGAAAAAATCTGACCCGGAGCAAGAAAGGACGAAAGCCGCCCGGCTTTCGTGACCACCGGCCGACTTTCGGTTGCCGAAAGAATAGTTCGGAATTTAATTACAAAAGCCGCCCGGCTTTTGTAAATGGCGGCCGGTTTTCGACCCCTGGAGCGGATGAGCAGTATTTTAAACGCGCAAAAGCCGCCCGGCTTTTGCGAATGTCGCCCGGTTTTCGTCTGGCACTGATTAAAACAGGCAACGGTCATCACAATCATTCGAGAGAAGCTCCAAATCCCATTAAGGAGCTTGCTTCCTTGTCAAAAAATGGCCGTTGAAGACCCAATATTTAAGCATATGGGAGCCCTCTCAAGTGATTATTCCATATTCCATACACTTTACTTCCATTTTAGCACTCCAAGATCAACCCCTTGGTCTTGGGAGAAGTTCTACACTTGGGGATCCCATTATCCACCATAGCTTTGGAGTTGTGGTATTATCTTCTTATGTATTTCATTGTATTTCATCAATTCAATACTTGTAATTTCATTATGAGTTGCTCTAGCTAATTTTCCATAGCCAAGGTTAGGGATGAAACTTTACGCACTCTAGGTGTTTGATGTATGTTCTCAACCAAATTATTATGATCTTTCCTTTATATTTTAATGTGTATGACTACGGTGTACAACGTATGATTATATCGTTGGGTTTATTTGAGCAATTAACGTTGAGTTATAAACCGTGCACTTAAAGGCTAGACATATTCTAATTGTGGATAGAAATATACCTCAATTGAATATGGTGGTTGTAATAATGTCCTAATCTTCAATGGGGTTAATTTTAGATGAATGTGAACCGTGACGGGATTCACACGTAGAATTAATCACAATCTCGCTGCCGTAACAGGAGTTAGAATACTTTAGCGACATTCCACTCATAAGAATTGGTGAAAGAATATGCATTAATCGCTAGGAGTCGTTTAGGAGTAATCCCGAACCCTTGGTTGCTTTTATTATCACTTGAAAAACCAAAAATCTTTACTCTTTTACCAAGTCTTTTACAAATTATATTCTCAATTTTTGAATCATATAAACAACGTTTCCTCGTGTTCGACTCGGTATTTTTACCGGATTTTATTACTACATCGGCACTTGTACACTTGCAAGTTTAAGCCGATCAAGTTTTTGGCGCCGTTGCCGGGGAAACGGTCTTGTTTATTTGATTCAACAAAAATTCCTGAATTTTCCCTTTACATTTCACTTGGTTTTGTTTTGAATTTTGTTGTGTAGACAAGCTCTTAGTGCATGCTATTGAGAAGTCAAGGCTCTACAAACCTTGAACCTATCAATCTTGAGATTGAGAGAGCTTGTAGAAGGAATCGGAAGAAGGAAGCAAGAGTACCAACAATGCTTCCCACACTCAATGAACGGAAGAGGCCCGTTATTGCCACCACTCCTTCTTGCATCGTGCTTAGCGAGGCGGCACGAGACTATGAGTTGCGGAATAGCTACTTCAATGCTATGCCGCACTTCTATGGACAACCGGGGGAGAATCCATTAAATTTCATTACCGAATTTTATGGGTTCATTCAAGGTGTGCCTAGGAATGGGCTAAATGAAGGTGATCTAAGGCTCAAGTGCTTCCCTTACACCTTAAAGGGAGCGGCTAGAGGGTGGTTTCTAGAGCAAACACCGGCATCCTATGCTACTTGGGATGAAATATACAATGTTTTCATCTCCAAGTACTACACTCCCACAATGACGCAAGAGCTACGACAAAGAATCTTCAACTTCAAACAACAAGTTGGAGAACTTTTTCAAGACGCATGGAGACGTTTCAAGTCTTTATTGAAGGAATGCCCCCATCACCGCATCCCTCTTGACCTCCAAATTGACACTTTTTACAATGGCTTGAACCCATCTTGTCAAGCTATTGTAGACAACCGAGCGGAGGGGTACATTGGAAACAAAACGGAGACGGAAGCTTTGAGGATTCTTGAGTCCATTGCTTCAAATCCTCAACTACAAGGAGGAGACATCAAGGTGGCGGGAGTGAATGAAATCTCTATCACTCATGAACTTGACAAGAGGTTTGAAGAGTTTCAAACCAAAATGCAACAAAATATACAAGCATCAATTCATACGGCTTTACAAGCCGTTATTGGAGGGGCTCAACAAGTGGCAAATGTGGAGAGTGTCCCTAATACGGAAGGTAACTCCTCTCAACATCTTGAGGATGTTAACTACATGAATTCCTATGGTAACCGGGCAAATCAAGGTGGAAATAATTTTTCCAACATCAACCAACAAAGGTACAACCAAGGAAACAATTATAGGGCACAAGGGAGTTCTTCAAACCTTCAACCCGGAGTCCCCAAATTTGGGCAATCGCAAGAGTCTACTATGGAGGAGATGATGAAGCTTCTCACAAAAAATGTTGCTAGCATCAAAACTCAAAATGAAGAAAATCATAGTAGAATGGAGGCATCCATTGGGAATCTCCACAATCAATTCACTAAACTTGACATGCGTTTTGAAGATCAAAACCGGAAGCTAAATCAACGCATGGACAATATTGAACAATATACCAAGTCCTCTATTCATAACTTGGAGGTTCAAATTGGCCAACTTGCTCAAGAAAGGACAACTAGGGAGCATGGTAGATTTCCTACTACAACGGAAGTCAACCCGAGGGAGAATGTTATGGCTATCACTTTGAGAAGTGGTAAACAAATGGAAGGGCCAACAATTGAAGAAGAGCCCATTGAAAAACAAAGCGAAGAAGAGCATATTTCACCACCATCCATGACGGCTTATGTTCCACCAATTCCTTACCCACAAAGGATGAAGAAGAAAGATGATGGAAAGCAATACAAAAAGTTCCTAGACATCTTCACCAAATTGAGCATCAACATCCCCTTTGCCGAGGCCATTGCCGAAATTCCTTCTTATGCAAAATTTTTGAAGAATATTCTTAGCAACAAAAAGAAGTTGGCGGATTTTGCTACCGTAGCACTCACGGAGGAATGTAGTGCTATTCTTCAAAACAAATTACCTCAAAAATTGAAGGATCCCGGGAGCTTTACCGTTCCTTGTTCTATTAAAAGCTTAGGGGAGGTAAAATCCCTTTGTGATCTTGGAGCTAGCATCAACCTTATGCCACATTCTCTATTCAAGAAACTTGGTGTGGGGGAACTTCAACCTACAACTATAGCTCTCCAATTGGCGGATAGAACCATCCGTTATCCTATTGGGGTAATGGAAGATGTTCTTGTGAAGGTTGGAAAATTTTATTTTCCGGTGGATTTTCTCATTCTAGAGATGGAGGAAATGGAAATTCCGGTGATTCTTGGAAGATCTTTCTTGGCCACGGCGGCCGCTCTTATTGATGTGAAGAATGGAATTGTGAAATTGCGTGTTGGGGAGGAGGAGCAAGAATTCCATGTTTGGGATTCCTTGAAGAAACACCATGATGATTCTACATGTTTTAGTATCAATATTTTTGATACTTTGACACAAGAAGTTTTTGAGAGGGAAATACATGAAGATCCTCTTGAGGCATGCATCATGCTAGGATGCACCGAAGATGAAGAAATTCCTGCACTTTTTGAAGAAGTGATGTACCTTCAAGCCGGAGGCTCTTACACCAAATTCCATCCTAAGTTTGAAGAACTTGGTGCAAAGAAGTCTAGCCAAAAATCTTCATGTGAAGTTGCTCCAAGGCCTACTCTAAAACCTCTTTCGGGTCATCTCAAGTATGCATTTCTTGGAGATGATTCTACATATCCGGTGGTAATTTCTTCTACACTCACCTCTTTGCAAGAAGAAAAATTAATGAGAATTCTAAGGGCTCACAAGTCCTCTATTGCTTGGTCCTTGGCGGATATTAAGGGTATTAGCCCTTCTCTTTGCATGCACCGGATTCTCATGGAGGAGAATCACAAACCTACAATTGAACATCAAAGGAGATTGAATCCCAACATGAAGGAGGTAGTCAAGGAGGAAGTTCTCAAACTCCTTGATTATGGCATTATTTATCCTATTTCGGATAGCAATTTCGTTAGCCCCGTTCAAGTGGTGCCCAAGAAAGGAGGAATTACCGTTGTGGCTAATAGTAAGAATGAATTAATTCCTACTAGGATGGTCACCGGTTGGAGGATGTGTATTGATTACCGGAAATTGAACACCGGCACTAGGAAGGATCATTTTCCTCTCCCATTCATGGACGAAATGCTTGAACGTGTTGCGGGTCATGAGTTTTATTGTTTCTTGGATGGATTTTCCGGCTATTTTCAAATAGCTATCTCACCCGAAGATCAAGAGAAGACCACATTCACTTGTCCTTTCGGCACTTTCGCTTATAGAAGAATGCCGTTTGGTCTTTGCAATGCCCCGGGGACCTTTCAAAGATGTGTCATGGCCATTTTTTCCGACATGGTAGGAGGTTTTATGGAAGTCTTCATGGACGACTTTTCTGTTTTTGGAGACTCTTTTGATGCTTGTCTTCTTCATCTTGAGAAGGTTTTGATAAGATGCAAGGAAACACACTTGGCTCTCAATTGGGAGAAGTGTCATTTTATGGTGACCGAAGGCATAGTCTTGGGACACAAAATTTCCTCCCAAGGCATTCAAGTTGATCAAGCCAAAGTGGAAGTTATTGAGAAGTTACCTCCACCTCATTCGGTGAAAGCCATCCGGAGCTTCTTGGGACATGCCGGTTTCTACCGGCGATTTATCAAGGATTTTTCAAAAATTGCAAAGCCACTTTGTGATTTACTTGCCAAAGATGCTCACTTTGATTTCACTCCACAATGTCTCCAAGCTTTCAACACTCTCAAGAAGGCTCTCACTACGGCCCCAATCATTATCTCACCGGATTGGTCACTACCTTTTGAACTCATGTGTGATGCTAGTGATCATGCAATTGGGGTTGTTCTTGGACAAAGGAAGGAGAAGAAGCTCCATGCCATCTATTACGCTTCTAGACTACTCCATGATGCGGAGTTAAATTATGCCACTACCGAAAAGGAGTTCTTAGCCGTTATTTATGCTTTTGATAAATTTCGGTCATACCTCATTGGACAAAAGGTGATTGTCTATACCGATCATTCCGCTATCCGGTATCTCATGAGCAAGAAGGATGCAAAACCAAGATTAATCCGTTGGGTATTATTACTACAAGAATTTGATCTTGAAATTCGGGATAAAAAGGGGAGCGAAAATCTTGTTGCGGATCACCTTTCCCGTCTCGAAGCTAACACCACATCCCACAAGGAAGTTATTCATGATGATTTTCCTTATGAACAAATCATGGTGGTTAGTGGAGTACCATTACCTTGGTTCTCGGATTTTGTGAACTATCTTGCCAAGGAAATTCTTCCTCAAGAATTCACATTTCATCAAAGAAAGAAATTCTTGAATGATGTCAAACATTATTATTGGGATGAACCTTACCTCTTCAAGCATTGTGCGGATGGTATCATACGAAGGTGTGTGCCCAATGAGGAAATGCTACCCATCCTTGAGCATTGTCATAATCTCCCTTGTGGAGGTCATCATGGTCCCGATCGGACCGCCGCCAAGGTACTTCAATGTGGATTTTTCTGGCCTACTTTATTCAAGGATGCTAGGAGCTATGTTCAAGCTTGTGATCGTTGTCAACGAACCGGTAATTTGAGCCGGAGGAATGAAATGCCACAAAATATGATGCTTGTGGTCGAAATCTTTGATGTTTGGGGGATTGATTTTATGGGACCTTTTCCCAAATCCCATGGCAAGGAGTATATACTTGTAGCGGTTGACTACGTCTCCAAGTGGGTGGAAGCAATAGCCTTTCCGGATAATACCGCCAAGTCGGTGGTAGATTTTGTGAAGAAGAATATATTTTCAAGGTTTGGTGTCCCGAGAACCATTATTAGTGATAACGGTACGCATTTCAAGAATGCTCACTTCACCGGTCTTCTAAAGAAGTATGGGTGCCTTTTCAAAAGTGGAGCTACTTACCATCCTCAAACAAATGGTCAAGTAGAGGTCTCTAACAGGGAAATCAAATCTATCCTTGAGAAGACGGTCAACTCTTCTCGGAAGGATTGGTCTTTGAAGCTTGATGACGCCTTATGGGCATATCGAACGGCATTCAAAACGCCTCTTGGTATGTCTCCTTATAGGCTTGTTTTTGGGAAGCCTTGTCACCTTCCGGTGGAGCTAGAGTACAAATCTCGTTGGGCAATTTCTCAACTCAACTATGATCCAACACTTGCAAAGGAAAGAAGGCTATTACATCTTGACGAGCTAGATGAACTACGGAGGGAGGCTTATGAGAATTCTCGCATTTACAAGGAGAAAGCCAAGGCGTGGCATGACAAGAACATTTGTCGAAGGGAATTCCAAGTTGGGCAGAAGGTGCTCCTTTTCAACTCAAGACTCCGGTTGTTTCCCGGAAAATTGAAGTCCCGGTGGTCGGGACCTTTCACCATCACCGAAGTCCGACCATATGGAACTATGATGATCAAACAAGGTGACAATGAACCTTTTGTTGTCAATGGTCACCGCTTGAAGCACTACATGGAACACCACAACACCTCTGCCACCATCTCTTGCCCCTTGAAGGATTGATCACGAAGAACGTCTGGCCAATGACGTTAAAGAAGGCGCTTGTTGGGAGGCAACCCAATTTCATATCCTTTTTATTTACATGTTTGTCTTTCATTATGCTTTTATACTCTTATTGCTTGTGGACGATGCAATTCAAGTGTAGGGGGAGAAGCAAAGCAAAGAAATGTGAGGTTTCAAGGCAAATTTTGAACAAAGTGGGCGGAATTAGCAAAGGCGTCGAAACCCGCCCGGCTTTAGCGAACGCCGCCCGGCATTTGGTCGCCGTAGGTTAATTTCATTTATTCAGATCGAAAACCGCCCGGCTTTCCCGAAACCCGCCCGACTTTCAGGTCTGCTTCCCAGGTATTTTCTCGCACACGAAACCCGCCCGGTTTTCGTGGATGTCGCCCGGCTTTTGGGCCCCGAAGGTAATTCCAGATTAATTAAATCAAAAGTCGCCCGACTTTCGCGTAAGCCGCCCGGCTTACGGGTTCTGGGAACATTCTGTTTAACCGAAAGCCGCCCGGCTTTCACATATGTCGCCCGGCTTTCGGGGACGAATATTTTATTACCTGTTCTGTTTAAACACAAACACACGCACACAACTCCCAAAAGACGCCCGGCGAACGTGAGAGCTCGAACGACAACCCCCTTTCTTCACGTTTCTTTTCCTCTTTCAAGCTCAAAACAGGTATTTCTCCATCTCCTTCACTTCTTAAACTCAATTTCATAGCTTTTTCTTCATTTAATCGATTGAATTGGTTGTTCTTCCCAAATTTCGAATTTTAGGGTTTATGCAAATTGATAGCTTTTAGGCCTAATTCATTGCATGATATCTTGTTCTTGTTGCCTATATTGCTTGTATGAACCATTTCAACCTCTTTTCAAGTAGTTATTTCCAACAATTTTGAAATTTTTGCTATTTGGTCAAAATTGGGGGCTTAGGGTTCGAAATTCTTGTCCAAATTTGGGGATTTTCAATTGAATTCTTGTGATTAATTGTTGTTGAGTAAAGTTGTGATTATATTGTCCTTTGTCATGATGAATTGTGATTAAAGTCAATTTTTAGGGGAAACTTTGTCAAATTTTTAAGAAAATTGACTAGAATTGTTTGAGTTTGTAGGATCAAATGGCTCCAAAGGGGAAGTCCGTTAGCACCGAGGCTGGCCCGAGCAATCCCAAGCGGGCAAGGAACAACAAGGCACCCGCGGCCTCCTCCACCATCTTGCCTTCTAGCCGGTTTGTCAACACCAAGTGCTATGAACGGTACTTGGAATCTAGGGACAACGATTTCGTTGTTGAGAAGACGGTGTCACAACCTATTGACCACGAGTACCGGCTCACCGAGGCCTTCGCTACTATCGATTGGGAGCCGGTGCTACATCTTGAAGGCACCTTCTACCCGGAGCTCGTCAAGGAATTTTTCGCAAATATCGAAGGAAATAGCCCCCGAAAGATGATTGAGAGCCGGGTCAAAGGGGTAAAAATCACTATCACAAATGACCTATTGAGATCTCAGTTTCGCATCGCCAACCACGGCATCCCTTTCGCCCCTTTATCAAGCCGGAGCAATGAATAGCGACGTTGGCTACAACCCCTTGGATGCGATGCAATATTTCGGCTTGCAAGGACACGAGCTTATGACCAAGAACCTTGGTCAACCACACATCCGGGCCCGGCTTTTGATGTACCTCTACTCATTCAACGTCATGCCGAGAGCAAGTGGCTACAACAAAATTCGAAACGCCGACCTCTACTTCGCGTATAGGATGTTTGCCGGGCTTGGACGTTGTGAGGGGATTCCTCTATCAAGCATCATCATCAAACAATTGTGGAGCGCGGCTTTGAGCAACAACCAAGATAAGGCCTTCATTTTCCCTATTCTACTTTCTAACATTTTTGAGCATTTTGGTGTTAGCTTTAGAGGGGAAGAAGAACGGGAGACCCATGCCGTGCTTGATGATAGTGTCATGATACACCTTCGCTATTTCCAACCGCCACACGGAGGACCATGGAGGTGCGTGGAGAGATTCCATAGAGTCGTGCCAGAAGAAAATGAAGAAGAAATGATGGAAGGAGGAGAAGCCCAAGGTGGAGAGCCCGAGGGAGGCCATGAGGAACACCATGAGGAGGCGGCTCACGTACCTCAAGCCGGAACTCATTACGACATGGACTATTTGACCGAACAATTTGGTGAAATTCATACGGAGCTTGCGGTTCATCGACGGGATTTGCGGGACCAACGGCGGGCTATTGAAGGCATGGGGAGTCATCTTTGGAACATGAACTACTACTGCCAAGAGTTAGGGCGGCACTTCAGCATTCCACCACCGCCACCTTATGACCCGCACTTTTATTTCCCTCCCCAAGGAGATGGAAATGAAGGGGATGAGTAGGTTATGAAAAGGGAAGTGTACTAAAAATACTAAACTTGAACCACCTTTTCTTTGTTTTTCTTTAAACTCCTTGTGCTACTTCTGTGCCTATTATGTGTTGTTTGATTGCTTATTTTCTTGCTCTGCATTTAATTACTCTTGTGCTTCACATTGGGACAATGTGGAATAAGTGTGGGGGGGTGACTTTATACTTGAAAAAAATGTGCAAGGTTTTTATTTGGAAAAAATTGTTCATTTTTGGTCCATATTTTTTGAAAAATATTTTAGCAAAACCCTTGTCCTTCAAACCCTTTTTCAAAAGAAACTTTTCTTAACGTTTTGCCTTAATATTTTCATAGAAAGTTTCGAAATTTGCTTGAGGACAAGCAAAGCTCAAGTGTGGGGGTAATTGATAAGCGTTTTATTAACGTGTTTTACACAATCATTTATAAACGCTTTTATACTTAAAAGAATTAAATCTTCACACATATGCCTCGTTTTGCTAGAAGTTCTTTAAATCAACAAATGGATCAAATGCAAGGATGGTAGAATACACACGAAGAAACCGACGGAAAAAGGTCAACCAAACGCATCCCGAGGAACAAATAAAGACCACAAAAAGGCCCAAGACAGACGAAAGCCGCCCGGTTTATGCCAAAGGCGGCCGGCCTTTGGTCCCCAAGCTTATTTTCTCGTCCAAAGCTGAAAAAATCTGACCCGGAGCAAGAAAGGACGAAAGCCGCCCGGCTTTCGTGACCACCGGCCGACTTTCGGTTGCCGAAAGAATAGTTCGGAATTTAATTACAAAAGCCGCCCGGCTTTTGTAAATGGCGGCCGGTTTTCGACCCCTGGAGCGGATGAGCAGTATTTTAAACGCGCAAAAGCCGCCCGGCTTTTGCGAATGTCGCCCGGTTTTCGTCTGGCACTGATTAAAACAGGCAACGGTCATCACAATCATTCGAGAGAAGCTCCAAACCCCATTAAGGAGCTTGCTTCCTTGTCAAAAAATGGCCGTTGAAGACCCAATATTTAAGCATATGGGAGCCCTCTCAAGTGATTATTCCATATTCCATACACTTTACTTCCATTTTAGCACTCCAAGATCAACCCCTTGGTCTTGGGAGAAGTTCTACACTTGGGGATCCCATTATCCACCATAGCTTTGGAGTTGTGGTATTATCTTCTTATGTATTTCATTGTATTTCATCAATTCAATACTTGTAATTTCATTATGAGTTGCTCTAGCTAATTTTCCATAGCCAAGGTTAGGGATGAAACTTTACGCACTCTAGGTGTTTGATGTATGTTCTCAACCAAATTATTATGATCTTTCCTTTATATTTTAATGTGTATGACTACAGTGTACAACGTATGATTATATCGTTGGGTTTATTTGAGCAATTAACGTTGAGTTATAAACCGTGCACTTAAAGGCTAGACATATTCTAATTGTGGATAGAAATATACCTCAATTGAATATGGTGGTTGTAATAATGTCCTAATCTTCAATGGGGTTAATTTTAGATGAATGTGAACCGTGACGGGATTCACACGTAGAATTAATCACAATCTCGCTGCCGTAACAGGAGTTAGAATACTTTAGCGACATTCCACTCATAAGAATTGGTGAAAGAATATGCATTAATCGCTAGGAGTCGTTTAGGAGTAATCCCGAACCCTTGGTTGCTTTTATTATCACTTGAAAAACCAAAAATCTTTACTCTTTTACCAAGTCTTTTACAAATTATATTCTCAATTTTTGAATCATATAAACAACGTTTCCTCGTGTTCGACTCGGTATTTTTACCGGATTTTATTACTACATCGGCACTTGTACACTTGCAAGTTTAAGCCGATCAGATGTATAACATTTTATCGAATTATTTAAAGATAAAAAGTTTCAAAAGTACACATCCAACAATATTTTTCAAATAAATCTTGTCTTGTTTAAGAACATGAATCTTATCGTAATAAAGACTTAATTTTTGAACTGCAATTTTTATCTACCAAGAAGGGTGTTAGTGAGTCACGAGAAGTTTTCTTAATATTACAATAGTATGTATAATATTATTGTTTTTAGAATAATATTATATTGCTAATTCATATATGTGGTGCATATTATACTTGTAATAATTCTAAAATAAATTAAATTTTATTATCTATGTAATAAATTGTTTTTAAAAAGTAAGAAATAAATGAATTGTGTAATTTAATGTCAACAAAAAATTATATTTTGGATTCACTACACATGATCTAAAATTTTTTTAACCAATATGTGGTGGTGTTTAATATCGTTTCATATTTTACATATTCGAGTACTAATTATCTAATAAAGATAATCAAACATTACAAAACTAGGAATTTCTATATAATAAGTATCTTAAGTCTTAAACAATGAGTTGTTCTATTATTTATTTGTTTACGTTATGTAAATTATTTTAGGTGTTTCTTTTTTTTTAAATATTCAATAGAGTATTACTCCGTAGATTATTGTTGAGGTTTATTACTTCAATTTCAAAGGTCCAAGACTTTCCTTTGGGTTTCGTAGGATAAGAGTTAATGGATTGAATATGGTAGTAAGTGGCACAAGCAAATAGTATAAGAAAGAGTGACAGTAAGTGGCCCTAATTCTTATTAAATGACTTAAGGGCGATTACAACACACCCTACTGATCTGATCCAATCGTCTAGTATGAGCTTGAGTATACAATGGAATAATTGCTATTGCTAGTAAGTACAAGTTGTCAACACCTAACTATGAAATAATTGCTGCTATTTATACTACCAAGGGATAAGTGTTAGTGGTGATGTGGAGGATTGTGTGTGGCTAGCTTCCCAACCACCAAATTTGTTGCATTAAATGTGGTTCTCGCCAATATCTTAGTTTCCCGCCAATTGTCCAGGACGATCATCTCCAGACTCCGTAGTTCTTGGATCTAAGGAAGCTTAAGGCCAGGCCTGCCGCTCGGGCCATTCTGAGCGTCTTCTCTGAAGCTCTTGAATCATTATCTGGCCCTGTCTAGACAAGAACACCAATGCGGAGCGTCGCGCAAGTTGCACGATCGTCAGATATTGGCCTCCTTGTTGGGCTGCTCCCAAGTTGGGCCTTGATTCTTTCTTTTTATGGGATAATGGGTCATTCCCATGTCGGGCCTGTTACCCCAACAATTGTGTAAAATTATATATTATTTTTCGAAACTAAAAGTTAAGGGGGGCGAACACATATACATCCACTTAAATTATGAAAATTATATGAAAATATTACATACTATCTCTGTAAGGTTGATATCTTCCCATAAGAAAGTAGGTGAGATTAAAAATAATGAAAGAGGATATAACTTACTGAGGGTATGATGGGGTGATGAAAGAATAGTGTGGTGAGAATTGAGGATAAGTCCCAAAAAACAGTTGTAATAGTGTGTTATTTTCACAATTATTGAGGGTATGATGAGAAGATTTAGAAATGAGAAGATATGAATATTACGGATGAAAAAGGAAAGTAAGAAAATATGAATGTTACAGAGGAAGTATGTAATAGAAAATTTTGAAAGTCCAAAGGAGAAGATCGCCCTGTCGCCCCCCTTAAATCCATCCTTGATAATGCATAGGGCTTCTGCAAGTACCGGGAACAGAGCTCCACTCTCTATCTAGCAGATTGTGATTATAGTCCAATTTACATCCTCCCATCGTGTCGTCCGGTCGGTGTTGGGGGGCCCGCAGGGATGGAGTGTCATCCTTTTTTTTTTTGATAATAATGAGGAATACTTTTAGCTATAATCATGTAATTAATGCATGAAAACCGTATTCCACCAACTATTATGTCATAGATCAAAGGGCCCGTTTGGTATGGTGTAAAGTAAACACTTTGCGTGTAAAGTGTGGGGATGTAAACATTTTACACCGTTTGTTTTAACTATTTAATGTAAACTGTAGGACACTTTTTTAAACTCATTTTACACCGTACCATGTAAAGTATTTTACGTGGGGGAAGGGTTGTAAACTACTTTACATCCGTTTATCCGAGTTATAATATATATACGGAACACTAGTTTGCGATTGAGACCTAGACGACCGCTATACTTTGGAGATTCCACTGTTGCGGCAAAGCAAAAAATTGACGGTGAAGAGGCTCATGTTTATTAGTTACTCTGCACATACATATTTATACATATGTTAGAACATTGGATCTCTAGCTTTAAATTACATTTTGAGATTTGATGTGCACATGAAATTAAAAGCTTAACTATAGCCACTATTATACTTCGTATTTAGTTTTGAGATCAAATATATACGCACTGCTCGTATAGTTGTCTTCTAGGTAGTTGTTTTTTAGTGATTTATATTTTTCTGGAAGATTTTAAAAAAAAATCTGGAAGCTTCAAATTAAGTTACGAGTACAACTTTGAAGTGAGTAGTCCTCAAAATTAAAAGTTGCTGGCCAACTGTCATCAAAAGCTCTATGGCACGTTCAATGAGTATTTTACATGTAAAGTGTAAACTCGTTTGAGAAAGTTTATGTACTACGTATAATTTAAAAACAAATTACTGACCAAATGGTGTGTTTCTATTTTACATGCAAACTATTTTACGGCCCTAAACTTTACATGCAATCACTTTACGTGTAAAGTTTTAATGTGTAAACTACCAAACGGAGCCAAAGAACATAACCCATGAAATAATTTGCAAATAATGCAAAATTTTCATCTTCATCTATTAGAGATCTTGACTTTGGCGGCCCCATACACAGCACCTGAACCAATTAATTGATCTTGACTTAATTATACGATAGTAATTATCGTATACAATCATTAGAGCACTTCGTAGTGTGCCGGGGAGGACAATCAAAGGCTAAATGCCTAAAATGTACGTGTAAAATGAGTTTTTGGAGGTAATTAGAAAAGCGGGAAAGTGGAGGCTCTATTTGGAGGGGGTAGATTCTCCAAGACTCCAATACAACTTGTCTGAAACGGAAGAAAGCGGGCAAGGAAAAAATCGATGGAGATCTATGTCAGCCCGAGCCTCAGGACAAAAGAAATTCTTTTAAACATTTTATAAAAATTTTATTTGTACTCAGTTTTTTACAACAAGTAATCGAAGTTGCATATACGGAGTATATCTTTCATATTACGTATGAAGTATGAAACCAATACCATATGTAAGGGAAAACTATCAAATAAGCCCCCGTACTATGCCGAAAAAGTCAATTAGGCCCTCGTACTTTACAAACACTCAATTAAGTCCTCGAACTATTAAAAAACGTTCAATTAAGCCCTTTTGGTCGGTCAGTAACCGGTTTCCCGGTTAAACGGCGACGATGGCAACGATGTGCTCGAACCCCAGCAACAGTGGCTGCCGGGAAACGGGTTACATTTAACCGGGAAACCGGTTACTTACCGACCGAAAGGGCTTAATTGAACGTTTTTTAGTAGTTCGAGGACTTAATTGAGTGTTTGTAAAGTACGAGGGCCTAATCGACTTTTTCGGTATAGTACGGGGGCTTATTTGAAAAAATCCCAACTGCTCGAGTTTTGTAGACTCAAAGTACATGACATACAAATTTTTAATCCATCATACCTTCACAAACAATCGAACTTACTCGAACTCATTTAAATATTCGAACAAAGTCAAAATAAATTTATTTTTATTTTTACTTTAACAACTAAATGTGCGTTTTTACTTCAAAATTATTCAGGAAAAAAATCAAAGAAACGCATTGGTTACAATATACTCACCCCGTAACAAAAAAACTTTCCACTATCCTTTTTCATCCGTAACAAAAAAATCCTCTCATTTCTAAATTTTCCCATCATACCCTCAATAATTCTGAAAAATAATTCACTATTACAACTTTTTTTGGGGATTTATCCTCCACTCCATCACATTATTCCACTATATTCCCATCACACACTCAATAATTCATATCCTCTTTTAGTATTCTTAATCTACCTACTTTTGAAATGAGAAGATTTTTAAATTAGGGAGAGAATAATAATTTAAATGATGTTTTTACTAATTTGGTGAGTGAGAAAATATGCTAATTGGATTTTATTTACCGTATTGAAATGCTCGAAAAAATTGTAATTTTGTATTGATGAATGAAGCTACTCCCTCCGTCTCCCTTTTATTGTCCCGTTTTACCTTTTCGGGAAGTCCCACTTAAATCGTTCCATACCATATTTGGTAAAGTTTATGTGGCTCAAATTCATTCTTACTTTATCAATTAATATCAACCACACAAACTCACTTTTCTTAAAACTCGTGTCACAGTTTTCCGTCCCAATATAAAAGAGACGGATGTAGTAATTCATATCGACCGAGGCCATATTTAAAATCTCAAACCCACTACGGACACTACGTATTAGATAATTTTGTCTTTCGGATAGACACCCACTTTACCCGCACGGGTAGCTCAGTCGGTCGAGTGGTGGGAAATTTGGATCAAGACCAAGGTTCGAATCCTCGCAGCGACCGGGTGGAGGTTACAGTCTTACAGAACCTGAAATAAGGCTGGACCTCTGGCGCGCACAGGTGTAGACTACTGCTACTTTGTCGAGTGAGTCATCGTGACTTACTCCTTCACCATTCTGTCGGTCGGGGTGTGGGGACTCTTGGGATAGGAGATTCCACCTTTTGGATCAATCGGATAGACATCCACTATGGCCCAATCCATGCCCTACACCTGAGCTCATGATAATGTACTTTCCGTCCTTTGAATTTAAGGGCACTTCCAGGCAAAAAGAAAAACTCACAAGGCCACCCACCTACCCCGCGCCATCAAGAATGAATTGAATAGTCGTATGTGCTTTGACAAATACGGAGTAAGATGTTGGGACTGGGATAGCTAGAGATCATACCAAACAATTGGATTAGGTACAGGAAAAAGGTCATAACCCAATAATTGGATTAAACACTTGTATATATCAATTCGATATATGTTCATATGGAGTACGAGTATTATTTATTTCTCTATAAATGTGAAATTGGTATGTTACGTGTCCCTAATGTAATTTGGATTTTGGAACCATTCATCCATACGATTACGAAGTAGCTGGACTCTCTTGCTTTTACATGCCGCCCTGTACCAACAAAAATGTTGACTATCCCCTATCCGGCGGGCGTGGATTTTCCGCCGACGATATTCACATTTAATAAAGCACTTGAGATTTATTACTCTGTTCTTTTCAAATAAAGGATGACACCGAGACTCCAACACCAATCGCATGGTTAATCGAGAGGACGTAAATTAAAGGGGTGTCCCGAATGAATTAAGATTTCACAAAACTTTCAAAGAGTGAGATTTTAATGGAATTGGATAGAATCTGTGAAATCCTGATCAAATTTCATGGAATTGAAAATCCTCCTGAGGTTTGTGGCCACCACACGAAGTTTAGTGCGGACTATTGGGCGGCTGGTCTACTACTCTCGAAGGAAGTTGCTGATTTCAGAATTTGGAATACATATTGCTTTTCTTATTGCCTAATTCTATGATCAAGTATAAACTTAGTTGAAATGTTAGAATTCATTTGTGTTTTTTTATGCTGAAACATGTGTCTGAAAATTCTTTGGACTCTGTGTAATAACTTAAATGAAAATTTATTAATTTAGTACTATGTAGTTTTTATTCAAAAAGATGAGTAGTGTATAATTTGTTGGCCATTTAGTAATTTTTATTGGAACGACAAAAGTGCATAATATATTCTTGGATTTCTTGCATAAATTAATGTTCCAGACCTCCGTAGCTCGCAGGCTCGCAGTGTCGCAGCGACAATTAGACTTCCCTATCCTGTGTGGCTCCACACCTCTGCGGCTCCAGCTCAGCCTCCATGCCTCGCCTTAGATGCAGCAGAAATAGTCTGATAAATTCTAGTGAAATCCTAAGGGGTTGGTGAGATTGTTGGTCGGAATATTTCCTTCACATTTTAGCCCTAAAATCCTTCCAAATTTTTGGAAATTCAAAAGTCTTAACAAATCCATGAATTTGTTGAGCATAACAGAATTTAGGAGGATTCCATTGAATTCCACGTTGAGGATATTAAAATTTAGAAGGATTCTAAAAATCCTTTAAAATCTCGCATAATTCTTATTAGGACACCCCTTAAACTTTAATAATAAAGTGATAAATAGGGTTTTGACTTGTGTACTTGTCAAATAAACTTGGGCGCATGTTAGAACCTTTTGAGCTCGTAAATTAAGAAGATGAGATAAAACACCTAAAGTAACATATCTTTTTAGTGTAATAGCTAGTAAATATTAAGTAAAATTGAAATGATAAATTTGTGAATGTATATAACTAAATAAAAGAAAAAGTAATGTTTGAATGGTATGTGAGATCTTTGTCAAAAGATGAAGTATAAACTTTATTTTAGAAATATCTAGAAAATGCATAACTATTAGGAAAACTATTAATATATACTCTGTATAATTTTGTATTCGTAAAAACATTAAAAAAAATTGATTTTGAATATTTGCAGTGAGACAAACTTAACAATATTTTTTTCATAAAAAAATATTAATACACTAATAAATAAAACGTAGTCAAAGTTGAACATGTGAATAGTGTAAAATTCAACATGTTTGATTTATTTAAGAAGGGAGGTAGTATTTTGGGATGAATAATAAAGTATAATGTGAGATCAAGATATTAAATTAGGTAAAGTTGAAACGACTAAAATTGACCTTTTGAAATCATGCAACTCAATAATCAAAGCTCACGAATGGTAAAGTTGTTAGTTGTCACTTCTTCATTAACTCGTCATTGTTTCATTTCCCCGCCCGCCGAAAGGCTATGAGCCTTCGCAGTATACTTCAATCTTAGCCGTTTCCTACCGGTGGACATAGCTCAACTATAGCGAAGGAGTGTCATAATGGTTAGATCTCGGGTTCGACTCCCGGCAACTGTGATGAGAGGTTACACAATAAAGGGCCTCTGTAAGTACCGGCGGAGTCCCACTCTCTATTTGTCAAATTGTGATTATAGTACAATTTACATCCACCCCTTGTGCCGTCCGTTTCCTGGCAAATCCTACGACTGAGGTAACGCGCTGGTTATAAAAGGAAGGCACAAGGAAAATGGATCGGGGCTGGTTTGTTTGGATCAACGTCAATCATTATTGTGTAGTTGACACATTTCTTCATCCTTCATGTACTCAATTAATTCATTTATTATCATAATAGTCGAATGTTTATTCTTATTTCAATTCTGCTAATGCGGAGCCTATGCTGTAATTTAGTTACTTTCGAGTGGACATTTGGCTGGCCGTATTCGGCAATAATCAGTCGTTAGCAGATTACCCCGTTATGGGATTTGGCCAATGAATTGAGTCGGCGAGATGCAAAAAAACAGTACTACTCCATATCTGATAACTTAGCTATTTAACTGTAGCGGTTACTAGGTAATTCTTACAACTATTTCATAATGCTATTATTTACATTGCTTCTGTTTCAGCGTTCCTGTCCAAAAACGCTATGGCCTATAGTCATACACCTATTTATCATATAACGTGAATCCGCATTTCACGGATTGAAAAAAGAAAAAAAGTCAAATCGTTATTTTTTACTGTAACAATATGCAATACAGGAACATTTGTCGTTCGTATTCTTTGATGCATGAGTATGTAGCATCCTTATATACAATTACAAAGGCATCGGTAGATGCTAACGGTTCCCACTAAACTAGCTACAATTTTAGAAAGGAAAAATAATAAAATAGGAAGAAATCGTACAATATATTTACAAGGCTATAATTATTCATACAAATCAATCGGCTTGACTAAAGCAGCTCCGTGGAATCCAATAACGTATGGCGCCAAATAAATGACACGTGCTAACCAAATTAAGTGAACTGTTGTGCACCGAGAGATTTAGTAAGAAGATCTGCCAATTGCTTAGTTGACGGCTTATAGGACGTAGCAGTTGTGCCGGCTTGAATATGATCACGAACAAAATGACAATCCAATTCAATGTGTTTAGTGCGCTCATGAAACACAGGATTAGAAGCAATGTGAATAGCAGCGTGATTATCACAATATACTCGAATCGGGGAAGGATATGCCTATTCACAAAAGGGTTGGAAGGTATTTGATTTAGAAAAAGACCGTCACTTTGTGTCACGTGATGTTCATTTTATTGAGACTACTTTTCCCTATAAGAGTCCAGATACACCTTCTGGTGATACACAAAATCAAGACTATTTAGCATGGTTACGTAGTTCCCATGCGGATGAATAGCATGATTGAATTATACAACACAATTATTCAGTGGACATATCAAATGCAGAAACTAGAAATGTTGTCCAGCCAAGTATCATGGGAGACCATCATACACGTGATGAACATCATTCATTTGACACGACTAGTTTGACCGAACCGATAACAACTACGAACTCGCTGGGGCAAACCACTACAAGGGACTCTGAGACATCACACCCAGATCCAAATGTACACCCAAAACCTTCTTTGACACCACCTGCACGACAAGGCATACGTCACATAAAGCCTCCGATTCGGCATCGTGATTATGATGTGCAATTAAATACTGTGAAAATAAACTCTCCCAAGGGTGTCCGCCCCTACCTACTCCATCGGTTTTATCAGGTAACCCGTATCCCTTATCTCATTATGTAAATTATAATCATTTTTCAGTGCAACATCGTGCATTTTGATGGATATTATTCTTAATTTGGTTAGCACGTGTCATTTATTTGGTGCCATACATTATTGGATTCCACGAAGCTGCTTTAGTCAAGCCGGTTGATTTGTATGAATATTTATAGCCTTGTAAATATATTGTACGATTTCTTCCTATTTTATTATTTTTCCTTTCTAAAATTGTAGCTAGTTTAGTGGGAACCGTTAGCATCTAACGATGACTTTGTAATTGCATATAAGGATGCTACTCATGCATCAAAGAATACGAACGACAAATGTTCCTTTATTGCATATTTTTACATGGTATCAGAGCAACCTCAGCGTTTTGAACCGGACGGGGGGGTGCAGGAAGCTAAGTGCTTGATGAGGGCTGGGCCGACGTCGAGGATGAGAGTTTCAGGTTTGGGTTTGAACTCTCGAGATTGCTTCTTCATTATGAGTTGAAGATCTACAAATCGTTCAAACTATAGATCAGAAGATGAAATGTGAGAGCATGCAGAAACCCAAGGTGTTCCATTCCATTATTAATTCAAAGCTTGATTGATTCTGTTCGCTCGGGGTTATTTGGGAATTTCCATTGACGGCTTCGTTGAGTGGAACATTCGAGCTTCTCCTCAGCTGCCCACCACTTCAGCTCATTTCCGAAGGAATCAGCTAGTGCCAGCGGCGCCGCACTGCTGCAAGGTCGACAACAAGGAAGAGGAGCCGCCCCGCCGCCTCATCGCCAGGTCTGAGCCAAAACCTTCGGCGTTCATCTCCAACGTGGGGCGGGGATTAACGTCAGGCCTCATAGCTTTTGGAAAAGAGGTCCTGCCAAACCTGCCGGGAGGAAAAGCCTTCATGGAGGCCGGCAATGTCTACAAATTCCTCAGGGAGGAGGGGATGAGCGGGGACTCAACCTACAGGGCATTCACCGAGAAAATGGCCACCGGCGATGATTCTAATAACAACAAATCTATTGTGACCCATCAACTCAACTCTGAATCGGGAGGAATAGTACAAGTTGCGAATGACATTCATGTATCTATTCAGCAACCTTTCTGCTGTGCTGAAAAAGCTTGCAGCCATGAGCAAGGCTGTACTGATGATCGAAGCGACGACGGAGTAGGGCTGTAATGATGATTGAGACGGAGCAGGTTGATGATACTACGAACGTTTTCTTCCTCTGTTTTTTCTGTTACAGCATTTGTCGTTCGTATTCTTTGATGCATGAGTAGCATCCTTATATACAATTACAAAGGCATCGGTAGATGCTAAACGGTTCCCACTAAACTAGCTACAATTTTAGAAAGGAAAAATAATAAAATAGGAAGAACTTCAAGTGGTAACAACTTCATAGAAATAGAAATGCATACTAGCTAATTAGATCATGGTGAGACGGGGCAGGGCGGACCCGCCCGCATAGGGCGGGGCATGGGTCAACAAGTTTAGACCCGTGCTAGTCACGCGGCGGGGCGGGTCCACCCAGTGAAATCACGGGGCGGGTCCGGCAGTACCCGTCCTGCCCCGACCCATTGCCATGCCTAAGATATACTCATAACATACATTACAATGACTAATTATTTTTCAAGAATCTCTTATAAAAATGTTTTCTCGATCGAATTAAATCTATAGTTTGATCAGAATTAGTCTAAACTGTTTAAATGTAAGTGGTTTGATCTGGTTTAGATCCGTTTTTATTACATGATATCAATCTCATACAAATATGGGAAGTACGGATCTCTAGGCTGCAACGTACAAAGAATATCTCTTACAAGGAAAATTACTTATTACCATATTATTCTTTCTTTCAATTGTAATTATTAGCTTTCCTAGTATTGCACTTGAGACATCGTGTATATATACACAGATGATCACTGGGAGATGTGTTTGTATCCAAACTATTATGAGATGGCAATTACGGCGATTGGCTCGATGAAATGAGCAATGTTTAATATGCCAAAAACAAAATTGGGTTCGTAAATGGGGATTTGCCGATGCCGGAGGCAAAATCTCCTTACTTACCATATTGGCAGCGGGCCAACGCGATGGTTAAGGCGTGGCTCAACAGTAGCATGGAACTAGAATTACGACAAAGCGTCAAATTCAAGACGGCGCATGAAATCACAAATCTGGACGGACCTTGAAGAACGGTTTGGAAAGGGTAGCGCCCTGCGAGTCTATGAATTAAGATGTTCACTTGGAGCCATCCAGCTAGACAGTCAGTCTGTGTCGGCCTATTTCAGTCGACTCCGGCGCATTTGGGACGAAATGGCGTCAATCTCAAAAGACCAAACTTGTTCCTGCGGAAAGTGTTCCTGTGTTATCACTAAAAAACTCAATGAAGCATGTGATCGGGATCATTAATTTGATTTTTAATGGTTTTGGATGAGTATTATGGGACACTCAAATCTCAAATTCTTGCTACCCGATCTATACCAACTCTGACCACAGCTTATCACCTTATTTCCAAGGGAGAGCAGCACCGTGTCATAGCGACATCACGCAAGGCAGCAACTGAGAACTTAGCCGCCTTCCAGGCGCAAACTAAATCATATTCCGAACCCAACCAAAGAACAGGTGCATGTGACAGCCGTTGTTGTACCCACTGCAGCAAATCCAATCACACATTGGAGACATGTTTTGAGATCATTGGTTATCCTGCAAGTTGGAACGTACGTGATAAAGATGTCAAGAACAAGGGCCCACATTATGTTCGCTCCAATGATTGCAGGAGTAATTCACATAAAAGGTTTGGTCAACCCCACATTGCACATGTTGACCAGGTTGACTCACGTATGCTTGGTCTTTCAAGTGAACAACTTGAACGCTTAGCCTAAATTGTGTGTACTGAATTTAAAGGATCAGTTCCTGAGGAATCTTTTGCCACACATGCCAATATGGCAGGTACTACAAATTTTCGGCCAACATGGATCATAGACTCCGGGGCGACGGATCATATCACATATGATGAATCTTTATTAACTCATGTCATGGCAAACCCATCAGAGTCTGCGGTTCGAATACCCAATGGTGACTTAGTGCCAGTACATTCTGTTGGCAGTGTTGTTTTATCAAATGGAATGACATTATCTCGTGTTTTACACATTCCATCTCTTCAATGCAATTTATTATCTGTCAGTCGTCTCATAAATGAGAATAATTGTGCACTTATTTTTACAGGGATATTTGTGTCTTGCAGGCCTTACCCTCAAGGAAGCTGATGGGAGTGGGTAGATTTCACAATGGCTTATACTATTTGGAGCCTTTCACTGGTGAGCGGGTGGCAATGTCAGTTTCACCGCATTGGGGGGGGGGGGGGGTCAATTGTTGTTCCCTCACCGGCGCACATTATTTTCTTTCTATCGTTGATGATTTTACCCATGGAGTTTGGGTTTATCTTATGAAAAATAAGTCTGATGTTAGGCATTTTCTAATGCATTTTTATAATATGGTACGTAGTTACGTAAGCAATTTGGTCAGAAAATCAAATGTATTCAGACCGACAATGGAGTTGAGTTCCAAACCCACCCCTTACTTGATTTTTATAGTGCTCATGGAGTCATCTTAAAAACCTCTTGCACTGACTCACCGCAACAAAACGGCGTGGTAGAGCGTAAGCATCACCACATTCTTGAAATAGCTAGAGCTTTGCGTTTTTAATCTGAGTTACCAGTTGAATTTTGGGGTGAATGCATTCTCACTGCGGTACATATTATCAATAGGTGGACGGCACCCATCATCTCAAATAAAACTCCTTATGAATTACCATTTCATAAGGCTCCTAACTACATGCACCTTCGGAGTTTTGGGTGCCTATTCTATGCACACAATAACAGGCGAAAAGATAAGTTTGACGAAAGGGGGAGCCCTTGCATTTTTGTGGGTTATCGTGATGGACAAAAAGCTTATAGAGTTTTTTTATTTAAGAACACGGAAACTATATAGTTCAAGGGATGTCACTTTTTTTGAACATATTTTTCCGTTCAAAACTATCATTGATACAGGTGATTTCGACACGCTTGTGAACATGGAACTTGACAATATTGTTGGCCGACATAGCCCCTCTTCTATTCCAAGCACCATACGGCCTGTTACCCGGAATCCCAGCCCCATAACTCCACCAAGTCCACTGCCAGATGTGAATCCTCCCATGGCACCAATTGACGACATGCAATCTTCTCAGCCGGTACCCCCTACCAGTGATCAACAAAATAATAGTGGTGGATCCCACGAGCCTTCACATAATGACATGCAGTTTTTTGAACAAGTTAGTGATCCAGCCAATGTTGTTGGTATATGAAGAAGCGATAGTAATAGGCGACGACCTAAACATTTGGAGGCTTTTGATATTACATTGCCACCTTCGCTCACCGATTGTACTCCTCCTTCGGCTAAATCAACGGTACATCCTCTTGACCAAATTGTTACGTACAAATTTTTTTCTACCACCCATCAGGCTTTTTTAGCGGCCATCACGTCTCGTGATGAGCCAATTTTTTTTTTTCAAGCTATTCAAGATCCTAGGTGGAGGGAAGCCATGCAAAAGGAGATCGATGCACTAGAAGCACATGGTACATGGGTTCTAGTTCCACCACCGCTCGACAAGAAGATTGTAGACTCCAAATGGGTCTATAAAATTAAATACAAACCAAATGGTGAAGTGGAGCGGTACAAAGCTCGACTTGTGGCCAAAGACTTTACTCAAATTGAGGGTGTGAATTTTAATGAGACTTTTGCCTCTGTAGCCAAGCTAGTCACAATTTGATGCTTACTTGTAGTTGCGGCTAAAAATAATTGGCTTGTTCATCAACTTGACGTAAATAATGCCTTTTTACACGATGACCTTCATGAAAATCTCTACATGAAAATTCCGCAAGGCTTTGCTAAATCGGGCGATCATCGAGTGTGCAAACTACAAAAATCCTTATATGGGCTTCGTCAGGCCTCTCGGAATTGATATGAGAAATTTACTCAAGCTCTTGGTCTCATTGGCTTTCGCCAATCCCGACCTGATCATTCTCTCTATGTCTACCGCCGCGACTCTATTTACACTGTTGCACTCATCTATGTTGACGATGTGTTACTCGCCGGTAACAATTTAGCTCACATAAATCACATCAAGCAACACCTTGATCATCAGTTTATTATCAAAGATCTCGGCCCCCTCAAGTATTTCCTTGGAATCGAAGTAGCTCGATCACCTTATGGTTTTGTCCTTAGCCAACGCAAATATACATTAGATATCCTCCAAGAGTGGCATGCAGGGCAGTTGCCCAAGTTTATTTCCCATGGATCAAAACCTTGAATTGCGTCCTATGGACGACAGCCCTCCTATCGATGCCTCCATGTATCGATGGCTCATTGGCCGCCTATTATATCTCACAGTGACACGTCCTAACATTGTGTTTGCGGTTAATCAATTGAGCCAATTTCTTTCAGAGCCCCGTCAAACACACCTCGACGCTGCACACTGCATTTTGCGTTACTTAAAGGCTACGTTTCCGTCCTAAAAGTTTAAAGTATGATATAAATATACAGTTTCCGTCCTAAAAGGACAACCTGATAGGAGGAGTAGCCCAAAGCCTTATATAGTGTTTAATTGTTTTATAACTTTCCGGTGTGGGAGAAATGCTTTAACATATTTCATCTGTTCTTTAAAAGTTACAACATTGGAGTTTTTGCATTATTCACACATACCTTACTTTGATTACGATTTTCTAATAATATATTCTCTCCGTCCCGTTGGGATGTTCCCGCTTTCCTTTTTAGCAGTCCCAAAAATAAGTTCCCATTTCCCTAAATGGAAAGTTATCCTACATCAAAACAGTGCAAAACAGTGTCAAACTGTGTTGAAACAGTAAAATTTACCCCCTAGTAAGTTTATTTCCTTAATATGTGTGTAGGTCAAACCGGAAACATCCCAACGGGACGGAGGTAGTATATAATCAAATTATTATATATAAGATGTTATTAAATTTCTATTAATGTAAATTTCAAAAATATTAATTTCTTCTCGTTAAAAAAATACTCCGTATTATTTTTTTCAATATTCACTAATACGTAATTAAATATAATTACAACGAAAATTGTCCGTCGACAAACGTGAAAGTCAAATTGTTGCAACTATTAAAGAACATACGAAGTATAAGATCGAGAGGTGATCCTAGGGATGGAGGTGTGCGTTAACCGGGGGGCCTTGCCCCCTCCCAACCTTTTTATTGCATTAAATTTTATCTAATAATTTTTTAGGCCCACCTCAACTTTTATTTATTTTAATGAGATATCATGAATCACTTTGATTATCTCCCAATTTTTAATACCCCTCCGTCCCATAAAATAGTTCTCGCATTGACTTGGATCGGAGTTTAAGAAAGTGGGAATAAAGTCGAAATGTATGGTTGTGATTGAGTAGAAAAAATGTAAATGAATGTGAGCCACACACTTTTTCGAAAAGGCAAATGTGAACTATTTTTTGGGACGACCCAAAAAGAAAACCGGGAACTATTTTGCGGGACGGAGAGAGTATTAAATACAAAAATCTCCATCATCAAGTGGCCTCCGCCCTATTTTGGAGATGTAAATGTGTAAATGTGTAATTATTTCACCACAAAATAAATACTCCGGTAAATTACATTGAACGATAAAGTGTAGAGCTAAAACAAATACAAGAAATGTATTGTCAAAACTAAATGGTGTCCCTAGGTAGCTAGGTGATGCAATTGGATTACTCTTCCCCTTGTGAACAGGAAAGGGTTGTAGCCATCCCATATACCCATGCAATACGGTCTATATTTGATTGTCATAATGTGCTTTTAACTTTACAAATCCCGGCTTTATACGGCTTTGGCAATGCCATAATTCACAAAAAACACACTGTAAACTGGAGGACAAATCGAAGCGCCTTCCTGCGGTCCATATATCCATTTCTTGCTGGCACTGACTAGTGGAGATACACCACATGCATGACTCTCAGAAAGGTTTTCTACGTCTTACTCCCCACTTTATTTTTATAGTTTAAATACTCCCGTTTCAAAATGATTGGCCAAATTTTCTTTTTTTGGCCGTCCAAAAAAGGTTTGTCATTTCCATTTAAAGTAAGGAATATGAGGCTAAAATTAATTCTCTCTCCTCTGCACAAATTTCAACCACACAATTTTTACTTTATTAATTCACGTGCAAGTCAACATTGACCAACGATTTTGGCAGGGAGGGAGTAAAACTTATGGAGTACTACTTTACCAATCCTCCTGATGGATGATATACTTTGAGAAAATTGTGTTCAAGTATAATTATTAATCAATATGCTACCCCACCCATAAACGGATAGAGAACATTTTAACAAAGATACTCAACATTTTCTAAGTTGATTGCAAAAAAATTAGGAGATTGACTCAGACATATATTTGAATTATATTGAATCGATGACTTCGTGCGAAATAGTTTGTACCAAAATATTTTTGACATGGATTTGGTTTATCTCTGCCTTTTCCTCTATGAATTTTAGTGAACCTTATTAAAAATATCTGTCAATCCTGTGTTCTTTATCGTGATTATACTCCGTATAATGAATAAAGCATGCCTTTGCGAATAACTTTTTCCAATGCATACCCAATGTACAAAGTAGCATATAAAGGATGTGTCAAATAACTAATTAGTTATTTGAATGGAAAAATCTAATGTTTATTTAAGTCTGATCTAATCTAATTTATGTATATTATGTGTGTACTGTTATTATTCAAATCTGGTTTGATAAAAAAAACTCCATGAAAACGTAAAAATAATTGAATATACAAAACTCTCATACTTTATACCCCATAAAACTACTTCGTATGATTTACAAATATTAATATTTAATTGCCAAATTTTTAGGCTATTACAGCTGATCCTATCATTCGTGGGCACAGAAGAGCCAAAACACTTTTCACACTTTATTTGAGGTTAAAATGAACCAAAAAGATATTTTAAAGGAGATCGTTGTATATACTACCGTCTACGAGGCCATTTGAAACCACTGTTTTTCGGCTTATTAGACTTATCAATCAACTTTTTCACCAAACACGCAATTTTTGCTTTTGCGTGGTGAATTGTGTAATAAGCATAAAAAGTAAGGTTGAAGTTACTTTTCTGGCTGTATTGGCTGAAGTTACTGTAGATGACCATTTTAGCTATTTTTACATATAATTTTTTCTTTATTTTATTAATAAAATATATTTTAAAAATAATTTTTTCTTAAATCAGCAGAATCAACCAATGCATCCACTTCAGCCAAAACTTCATAAATTTCAGCAGAATCAGCCAAATCAGCCGATTTTCATGCTACCAAACGGACTCTATGTATAATATATGCTAGAATCACATTTGTGTACAAACAACATTTATTTATATAATGACCAAATTTTGTAACTTCTTCGACCGAATACAAAAACCAGTGAAACATCATAATTAAACAAGTTGAAGAGAAAGGAAACGAGTATTTCATTGTCGTCCAAATTGTAATTGTAATAATGTGATTAGAAATAATAATGTGATAGACAACTACAATATACCAAGAATTTATTAGGTCATGGGCGAATTGAAGTGACGAACAAAAGCGCTATACCATATACCAAGTAATGCGGAATTATTATTTTTCTTTTGAAAACACATAACTTAATTCATATTAAAATCGAGAACCAGATACAAAGCCGCCACATTAAAGACTACATTGGGATGAGACATAGAGCAGAAAGATCGATGAAAAACGACCCAACTCGCTAACCCCACAAGATGGTAGACTGCACTAACAACACTGTTGCACCTGCTACTAGAATGAATAATAAAAGTAACTAAAGAGTTCTGGAAAAAAGAGCAATAATAAGAAAAACGAGATCCAGTTTTTCCAGCCACCGGTAAGGAAAGTGCGGTTTGTCCAGCCACCGTCAAAGGTTCATCTTCTTTGTCATAGAGGTCCCCCATCACTGGCTTGACAGAGTCAACCGCCACTTCTTCTCGACTCACAAGTTTTTCATCTCTATTTTCTTGGATGTCCTCATCAATGGCCACTTCTACCGCCCTACATTTTTTATGGTCTTCCTTCAGATGCATTACCTCCTCACCATTGGAGGTTAAACCTTGTACCACATAGCTACCCGGGGTTACCATATCTCCTCTTGAGTTGCACACACTTTCCACCTTTCCCTGCTTGGGTATTAACCACCTGTTCCCTGGATGCACTCCACACCGTCTCATATCAGCACGTAGCCATGACCCAAATGGCTTCTCCCCAGTCCAGTGACAGTTGTGTAAATTAGATAGGCAGAAACGGTCAATATGGCCGAGTAAACCACATACATAGCAAAATTTAGGAAGTCTCTCATATCTAAAATCTGCCCATGTCCAGTTATCTCCTTCTTGTCTAACCTGCAATCTTTGAGCCAAAACTATATTAATATTAATTGTAACTCTTATGCGCAAGATCAATCAGCTGTGTTTACCCCCAAGATAACGCTCATCTACTTTGACAAACTTCCCTATGCTGTTTCCAATTCCATGGGCAACTTTAGCTGTCATATACCCCAAGGTAAATTATGAACATGTACCCAAAAATCTGCACAGTCCAAGGACATTCCAGAAAGTCTATTAGTACGCCCTAAGCGCCGAATCACTACTAAGTTCTGGTCAAAAGACCAATGACCCTCCTCGACTACGCGGTTAATGTCTGCTTCATGATAAAACTGGAGAAGAAATTTAGAAGTACCAATCTCCTCAATAGTGACACCCCGAACCGGCCTTCAGACCTTGACCATAGTTTCACAAAGAGAAATTGGCCGGACAGATTTATCTGTAACCACCCTTGCCACCGCTAAGAAATAGATTCCGCCCTCAACTTCCCCTTTAACCCCGACCGGGTCTGCTTTCAAGACTAAGAAGCTGTTCCGTTCACCTGATCTGAATGTTTCTGATTTGAATTTTTTAAGTTCTGATCTGATCTGATCTGAATTTTTCTGATCTGATCTGATCTGAATCTTTCTGATCTGATCTGATCTGATCTGAATCTTTCTGATCTGATCTGAATCTTTCTGATCTGATTTGAATGTTGCTGAACTGATCTGAATGTTGCTGATCTGATCTGATCTGATCTGATCTGATCTGATCTGAATGTTTCTGATCTGATCTGAATGTTTCTGATCTGATATGAATTCTTCTGATCTGAATCTTTCTGATCTGATTTGAATATTTCTATAATTGTAATTGTAATTACAATTATAATTATTAGATTTATAATTGTAATTAAAAATATAACTTAAATAAAATTACAATTATAATCATAATTAAAAAAAATTAAAATTAAATTTAAAATTATAATAATTATACCAATTACACTAATTATAAATACAGATACAATTATAAATGTAATTATATTTTTAATTATGATTAATTTTATAATTATTATTATTATTGTAATTATAATTATAATATTTATTTGTATAGTCATAATTATGTCTATAATTACTAATTTAAATATATAATTACTCCGAAGTAATAATAATTACAACAATAACAACAAGAACAACAGTCATATTAATAATACAGTCATATTAATATTAATGATGATTATAATTATAATTACATTGTAAATCATAATTATAATTATAATTATAAATATATTATATTATATTATATTATATTATATTATATTATATTATATTATATTATATTATATTATATTATATTATATTATATTATATTATATTATATTATATTATATTATATTATATTATATTATATTATATTATATTATATTATATTATATTATATTATATTATATTATATTATAATATATTATATTATATTATATTATATTATATTATATTATATTATATTATATTATATTATATTATATTATATTATATTATATTATATTATATTATATTATATTATATTATATTATATTATATTATATTATATTATATTATATTATATTATATAATATTATATTATATTATTATACTATAATAATAATTTTATATTATTAACATTATTATTATATTATTATTAATAATATTATTATATTAATATATTAATATTATTAACAATAACTATAATATAATAATCATAATTAATATAATAATAAAAGTGATAAATCATGTTTGAATTTTTTGACCTGATCTGATCTGAATGTTTCTGATCTTATCTGAATGTTTCTGATCTGGTCTGATCTGGTCTGAATCTTTCTGATCTGATCTGAATGTTGCTGATCTGATCTGAATGTTGCTGATCTGATCTAAATCTTTCTGATCTGATCTGATCTGAATCTTTCTGATCTGATCTGATCTGATCTGAATAAAATAAGATTAAGGAATAAGTAATAAGATTAAGACGAACTGAACAGCTTCTAAACCCTTGTTTTCCTCCTCAGCAATAGAGATTTTATTGTACGGCCCAACAAGCGTATCCATGGTGGATGTCAAAATTTAATAAATCAATATACCAGAAAGCAACCAAACTAATGAAACCAACACCGAAGCCTCTACACAATGGCTAAAACAAATTAAAGCCTTTATCCCACTACTTGATTTCTAGCAGAAACTAGAAGACAATTCCCCTTCAATCAAACAACCAGCAACCAAACAAAATCGTCCATAGAGGAACACAGATGGAAACAACTACGGCAACAAAGTGTCGTACCAGAAAACGAGCACAAAGCTCGTGACAGCAACTCAAACAAAGAGAGAGCGAAGAAACTAAAACAAAATAAAGCAAACGATGAGAGGCAACTTGAAGCAGAAGATAAATGAAATCTGAAACGCCGGTAATCAGCCCTCCAGCGATCGATCGATCCGAAGGGCGGCGCTCGGCTAGGGTTCTTTCATTCTCGCTCCACGACTTTTGGTTCCCAGGTCTTTAACCTATTCGTCCGTCGAGTATTAAGAGATCTACACGCAAACAACACTTTTAGTACCAAACTGCAGCGAGTCGGCGTTCCATCCACCCTTTGCTAAAGTACGCTGCACTCAGACCCTTTCATTGCGGGTGGAGCTTTTTACTCCGGAACTATTATTAATTGTTTGTACAATATACTCCGGACATCTTACGAAATACCGGACTAGGATTTATTTTTAAAAAAAATAGGGTTGATAGTAGGGCAAATGGTTAACTATGTTTTTAATTGATTTGGTTCAAGTCTTAATAAATCACCAATATTAGACCAGATCAGACTAAAATAGATTTAACCTCATTTTGAGTCTTACGGTGTACAAAATTCACCCAAAACACAAAAAAAAACCGTGATTGTCATGGATTTAGGCACGGATTTACCGATTTTTTGTGCCAAAGTGTTTTTGGCACGGATTTGGCATAATCCCTGCCCAAATCCCTACCAAAATCTCTGCCAATCCCGTATTTTTTTGTAGTGATAGACATTTCCCAGATGTACAAAATAGTTAAAAAAATATCAATCCAACAATAAAAGACATCTCAAGAATTTAAGATATTTCTGTAATTTGTAAGTCATTAAGGATTTCAAGCAACGAAAACTCATTAATAAATTAGGGACAATTATTCCTATTCAAGATGGACTTCTATTTAGGATAATTAACGGGGTGTTTGGAACCGATTTTGCTTCTACTTCTTTTTTAAAACAAAAGCAGAATTAGAATAAGTTTTAAGCTGCTGGTATACACCAGTTTCTAAAAAAACTGCTTCTAGGAGTAAATTAGAGTAACAGAAGTACTTATACAATTTCATCCATGCACTGCAACTTTTACTTCTGCTCCTAATTCCCTTTTACTCCCACGTGCATGTCTTTTCACATGAAAAATATTATAGGTACCCCATTTTGGGGTACTCCATTTGTACACCCCTAATGTGTGACTCAAATGAGACAATTCATTTAACTTGGGGGAACTCATTTAAACGATGGCTTCATTTAAACTACACAACGTCACAAAGGGTGTGGTATAAAAGGGTACTCAAAAATCAAAATGGGGTAGACGGTACACCAAGTATAGTACTCCCTCTGTAACAAAAAAATCTTTCCACTTTCCTTTTTCGTCCGTAACAAAATAAATCTTCTCATTTCTCAATCTTCCCATCATACCCTCAATAATTTTAAAAATAATACACTATTACAACTACTTTTTTTGGATCCATCCCCCATTCCATCACATTATTTCACTATCTTCCTATCATACCCTCAATAATTTATATTGTCTATCACTATTCTTAATCTACCCACTTTTGAAGTGGGAAGATCTTAAAGTTACGGAGGGAGTACTACGTAAGACTCTTTTCACATAGGCCGGACAACCATACTACAGTGAATTATTGCTCTCAAGTCTCAATTGATATACTCCCTCCATCCGGCAAAGAAGTTCCCGGTTTGACCTACACATATTAAGGAAATAAACTTACGAGAGGGTAAATTTTACTGTCTTGACATTGTTTTGACACTGTTTGGCACTGTTTTGATGTAGGATAACTTTCCATTTAAGGAAAGGACAATTCTTTTTGGGACTGCTAAAAAGGAAAGCGTGATCTTCTTTGCGGGACGGAATGAGTATACCCCATAGTCCGTACTACGTACAAGCTACTCCTTAGGCTATCCGCAATGCAAGGAAGTGAAAACCCAAATTTGATGTTTTCACCCCAATTTAAGTTGCAACCCAAGCCAAAATGAGTATAGCAAGGTCTTGTAATGGGTTGGGGAGACCCCTTGCGTGGGGATATAGCCGCCGGATTGACTCTTGGAGAGAGAGAGAAATAGTTTCCTCGGTGTGCCAAGCAAAGAAAAAAATGTGAGCTCCTCGAAAGATAGAAATCCCAATTTTTTAAAAAATGGTATAACCTTTTTATTAATGATTCAATTTTTACAAATAATATATCATATATATTTTAATGGTATAACTTTTTATGATCTTTCATATGACACCAATATCATATATATATATATATATATATATATATATATATATATATATATATATATATATAATTAAAAAAAATATGATGATTTATCTGATGGAGATCTTTAGACTCAAAATTATTCTTAAGTAGCTCCAAATGTTAAAAACAATATCTCATGTATAATTTTTTACACATTTTGATTATGTTTTTAAAATATAGGCCTGAAATAACAAAAAAAATAAACTCTAAATTTATTTATTTTTACATCGAAATGCTTGAGTTTTTAAATTATAATTATTCGTAAAAATAAAATTGTCACTTAGACGATGTAAAATAAAAAATGTAAGGATTTATGCATTTCATTATAAAACAATATGTCCTGAGTCAATATATTGACGGTACTGGGTTGCAGGAAAAAACTGAATTGATTGAATGAATACGTATAAAAAGGTGGGGGATTAAATTTATTGACGGGCTGAGTTATGGTTAGCCTTATAGATTTCTCAATCAATAATTTAGCATGTATTTTGATTTTTAATCGTACGCTTGAACAAGACAGGAGGGGAAGGACGAACCGTATTCATGCACGTGTACTTGTACTCTCATAGTCTCATAGAGTTCGAAGGAATTTACATTATTCTAATACTATCTTCCTAATATTCATATCTTCTCATTTAAAAGTATGCAGAATTTAAATAGTGAAATGCGATATAAATTATTGAGAGTATGATGAGAAGATAATGAGATAATATGTTAGAATCAGGATAAATAAAAACAATAGTTACACTACTGAGTGATATATTATTTTCAAAATTATTGAAAGTTGATGAGAATGTTTAGAAATAAGAAAATATGAATTACAATTGAAAAGAGAAAGTGAAAAGATATAAATCTCTTGCGGACTACATTTAGGGGGTGTTTGGAACTGATTCTGCTTCTGCTTCTTTTTTAAAAGTAGAAGCAGAATCAGAATCAGTTTTCAGAAGCTGGTACCTCCCACCTTCTAAAAAAACTGATTCTAAGAGTAAATTAGAGCTCCAGAAGTGCTTCTGGAATTTCATCCAAACACTTCAGCTTCTGCTTCTGCTCCCTGAAGGAGCAGAATCAGTTTAGAGAATCAGATCCAAACACCCCCTTAATTCATAAATGGAGATCGTGAATCTTACATCAGACTCATAACATGACCCTTCTCTCATGCTAGACACACAAAAATAAAAAATTCGCTTCACTTTTTTAACAGACATAAAGACTTCAAAATTGGGTGATTTTTTTCACTAAACATACTAGAGCTTCAAACCAATTATCGGCATTACAAATCTCAATCACTCCAATCGTAGTCAATCTAAATATCATAAGATCGATACAAAAAAACACAAAAATAAAAATGAGAGAAATAGTGGTTTTCCACGCCCCCCTCCCCCCTAGCTCGTGTGGTTTATCTGGGGAAAAAGTGATTTTTTGTTTAAAATTTGATGTAAAATTAAGCGAAAATCTTCGATTAGTCAAACTTCATCTTGAATTGCCATCTTCCAATCCCGATCAATTCATTCACGTACTCCATTACGGTGGTTCAGGAGCGGAACATGTCATTGATACCTTTAGTTGAAGATTGAAACGTCACAGATTGATAAGAATTCACAACCATCACCTTTTCTTCTACCATTGACAAACGATCACATGCTTGCTCCAAATCTTCCCAATTATTCGTCCTTAAAAAGTGTTATTGCATGTCAATGCTTCTGCCCACACATGAATGAAACATTTCCATTCCCCGATAAAATAGCCAAAACTCTTCCTTTCGGGCCAAGAAATGTCCAAGCGCTTTTTAAAGATATGAAAATAACTCCCTTCATCCCGTTGAACGGTTCGTACTTTCTTTATTTGGGTGTCTGATTTAAAGGTTCTAATTCCATTTTAGGAAATAATCTACTCTCTTTAATTACATATTTACTTACATTTCTCTTTCTTATTCATCACATGTCAAGTCTAACGATTTTCTCTCCCCCAACTTATCTTCCTTTAATTACTTTCACCTTATATGTTTAATTTTTCTAAATATTCTTTTCTCTCTCTCTTTACCCAAATTACTTTATTTAGACACTTCACCTAAAAAATCGTGTCATTTACTCATGGGAACTTTCCAATGGGACGTAGGATATTATATTTATATTTATAATTTCATGTTGATTTAAATACTCCTTACTTTGTTGGAGTTGGATATTTTAATGAAAAAATCATTTAAAATTAAATGTAAAGTACAGAGTATTCCTTAAGTGAGTTCGTATACTGTGGGAGCGGCTCACGGTGAGCATCCGGCTCCCGGTCTTCTTCTTCTTCTTCTTCTTCTTCTTCTTTTGTTCAGTGGCGCACAGGCGGTTGTAATTCGTGTTTAAATCAATGTAACTCACATTGATAAGAAATGTAACCTGAGTCAAGTTGAAATGTGAGTTGTCTAAACATGAATTTCAATGTAAATAATGAAAAAAGGAGTCTAATTACCAAATTATTTTACATAAATAGTGTAGATGTTTTGTTTTTAATGTCAGGGCCATTAAAACCGATTTTTAATAATAAAAAATCATTTTTGTTTAAACAATAGGGGTTTATTTTGTTGTGTAACACGCATTGTTTTATGATGTAACTTATTGAAAAATATGTAAATCACGTGTAAGCAATATGTAACTTATTGAAAAAAATTGAAATGTAAATCACGTGTTACACAATGTAACTTTAGCCAAACCGAAATTTATTCAAGTGTATGTCAAATGTAAGTCTATACTATCAGCAAAGCAAGCAAATAGCAGAGTAATTAATAAACAAACGTTTGCTATCTGTGGATATATTTGCTCCAATATAAATACCCCAAATTAAAGTCCAGCAATTGGCTCCAAATTATGCTTACTCCGTAAATGTTACATATACCCAAAACATCCAAATTGATCCATTGGTGTTTCTGAGGAAAGAGCGCTCTTAGAGAAGGCGCTAGCTCTCAAGATGTACAAGCTGTAGGCAGCGATGGCCAGAGTTTCGACAAACGGCCGGACCCAGAAGAAAGAAAGACCCAGAAGAACGACCAGACAACAGCCCTTCTCCGTAGCTTTTGCTCCAGCTGTTTGCCGTTGAGGATTCTAAAAAAGTCGTCAAACACCAGAAACAAATCGCAGAGCGCATGTAGTTGGGGGAAGGAGAAGCGCGGTAGAAGCATGTCTGCTACGTTCGTGGATGAAAGGGAAATAGGTGGGAATGATGCTTTGCGCACTATTTTAATGGTAAAACAATATAATATTGGTATCGGTATACCGTGTGCATATTATAATGATCTCACGATATAATTTGCGAGTAAAATTTATTTACCAAAAATAGGACTAGAGTTATCATGCTTGTAGACTTGTAGTGTCATTAAATATAACTTGAATTGGCAATTGATAACTTTATTTGCGGATAACTTGAATTGGCAATTGATGAGCCCGTTTGGTAGCACCAAAATCGGCTGTTTTGGCTGATTCTGCTGAAATTTATGATATTCTGGCTGCAGTGGCTGTTTTGGCTGATTCTGCTGATTTAAGAAAAAAATATTTTAAAAATATATTTTATTAATAAATTAAAGAAAAAATTATATGTAAAAATAGCTAAAATGGTCCTCTACAGTAACTTCAGCCAATACAGCCAGAAAAGTAACTCCAACCTTACTTTTTCGGCTTATTACACAATTCAGCGCGCGAAAGTAAAAGTTACGTGTTTGGTGAAAAAGCTGGCTGATAAGCCTGATAAGCCGAAAACAGAGTTCTCCAAACGGGCTCGATAACTTTATTTGCGGAGATTTATAATGGACACAGACCTATTTGTTGGATCATTAATATGAATTAAAAACCTCTGGAATAATTCCCGGTTTAGAAATTTAACGCAGACGTCCAATTTACTCCGGACTACTTCATAATCCGTATTAAATACGAGGAATAATAAATGAAGAACTAAAATTATTATACGTACGGACTTAAAGAAGCCGAAACTGACGTTCGAACAACTACGGTCAACGCGTTTTCCTATCTTTACCAAAGTCTCCACCAGGTCAGCAAAGGCTTCTAGCCTTGCAAACGTCTGTCCCCACCACCATCCCTCCACGCAGACAGATTGATGCTGACATGTCATCCCATTTCCACTTGCTCCCTCCTATAAAATCGTGCCCTGCTCTCAACCCTTCAAACAGTTTCCTCATAAATTCCTTCTTCTTCACTCTTTCAATTCCGTCTTTCTTTCACCATGGCTTATTGGCTGATTCTACCGATTTAAAAAAAATTGAAAATATATTGAAAAAATGACGGATATGATACCGTGAGCTTCCTTGTGGACAGAAATAAGACACATTTTAGAATTAGACAAAAATCTAACTTAATATTAACAATTGGACTCAAATACCCTAATTAACCCATCTCTCCATCAATCCAAATCTCGGTTCCAGACTTCCGAATCTCAGTTCCAAACCTCCATCGCCCAAAACAACAATCGGATCTCCATCTCCGTAAGTCATCCGCACCTCATCGCCGGAAGAGACAGTCGCGCCTCCATCTAGCATTTCACTGTGACCGTTCGACCTCCTCTGATCCGCATCGCACCCCGACAGTTCAACTGCCGCACCTCCATCACCAAACTTTCTTCTCCTCTTCTCTTTGAATTTCTGCACAGCAGAGGCGAGCTTTACTCGGCTTCTAAGGCTGGTACGAAGACGATCTTCACTGATCCGGTGGGATGGGGTTTCACGGCGGTGCGAATTAGATCCATGGATGACGGAGGTAGGCTGGCAACTAGGGTTAAGGGTGGTGGTGGTGTGATTGTGGGTGAGGGCCGTTGGATGGGGGCTGAGCGCTGGTGGCTGGGGTTGGCTAACGGCTAGGTTAGATGAGGTGGTGGTGGTCTGGCTGTTGAGAACTAACAATTGGGGCTGGGGGCTGGGACTAAGGGGCTGAGGGTTTGGGACTAAGGGGCTGAGGGCTTGGGACTAAGACTGGGGCAGGGCTAGTGGGGGTGGGGCAAGTTTGTGCTTGTGGTGGTACAACGGTGGCGGTCACGGTTGGTCACTGGAGTCACTATCTGTGGCCGTGACTAGCAGGGTGGTGGCGGTCTCTAGTCGGGGTAGGGACAGTGACTGCACGGGCTACAACAGTGACGGGCCAGGGCGTCAACGTCGGCATTGATTGGCTGAGGCGGGGGAGATGGTTTAAAATTATGTCATTGTATGTAATTGTAACTGCTCGGTGTGGTCACTGCTTGGGTGGTCACCGGAAGGTGGTGGTAGTAATTGTGACTGTAGTCATTAGAGTGATAGTAACAGAGAGGTGGTCACTAGAACGGTAGTCACTGGGATGATAATTATTTGAGCGGTAGTAACTGAAACGGTAGTCACTGGAGCGATAGTAACTGAGACGATGATCACTGGAGCGGAAATAATTGAGAATGTGATCACTGGAGCGGTAGTAACTGAGACGATGTCACTAGAACCATTGTAACTGGAACGGTGGTCACTGGAACGGTAGTAACTGAGACGATAGTCACTGAAATAGTAGTAACTGAGAGTGTTTTCACATAATTTTAAAGTAACAGTTAAAATAATTAGGGCTACTATATTTCAATAAACTGCATTGCGAAAAGTAATAATTAAAATATTTTTTGAACTTCAAAAGAAATTTACTACAAAAGAAAATTGTTAAAAGAAATTTCTAGTATCACGTTATTAAAAGAGTGGTATGTTAATTCATTAATTAGGGGTAAAAAAATAGTGCATTACATTATTACGTTATTAAAGTATACTAGTATAGTACCCGTGCGATGCACGGGAATAAAGTATAACTTTTTCGATATAAAAGAGAAGTTTATTAACACTTCACATGTCTTAATTTAATACTCCTATAATATTACAATTTATGTAGTAATATAAATTGTAATTATATATTCCTATAATATAAAGTAGTTTATTAACACCTCACAAAGTAATTATACACTCAAATATATTTTTTCAATATAAAGGAGTAGTCTATTAACATGCACCTCACTAATTGAAAAATCAGAAACGGAAGAAATTAAAGATGAATATATCCCTATATGGCAATGAGCCGAACTTTGTTTTTCTATATTATTATTATTATTATTATTGTATTTCTCTGCAATATTTTTATTTTTTTAACAACTTCCGAAGTACTTTGTATCCATTTTTTGAGATAAAACTACAATAGTTATATAACATATATACATTTTTGTAAAATATAACATGGCAAAAATTGTAATCAGCATTGATAAAATTAGTCTTCAAAGATGGAATATAAGAGATTTAACATGGAGTTGGTGTTATTCTGCTCTTAAAACCCTCTACAAAATGAAAGTTACACCTCAGAAACTACTTAAAAGATTTGTAAATACAAACACACTATTTACAATTTTCAAATACCTTAATTTCTTAAACTAAAGGGAGTTGTTTGTAAATGCTGTCAAAACAGAAGCACCGTATGTGAAGGTCAAAGAATTGGCAGTTTTTTGCTTCACGGCCAAGTAGGAAGTTGTACCAGACGGAAGAGAAATAACACCGTATTTGAGCAGCAAATTCTGAGTTTTTGAGCTAGGATACAACTCTGAGTGAGTAGATGATTGTGTTAGTATCAATCTCAATACAAATGAAAACAAAGGACCATATGGATTATAGTTAAACAACTCTGTAGTTAATTATAAACTTAATGCTTGCTCATCTTTTAGAAATTAGAAGTCATTTATAAACAAAATGTCATATGCGAAGTATAAGTATAAAATATACTACATATATTTTTTTAGCAGTCAAGTAACCTAATAAATGCTAAATTGATTCCCCCCCAAATAATCGGATATAAACAAAAGATCAATGGCAATTCATAACCAACTATCAAAGGCTAACAGTCTAATGCTTTACTATATGTAGCAACTGCTAACCTTTAACAGACTAATGAGGTTATTGAAATAAACTCATAGTTGCAAAAACATCTTAATGTCATCTTTGGATTTAATTATCTACTGCTTAACTTGGATCAATTTATCAATCTCAGTTTGCATTTCATTATGCTTCTTTGTGGAGCTCAACTATCTTCAAATTCCTACCTCCCTTTACTTTAACTTGACCAACTCATCCTCTAATTTCCAGATTTTGTTGATAGCATCCTGCTTCTTATTGTCAAGGTGATGCATCTCCTTATGAGCTTCATTTAGATCATTCCTTAATAGATCCTCCAACTCCTACCTAATCAAGATCGTTGAGAAAATTCTTTAGAGTTTTTGAAACAATCAAATCCATTATTACCTTGTCTAGATCAGCAGTGAGATCACTAACTTCATCCTACAACTTAACTTTTGCATGTCCAGCCTAATCAGCCCTCAAATAAATTTTCCTTATCCATGCGTAAGCTAATGGTCACTGTTTGAGCATCAACCAAACATTTCATTGACATAGATTTTTCTGGGAAGGAGATTCAAAAAGATGAATTACACTTTCTTCACGCTGTCTAATTCTCCTAAGATCTTCTCTGTCGGTGCATTCGTGCAATGATCAGGATCATCGTCAAACATCTTCTATTTCTTCTTTGGTGTTGCTGCTGTCAGTGATCCCGCAGCTATGGCTTACTGCACTCCCAGACCAGTCAGAAGGCCGAAAGCTTAATGGAGTAGAATCTGATTCCATTTTTATTCCGTCTAAGGAACTAAGAAACCCAGTAACCATAGATAAAACTCACCGAAACTGAAAATGCAAAAACAAATTTCAAGTACATACACAGACACACACACATTGACATATGTAAAGATTCAACATATTAAACATCCAAATAGAATATAAAAAATAAAAAATTACATTTGGACACAATACTTTGAGGTTCACTTATTCCAGCATAAAATCAAAGCCACGGAAGAAAGAAATAAACCAATATAGCTAGCTAGTTGGAGAAGAAAACTCTTTACCTTTCCTGGTTCTCGCAAGTGAAATTAGTGATTGGAACCTATGACCGCTGTTTTCCCAAAGACATCTATCAGCAAAGCGTCATCCGCATTTTCACTCCCTAGCGGTAACTGATACACTTCGCAGCCCCTGAGAAACTCATCGGTGAGTGAAACCTTACACCATTCTTCCCTATTTGTGAGAGAAACTTTGCCGCCCTACCTATCACATCCATGACCAGAACTTTCCGCCGGCCTCGATAAGAAATAGGCTAATGAAATGAGTAACAGAGTACCATATACCACTTTTGCAAGATCATATAAGCGCTTAGTTCGTGATTTGCGTTCGAATCACTAAGTCTGCTTTAATTATATATGCCATGCGTCTGGAGCAAATGACTCCTGAGAAGCCCAAGCATTTTTTGATAGGAGATGAAGAGTCTTGTTACATTTACAATTTTAATTATTGCCGCATAAAACATCATGGGTAACCAAATAGCCGCATAGAACAACACAAACACATTAAATGAGTTAAGGAGTTTTTAAAAGTTGTAACTTAACAGCATTTAATGCTTATAATTAAGAGCCAATGCACTGCTATTTTTTCTCCACCGCTTCAAGTATCCACAAACAAACACTCCTTCCCATAATATTTCGTATTAATTATTTTTGCCTGCTTTGGGATGATGCACTATCCTTAAAACTGACCGTTTAAGATTAAGACACATTAATTGCTTCAATTGGAATAGGCAATAAGCGCTCAAGTTCCCGCTCAAAGTGGCGTTGCACTTTTGCGTTCATATATACTCCCTCCGTCCCGTTGGAATGTTCCCGGTTTGACCTACACACATATTAAGGAAATAAACTTACCAGGGGGTAAATTTTACTGTTTGGACACTGTTTGACACTGTTTTGCACTGTTTGACACTGTTTTGATGTAGGATAACTTTCCATTTAGGGAAATGAGAACTTTCCATTGGGACATCCAAAAAGGAAAGTGGGAACATTCCAACGGGACGGAGGTAGTATATATATATATATATAGATGTTTACAGAAGTACGGAGGCAGGTTATTGGATTAGAGAAGTACACTTAGTAAGGGTAATTTAGAGAAGTATATGATTATTAGTCACATTTTTTGAAATGAAAGAAATGGATTCTTTTTTGTCCATCACTTGTTTTTTAGTAATATTCATGTCAAAACCCCAAATATATTTATTAATATAATAAAGAAAAAGTTATATGTAAAAAAAGCTAAAATGATCAACTACATACAGTAATTTCAACTAATACACCCAGAAAAGTAACTCCAACCTTACATTTTCTGCTTATTACACAATTCAGCGTGTGAAAACAAAAGTTACGTGTTCGGTAAAAAAATTGGTTGATAAGTCTGATAAGCCGAAAAATAGTGTTGTCGAACGGCCTCTAGCTATACCTCAATTAGTTTTTCTAATGAAGCTAAGTAAAAATGACTATTTAACTTTTTCGTGTTACTTTTCCGTTTTTATAAATATACATGTAGTAAATGATCAGTACAATTCTTTTATTAGTTAATGTATTTATTGGTTTAAGTGAGAATTTTAGAAATTTCAGGTCATTTGACCTGGATAATTTTTAGGACCTTTGACGTGGATACATAGGGGTGTTTGGAACTGATTCTGCTCTTGCTTCTTTTTTAAAACAGAAGCAGAATTAGAATCAGTTTGAGATAACCAAAAAGAGAAAATTGATAAAGTCAAAAGAAATTTATTTCTATTTTTATTTTTAACAAGAAATGTGTGTTTTTACTTTAAAATTGTTCAGGAAAAAAATTCAAAGAAACACATTGGTTACAAACATACAATAGCTTAAATAATGTTTTTACTAATTTGGTAAGTGAGAAAATATGCTAAATGGATTTTATTTACCGTATTAAAATGCTCGAAACAATTACTCCGTACATTTTTGTATTGATGATTGAAGCCAATTCATATCAAGGGAATTCATATTTAAATTATCAAAAAAGTTATTTGTACTCACCCTTATACCCACTTCTATATCCACCATTTTTGTGCAATACTTTTTTTGTCTATGAGTTTCGTTCACAGACAATATTTTGTTTATGCAAAATTTGAACAGAAAATAACACATTTTGTTTGTGAACTGCATTCATAGACAAAAAAAAATTCACAAACATGGCGGGTAGATTATCCATTGTCATAGATAATTTAGTCTTTCCCATAGATGATAGATCTAATCTCCACTATGAAAAATGCTTGGTATACACAAAATGTGTACACCTTTTGTGTACACTTGTCTGTCCATCGCAGACAAGTTGTCTGTCACAGAAAACTTAATATGAGTTATCTGTGACAGACAATTTGTCTACGAAGAACAAACTAAAAGGTGTACACCAGCAAAACTGCTCCACTATTGCGTGATCCATGCCCTACACCTGAGCTCATGATAATGTACTTTCCGTCCTTTGAATTTAAGGGCACTCCAGACAAAAAGAAAAAAACTCAAGGCCACCTACCTCGCGCCATCAAGAAGGAATTGAATTGAATAGTCATACATGCATTGACAAATACGGAGTAAGATGTTGGGTCTCGGATAGCTAGGGATCATACAAAATAATTGGATTAGGTACAGCAAAAGGTCATACCCCAATAATTAATTGGATTATACACTTGTATATATCAATTCAATATATGTTCATATTATTTCTTTATAAAGGTGAAATTCGTATATATGTTACGTGTCCCTAATGTAATTTGGATTTTGGAACCATTCATCCATACGATTACGAAGTAGCTGGACTCTCTTGCTTTTACATGCCGCCCTGTACCAACAATAGTGCTGACTATCCCTTCGCCACTCTCTATCCGGCGGGCGGGGGTTTTCCAAGTGGACAATTCCGCCGACGATACTCAGCTGTAATAAGGCACTTGAGATTTATTACTCTATTCTTCAGGATGACACCTTGATTATCCCGCACCAACCGGAATTTTAAACGAGAGGATGTAAATTAGACTTTAATAATATAACGAAAAGTATGATTTTGGTTTAGGTTTTTGTAGGCCTTCCTGCATCTTGCATTTTTTCTTCTTCTTTTCAAATAAATTTCAGCACATGTAAGAAGAACCTTTTAAGCTTGTAAATTAAGAAAATGAGATAAAACACCTAAAGTAACATCTCTTTTTACCGTAGCAACTAGTGAAAATTAAGTAAAATTGAAATCATAAATTTGCTATTGTTTGCAATGGAGCCAAAGACTCATTGTCTTTTGACTTGGAAGATAATGAAATAAAACAAGATGGTTCACTAAACTGTCTGTGCTTCTTTGTTATGAAGTACTCGTATCAGTCAGCCAATGTAATTTTCGACGTGATTTTCACTATGGATCATCCGGAAACAGTCTCTCTTCGCTTTAGTACAGTGATAAGGTTGTGTACATCCAACCACCTTACGCTCTCGTAGGTGGTGATGATGATGATGTATATAAATAAATGAAAAATTAGAGCATGTTTTTTGGTTTATCAGGTTTATCAGCCAACTTTTTCACCAAGCACGTAACTTTTGATTTCGCGCACGAGATTATGTAATAATAAGAAAAAGTAAGACTGGACTTACTTTTATGGCTGTATTGACTGAAGTTAATGTAGATGATAATTTTAGCTGTTTTTCATACGAGTATAATTATTTCTCTATTTTACTAATAAAATATATTTTAAATGTAATTTTTTTCATAAATTAGCAGAATCAGCCAATACCACCATTTCAGCCAGAACTTCATAAATTTCAGCAGTGTCAGCCGATTAAGTCGATTTCTCATTTCTGTGTTACCAAATAGGCTCTTAATGTTTGAATGGTAAGTAAGATCTTTATCAAGAGATGAAGTATAAACTTTATTTGTATAAATATCTAGAAAATGCATAATAATTATTTTGGGATGAATAAAGTATATATAATGTGAGATTATGGTCTTATTGAATTAAAATATGGAGAGTACGTGACATTTACGGATTTACCTCTGTTGACACGACTAAAATTGACCTTTGGAAATCATGCAACTCAATAATCAAAGCTCACGAATGGTAAAGTTGTTACTTGTCTATTCTTTATGGAATAATATCCACTTTTGGTCTTGTGAGTTTTAGATCAATTCTACATTTAATCTACATCTTTCATTTTGTCTACTTTTGATACATAACTATTGTGTTTTTGCCCATATATGGTCCTTCCGGCATTGTTTCCAATTGTTAAAATCACCGGAAAAGGACCACAAACAGTTAAAAAAATATTAGTCAAATATCAAAAGTGGACAAAGTGAAAGACGTGGACTAGATGTGGAATTGGCACAAAACTCGTAGGACCAAAAGTGAAATTACTTCCTTCTTTATTAACTCGTCTTTGTTTCATTTCCCCGCCCGCCGAAAGGCTTTGAGCATTCATGCACGGTATACTTCAATCTTAGCCGTTTCCTGGCATTCCAGCCCAACTGGTTATGAGGTTACCGTGTCTGGTGGGAGGTTTCGAGTTCGAATCCCGCTAGGCACACAAGGGTTTGAAACTCAATATAGTGAGTTTCAACTCTGATTACTCCAAACCCCCAGCCCCCCTCCCTCAAACCCCCTGGAGTAAAAATAAATAAATAAAATCTTAGCCGTTTCTTGGCAAATCCGACGACTGAGATTACGCGCTGCTTATAAAAGGAAGACACGGAGAAGATGGATCTTTTTAAGTCGGGCTGGTTTGGCTGGATCAACGTCAATCATTATTGTGTAGTTGACACATATCTTAATCCTTCATGGACTTTTCTTAATTCATTGATTATCATAACAGTTGGATGTTTATCCTTTGTTTATTAATACCGCTAATGCGGAGCCTATGCTATAATTTAGTTACTTTCAAAATTAACGTAGGCATGCATTTGGCTGGCCGTTTTTGGAGATCAACAGTTAGCACGTAGCGGATTGTCCGTAGCAGGTTCAGTTAGCAGATTTGGCTAGTATTCCCTAGTAAATTGAGTCGTTTGGTTACAAAGTAAACGCTAATACTCAGTATTTGATTAGTTAGCTATTTAATTGTAGCGATTAGTAAGTAATGCCTATTTCAAAATAATAAAATCATACTACCTCCGTTCTTAAATAAGTGCAACATGTGAAATTTTACACTATTCACATGTTATATTTTGACTACATTTTATTTATTGATGTATTAATATATATTTTTGAAAAATATATTGTTAAATTTGTCTCATTGTAAATTTTCAAAAACTGATTTTTTTTAAATTTTTTACTGATAGAGAATTATATATATTAATGGTCAAAGTTGTGTCTCGGCAAGTGTGAAATGTTGACTGTTGCACTTATTTAAGAACGGAGGAAGTATATAATGATGTTATTTACCTTGTTTATATTTCCCGTCTAAAAACACCGAACAACTATTTACCATGCAACGTGAATGTGTTTCCACCGATTAAAAATGTTAAAAAGGTCATTCTTTTCTTTCTAAAACATCATTTTTGAAAGACCCCATTATATTTTAATTTGTACGGAGTAATTTATAGTGGAATTGGATTATCTCGTTCGATCTTAAGAATAATTCTCACTTATTATCTGATATTCAAATTGTTGTTTTCAAGGGGCCGCTACAAACAAGTAACCGTAAACTTAAATCGTATGACAAGATTGAGGAAATTATAGTGATACTTATCCTAATTAATACTAATACTATCGTATTTAATACTAGGTCCTCGTTTGAATGAATGGATATGTATATTATTTGTGCAAACTCTACAAAATAAATGAATAAGGGAACATAAGCCTATGCATTATTATTGAGCACCTAAACCTCTTACGAGTACCAAGTCTATGCATTACGAGTACTATCCTTAGTATCGCAATAGTTGCAACATTGCAAACTATACACTATTCATATAATATGCGTCTATACCTTGACTACATTTTATTTATTAATATATGTGAATTAAAAAGTATCATAATTTGATTTTTAATTATTTTTTACTAATACAGAATCAAATAGGGAAAGTTTCCGAAATGGGACTAAAAAAGATCGAAAATTCCAAAATAGGACTGTCATGTTTTTATTCCCAAAATAGGACTAATTACTGCCAAATTTGGAATATACTGCCATGTTTGAAGTCTGGTACTGCCAAAACATGGCAATAATTAATCATATTTTGGGAATAAAAACATGGAAGTCCTATTTTGGGTAATATCTCAATTAAATATAATAACGGTCAAAGTTTTACATTGGCAAACGTGAAAAAGTAAATGTTGCAACTAAAAAAGAACGGATGAAGTAAAAGAACACACTAATTCATATGGAGTATTAAATAATTCTATGAAAATTCAATTTGTGATTTTGAGACCATATGGAAATTTATATACTATCGTACATACTTGGGTAAACGGTATAAAATAAAGGAATACGGAGTATAATATTCTACTTCGTAGTATACTACTTTTCTGTCCCTTAATACTTTTTCAACTTTTCTTTTTTGATTGTTACACTAACTTTGTCATTTTCCCTTTTTAGTAAAGAATTTGTGGTTTCAGATAATTCTCTCTCTTCTCTGCACAAACATCAACCACACACTTTTTAATTTATTAATCCATGTGCCAGTTAAACTTGACAAAGTTTTAAGGGACGGAGGGAGTACTGTGAACTTGAGCCTATACACCGCTGACGTTAGTGGATCATGACATCATGTCTTGGCTTGGAAATGTTTAGTTTGTGAGACATGCAATAATTATAGTGGTGCAGTCCTAAATTAAGTTCACACTTCAATACTTTTCTCATTTGATAAATTATCTACTACCTCCGGTTTTATTTAATCTTCACACTTTGACTTCACACAAAATAAGGAAAGAAATTTGACTTTATTGTAGAGTACACTGCTGAGGCACTGTTTGACACTGTTTGGCACTGCAGAGACACTGTTTGGCACTGTTGAGACACTGTTTGGCACTGTTTTGATGTAGATTTCTTTGCCAAAAAAGGAAATAAGGAAGTGTGAAGTTTATTTTAGACTGTCCCAAAAAGGAAAGTGTGAAGTTTAATAAAAACCGGAGGGAGTACATCAAAACAGTGCAAAACAGTGTCAAACATTGTTTAAACAGTGCAAAACAGTGTCAAACATTGTTTAAACAGTGCAAAACAGTCCACTTTACGGTAAAGTCAAATTTATTTTATTAATATGTGTGAAGTCAAACCAAGAACTTATTTGGGGGACGGAGGGAGTACTATATACGAATATACGTTTGCATTAGTTAAAAAATTGAAAATACTCTGTAATAGATTTCCATTTTGTCAATGCACAGCTTTGACTAGTATTATAAAAATCAGATTTTGAAAATTTACAATGAGAGAAATTTAATAATATATTTTTTAAAACTAAAATAAAATATTACCTCGTAATAAATAAAACGTAATCAAAATAGAATATGTGAATATTGTAAAATTCATTATGTTGCACTTGTTTAAGAATGGATGTAGTATAAGATAAACATACACTATGATCTTACTTTTATTTTCAAGAATCTCTTATTAAAAATGTTTTACTCATATTGAAATTTTATAGTTTAATCTGTTATGAACTGGTCTAAACTGCTTAAATATTGCTTGGTCTAGTTTAGTATTACCTCTGTCTCGATTTAAGCTTTTCATTGAAAAATCACATGATTATTTTGGCAATAATTAAATAAGATAATAAAGTATAATTTGAAAATAAGTTTGATGGGTATATGACATATATAATGAGATCAATGGAAATGATTGTGATGTTATAAGTGTATTGTTCTTTATTATTTGTTGATTAGTTTATCTTTTAAGGATCTGTTAATTATTTTTTAAAACAGAAATAATAATTTTTTAACTTTGATGTCCAAAAGAAGAAAACAAAATTCTCAAGTTATGACAGAGAGAAGTTGTTTGATTCTAGTCTGATTTGGTCTAATCTAATACTATAAAAGTATAAATTATACTCTCTCCGTCCCGGAAACAACTTCTCATTTTCCTTATTTGGATTTCCCAAAATAAACTTCTCATTTCCTTATTTGGCAAATTATCTACATCAAAATAGTGCAAAACAGTGTCAAACAGTGCCAAACAGTGTCAAAACAGTAAAATTTATCCCTCAACAACTTTATTTCTTTAAAATGTGTGAAAGTCAACCCGAGAACTTGTTTTCGGGACGGAGGGAGTATACATTTATACGTGGTGGAATATGTATGTTTTAACAAATATGGTACATCCAAATGCCCAATAGTGTCGGCGCAGCTCGATTATTTTTAAGAGATTTTACTATCGAGTATTAGAAAAGTGTTTTGTCTCCATGCCATAGTTCCTTGTCATTTTTGGCAACATGTGACTCGACCTAATATGAAATGTGAGAGTTATAACACTTTTTCGTCATCTCAATTTTTTTCCTGTTTAAGTGTTTACTACTCCTATTTAACTTAATTTTTTTATTTATTATTATTAGTAATATTATATGATCATAGAAATCTTTGGGATTGTGCTGTCGTTTATCTATCTCTATCTTATGAGTGCAACTGTGCAAGTATGATTATTTGTTGATTTTATTTACTACTCCGTATATATTTCTGGAGGGAACTACAGCTGATATGCGGAGTAGCCGACTTAACTTAGCTTTCAGAACAAATACAAATGATTGTCAAAACTTTAAAGTAAGATATAAAGCTACGCTTAACAATGAATAACGAAATTTCCTCCCATTCAGGAGAGAAAAAAGAATGAAAGGCTACAAAGACTTTGAATTTCCACCCTTAATTATTTTCTCTCTTTTTTCATACTCCGTACAAGCTAAAATATGTTACTTTTTTCTCCATATTTTACCTCCTTAACTTATTTCATTTCGTTCTTGTAGTTTTCTTTTTCTTTAAACATATAACGTAGATGCAGTCTTAACATATAAGTGATATAACTAATTAGGGATACAAAGTGTTTGAGCGTGTTCCAATGATGCAGTCTTACAACAATTTAAAAATATGAAAGAACGTAGATGCTTATAATATTTTCTAGTAGTTTGACAGGAGGGAAAGTCTGGCTTCTGGAGGGTTCATCGAGCTCTGGCAAATCGGGGGGCGAATCGGGGGTATCCAGATCAGAAGGAAAGATGACAGAAAGGAGAAAGGGTCAAGGACGGAATCTGCTCAAAGCTTCACAAAAGGTGGGGAAGAGCCAAAGGAAGATGTTTTCAAAAGAAGGAAAATCTGGGAGCTGAGACTGAGACAGAGAACGAGAATGAGGAGGACATCATGCTCACATATGGGACAAAAAACGGGTTGGAGGCGGGCTTGGTTCCTTAAGCCCGCCATATACACTGGTTGAAGGTGTGAGGCCGAAAACTGGAAGCCTGGTTCTAGTTGTCTGGTGGCAAAAAGGGCGTTATTTATTCTGCTTTATTTACTGTTTCATCAACTTTAGTTTCTGTTTTGGTTTCTGTTTCTATTTTCTTGTTCTGGTCTGTAAGACGTTGATTTTGGATGTGGGGGATGAGAGGAAATTGGTAACCGTGTTAGGCTTTGTGTTTCCCGATTATGGATCATCAAACTATATGACTACAGTGATTAATTCCAAGTCTGGTTCGAGGGATAACGGTTATCAGCTTCTTTTTTGTCAGTTGACCCATACTCTGAATTATTATTGGTTATTAATTTAACATGACTTCAGTTAAAAAAAGTAGATTTGTCTTAAATTTTTTAGGTCAATATAAATTTTTTCAATATTTTTCTCGATTACAATACTAAGTATTATTTATGTTTTGATCAATAATTTTATACTGCAGTCGTTGAATAGCGTCTGCATATAAGATGCTACTCATCAACAGTCAAAATGAGTATAAAGAAATTTAAGAGCCCGTTTGGCAGCACGAAAATCGGTTGCTTTGGCTAATTTTGCTGAAACTTATGAAATTTTGGATGAAGTGGCCGCATTGGCTGATTCTGCTGATTTAAGAAAAAAATATTTTAAATTATACTCCCTCCGTCCCCTTTTAAATGGGACGGGAGATGGTGGCACGGGTTTTAAGAAAAGTGAGTTTGTGAGGTTGATATTAATTGATAAAGTAAGAATAAAGTAAGAATGATTTTGAGCCACACAAAGTTTAACAAATAAGGTATGGGGCAATTAAATAGGGACATCCCAATATGGTAAAACGAGACATTTAAAAGGGGACGGAGGGAGTATATTTTATTAATAAAATAAAGAAAAATTATATGTAAAAATAGCTAAAATGGTCATCTACAGTAACTTCAGCTAATACAGCCAGAAAAGCAACTTCAACCTTACTTTTTCTGCTTATTACACAATTCAGCGCGTGAAAGCAAAAATTATGTGTTTGGTGAAAAAGTTGGCTGATAAGCTTGATAAGACGAAAAACAGTGTTGAATATATATGGAATGTCATCGAGAGGCCGTTTGGTAACACTATTTTTCGGCTTATAAGGCTTATCAGCCAACTTTTTCACCGAACACGTAATTTTACTCTCGCGCGCTAAATTGTGCAATAAGCTAAAAAAGTAAGGTTGGAGTTACTTTTCTGGCTGTATTGGCTGAAGTTACTGTAGATGACCATTTTAGTTATTTTTACATATAATTTTTTCTTTATTTTATTAATGAAATATATTTTAATTTTTTTTTTCTTAAATCAGCAGAATCAGCCAATGCAGCTACTGCAGCCAGAACTTCATAAATTTCAGCAGAATCAGCCAAAACAGCCAATTTTTGTACTACCAAACGGGCTCCGAATTGGACCACCCTTCCCCATGTTAATATTTTTCAATAGTCTTTTTTACTTTAGAAATCCCAGCTTTATACGGCTTTGGCATGGTATAATTCACAAAAAACAGAGTATGAACTGGATGATATATATACAGCTTTGGCAATGCCACAATTCACACAGCAGATGAGTATGAACTGGATGACATTTTGAAGCGCCGTCCATATATCCATTTCTTGCTGGCATTGACTAGTGGAGACACACCATGACTTTCAAAAAGGCTTTCTACGTCTTACTCGATCTCCACTTTCTTTTCATAGTTAAAATAAAACTTGTTTACTTGTCAGTACCACTTTACCCATCCTCCTGATGGATGGTATGCTTGGAGAAAATTGTCTTAAAGTACAAATATTTCTTGTCTACCCCACCCATTAACGGATAAAGAGATACACAACACTCTCTCCGTCTCATTTTATCTATTTTACTTTTCTTTTTGGATGTCCCAAAATAAGTGTCACATTTCCCTTTTTGAAAAGAAATGCATGATTTACAACATTTCACTTTACTATACTCAAATCTCAACAACAACTTTTATCTTTTCAACCACTTCATAAAAAATTATGCTAAAATCAAAAGAGACACATAAAATGGGATGAATGTACTATAATTTTTTCTACATTTTATGCGGAATACACCATGCCTTTAATTTGGGAATAACTTTTTCCATTCTTCCTTAAAAAGTTCGAATCCCAAACCCCAAGACCTTCTATGCCCCAATCCGACAAGACTTTTGAAAGGTTGTAACTCACGATGACTCAATTGGCCCAATGAGGATAGACTTTGTACTCGTGTGCACCAGAGGTCCAACACCAAAACGCATGAGTTTTAACCTCCACACGATATCTGTGGGTTTCGATCCTTGGTCATTCTTTCAACTTTCTCTCACTCAGCCAACTGAGCTACTCATGCGGGTTGGGAATAACATTTTCCAATCCATAGCCAATGTAGGTAGCGTATAAAGGATGTTTTCACTTAATAGGACTCAAAATTCTAATATTTATTTAAGTCTAATTTGATATGACATAATCTCATACTAAAAATCACATATAAAAGAGAAAAAATCTCATTCTTTTTACCCCGGCCCATAAAACTATGATTTACAAAGATCTTTTTAATTGCCAAAATTTTCTTTATTTTAGGTAAATATAAAGCTGTTCTTGTCTTTTGAAGACTCAGAGGACACAAAAGAATGAACCAATAAGATATTTTAAAGGAGGTCATAGTATGTATAATGTAATACTACGTATACTAGTACACACAACATTTATTATATAATGACCAATTTTTGTAATGTCTTCGATCGAGTACAAAAACAAGTGGAACATCGTACTTAAACAAGTTTAAGAGCATAAAGGAAACGAGTATTTCATAGTCATCCCAATTGTAATTGTAATAATGTGATTAGAAATAATATTGTGATGGACAACTACAATATTAAGCATTTATTAGGTCATGGGCGAATTGAAGTGACCAACAAAAGCACTCCGGTGCTATTGATTTTTATGGCCTACGTACTTACTCGTACAATATATTCCGTACATCTTACGAAATTGGATTTATAATAATAGGGAAATGGTTTAGGTTTAACCATATGGTTTTAATTGAATATATTTTTGTCTTAGATCCGTCATATACAACCAGATCAGACTTAAATAGCTTTGACCTAACTTTGACTTTATAAAATGAGAACATAAGAGACATCTCCCAGATCACGATGGATAAGATAAAAAATATGCCAGACAAAACGTGTTTTGTCTATATAGATAACACGTTTTTCTGCGACAGAAAAAAGTCTTCATAAACAATGTGTACAAGAATGTAAACAGTAAAGTGTGGAGATTGTATAAGAAGAATTGTTGTGTTGTTATTCTTAACTGGTATCTCTAAGCAGTGGCAGAAGTCTTTAAGTTTGATTGCTATATTGTTCTAGTTTGGTAGAGTCGTATTTGGTTATTCTTAGTAGATAGTACAATTAGGCCCGAAACCCATACTAAAGCGAATTATTGCTCTCAATTGATATCTTATCTTACAATCTTATAATGGTCAATAAAGGTTAGAGCATTTTAGAGATAAAAAAAATGTTGGTGTAATATCAATGTTTAAGAAGTTGTACGTTTGAGCCGGCAAAGTTTAAGCCATGAACAAACCTACCCTTGATCGATCGAGGACTCCGGCAAAAAGTTTAGATCAGATGACTGTTTATTCTAACTTTTTTAAATTTATTACGTAGTATGTGTTAGTATTCATTCATTTCAATTTCAATTAATTTAGGATACGATTCAATAATTATGGTTTATTAACAGTAAGTTTAAGATTCAATTATAAAATTACTTTATTGTATTCATATTCAATCATTATGGTTTTCTTTACAACTACGGAGTATTAATGATCTTACAATCTTATAATGGTCAATAAAGGTTAGAGCATTTTAGAGATAAAAAAAATGTTGGTGTAATATCAATGTTTAAGAAGTTGTACGTTTGAGCCGGCAAAGTTTAAGCCATGAACAAACCCTTGATCGATCGAGGACTCCGGCAAAAAGTTTAGATCAGATGACTGTTTATTCTAACTTTTTTAAATTTATTACGTAGTATGTGTTAGTATTCATTCATTTCAATTTCAATTAATTTAGGATACGATTCAATAATTATGGTTTATTAACAGTAAGTTTAAGATTCAATTATAAAATTACTTTATTGTATTCATATTCAATCATTATGGTTTTCTTTACAACTACGGAGTATTAATGAACCAGAATAATTGTTAAACTTTTTGTTAACAATATATGCTTATGAATGTACTATGTCACCCTAAAAAAATGTAGTATTAGAGATGACAATTATGACCGAACCGATGGATACTCGCACTGAACCGCTCCGGTCAAAACGGGGAAAACCGCATTGACCGGGTAACGGGTACGGGGCGGGAAATACCCGTTTTGTTTTTATGGGTAATGGGGCGGTTACGGTTTTATACTTGTCCGCCCCATACCCGTCCCATTTATTTTTAGTTATGTTTTTATTACATGTTTATTTATTATTTGTCCCACAACTATTAAAAGATGAGATTTTTCTCTTTCCATTATGTATATATAGATTATAGATGTACTAACTATAATGTATGAATGAAAGTTCTTACTAGATCTTAATAATCTTGTTTGATTATTATCATATATTTTTCGTGATTAATTATTTTTTAGAATAAGTATTTTTGTAGGTCAAATTAATTTAAGTTGCTTCCTTTTTCGTCTTGTAGATATACGAATCTTTAAAGTGGCGTCTGAAGTCTAGAGTCGTCTAGGCAATGCCATATTTCGCCTTTTAAAATATTATTTTCATATCAAAAAATTAATGACTCATTTAATAAAGCGGTTACTCGCGGTTACCCAAAATTTTACCCGTTACCCGTTGGGGCGGTTATGGTTTGAATGAAAATTACCCCTTGGGTAATGGAGCGGTTACGGGGTGGGAAAATTATTTAATGGGGCGGGTACGATTATATGCAAAACCGTCCCCAATCCCCGTTGCCATCCCTATGTAGTATAAGGTAAATCACTTTACATCATGATTTCTAGGAGTGAGCAAAAGTACCGAACAAGCGTAGTACCGAACCAGTTGAATATGATACAAGACCGATAAATGGAGTTTGAAATGGATCACAAATTTTTTTGTCCCGTACCGGTTCCGAACAATGCCATGACGGGTTCTCATAAAATGAGAACCGGTACCGAATAAAACCTTGATTGAAGTATGGTTTAATCATTAAATTTGTACTACTATAGTTTATCTGAAATTTATTACGAGTAATTACTCCATCCAGCCCAAGTTGATTAACAAAGTCAACATTATTGGTCAACCAATATTAATGTTATGTCCTCCTATTAATAATTAATACCTTTGTTAATGATTAAAACTTTCATATTTAGAAAACACATCAAAATCTCTTTAAAATTGAAAATTCCAAATTAGAATATACTTTTTTTACAGGCCCATTTAGAATATTATTAAATATATAGTGATATCCTAATTAAGTGAATAAAAAGAAACTATTTTACCGTTAATAATAAAAGAAACTATTTTACCAAAAAAAGTTGACTTGCAAATCAATTTGGGATGGAGGATGGCCAAACTTTAATTTTCCCTTGAACACTTGGAAAAAGTAGCATTGTTTGATATTGGTATGACATGATACCGTCTCATTTGAAGATGGAATCGTACCGGCCGGGTTTAGCTCTAAGACCGAGAACCGAACCAGACCGTTTCAATAGTCACGGTACAAGTACGGGTTCAACAAAATATTGAACCAGACCGGACTGTGCTCACCCCTAGTGATTTTAGAATCACATGGTGTTCAAAATAGTTACTTTAAAATGTTTATGATTACTAAATATTGTTTTCATTCTTAAGAGTGATGTACAGAGCGTGATTCAAGTAATGGTAATATGGAAGTTCTTCATTTCCATCATTTTAAGGTAAATGAATGACCAAATATGTTTTCGGGGGTGAATAAACAATATTGAGTTTTGGTCACTTTTGATTCCTTGACTACTGTATCAGTGACACTTTTGATATTTGACTTCAATTTTTTCATTTTTAGTTCTCAATTATTGTGCGAGAGAAAATTTTCGTCCACTTCAAAATTTATCAAATTCAATCCCCCGTGTATTAGCAAATTAACATTTTTAATTCTTCCACTATTATTTTGACACAATAAGTGGAAGACTAAAATGACACTATTATAATAGTTGAAGAACCAAAAATGTATTTTTTATGAAAGTTAAGGGACTAATTTAAATGCGAAAAATTTCAAACACGGGTATCAAAAATGTCTTTGACATAATGGTCGAAGGACAAAAAGCGGGAAAACTCAAAAATAAGTATCAAAAATATCAGTTCCATAATAGTTAGAGGACTAAAAATGGGAGAAACTTAAAACATTTAGCATAACCATTAAGCTATTAAAGAAAGAGTGAACTCCCGAGATTGAAGATGGAGCAGAGTGTAGAAAATTGGGATACGAGGTGCAAGTTTTCTTCCAATGTGATTGTATACATATCATTGGTTATTTCACTTATTTGTATTAGATCGTATGATTTTGTCTGAAGAATAATATGTAAATTAAATAAATTAAAGTTTAATGACACGAGAGAAATATCAGTGACTGCGGTAGTACAATTGGGAATTATAAAACCTCAGGATATTATGTGGTACTAAAGTTTTTATATGATATCTCTAAATAGTTATACTGGACATTTTCCGAGATATAAAACATTGTGATATGAAGTAATGTTATATCGATATACTCCAAACAAACATATATAAAACATATAAGCAAACACGGTTAATATTATGCAACCCATAATTATATTAGGCATTTTTTTATCGCGCAACACGCGTCGAAGAATTAGTACAAGTATATACTCCGTACTACGTACAACCTACTCGTAATAGATTACTCAATTATATTAGTCAATTCTCAACGACTCAACCAATAATTTAGCCCGAGTATTTTGATTTAAACAAAAGGGATGATACCCCATCATTCTCTATCTGGTAGATAAAGAGTGAGGCTCTGACCCTGTTACTTACAGAGACTCTATGTATTTTAGGGTAGTAATCTCTCATTGCAGTTGTTGGGATTCGAATCCGAGACTTACCTCTTATTGCACCACCTATCTAGCTACCAGTTGAGCTACGCGCTTGAACGATATACGATGCGAAGGACGAACACTACTTATGCAGGTGCACTTGTACTCTAATAGAGCTGCAGGAATTTACATTAATTATTCTAATACTCCGTATTAGTCTTTTCATTACACACATCTCCTTAAGAATACGTTTAACTCATGCATGGGGGATAAATTAATTACTAATTTATCAAAGATTTGAAGGTTATTTGAGTGTAAATTGTCTAAATATTGATTACGGCGGTTCAAGAGAGAGGAACCGACCATTGATACCTTCACTCGAAGATTGAATGCCTACGTCACACAAAAGAATTCGCAATCAATATTTTTTCTTCTACCATTGATAACCGGAACCGGTAGTTTAGTAGTTTGAGTGGTGAGAAAATTCGCAGCGATTGTAGGGTGATTACAGCTCTTGCGTGCATGGCTAGACTTCTAGTGCACACGGTAACAAGTTTATCATCATTAAGCTAACTGATTCACCATAACTTAATCAACTCAAATGCCTTGTTGGATCGGGGCGTGAGAATCCTTAGAATTGAGGATTCAAGTATTCAACCCGTTGGAACACATCATCTACCATTGATAAACGAACACAACTACACAAGTTTGCTCTAATATGGAATTCAAAATTTATGACATTTTTGATACCTTGAATGGTCAATTAATAACTTTAATTGCAGAGATTTATGATGGACACTTGAGTACCTTACCTATCTGTTGGATCATAGAGATGAATTAAAAACGTTTGGAATAATTCCCTCTTTAGAAATTTAACGTAGACGTCCAATTAATTACTCCGTATTTAATTACGAAGAACAATAAATGAAGAAGTAATAAAATTAATAAACGTACGGACGATGGCAAACCCCAGGAAGCCGAAACCGACGTTCGAACAACCACGGTCAGCGCGTTTTCTTATCTTTGCCAAAGCCTACACCACGTCAGCAAAAGAGTCCAGCCTGGCAAAAGACTGTCCCCACCACCATGCATCCACGCGGACGGATTGATGCTGACATGTCATCCCATTTCCACTTGCTCCCTCCTATAAAATCGTGCCCTGCTCTCAATCCTTCAAACAGTTTCCCTCATCAATTTCTTCTTCTTCACCCTTTCAATTTCTCATCAATTTCACCATGGCTGGAAATTACTTTATTACCCTTCCCGCCACCCTCCTCCTCTGCCTCTTCGCCGCCGGGCTGCATACGTCATCCGCCCGCCTGGTTCAGGAGCCGCCCACCGTTTTGAATTACCACAACGGCGTCCTTCTGAAGGGCACCGTCACCGTTAATCTCATCTGGTACGGGAAATTTTCTCCGGCGCAGCGGTCTACAATCGTCGATTTCCTCACGTCCTTGAATTCGTGGAAGTCCAATTCCCCTTCCGCCGCGTCTTGGTGGAAGATCACCGGCAAATACGGAGGCGGCGGCTCCTCAAATATTGCCGTCGGGAAACAAATCTTCGACGAAAATTGCTCGCAGGGGAAGTCGATTAAAAACGACCAGCTCCCTTACATAGCTTCCTGGGGCGGGAACTCCACCGGAACCGTTAACCTTGTGCTGACGGCGACGGACGTTTACGTCGACGGTTTCTGTTCGAACCGGTGCGGGACCCACGGGTCGTCTGCCGGGAAATCTCGGGCGGTATACGCATGGGTGGGCAACTCGGAGAGCCAGTGCCCGGGTTATTGCGCCTGGCCGTTCCATCAGCCGATTTACGGGCCGCAATCGCCGCCGCTCATTCCACCGAACGGAGACGTCGGAGTTGACGGGATGATCATCAGCTTAGCCACCGTTTTGGCCGGAGCTGTGACGAATCCGTACAAAAACGGCTATTTCGAGGGGGTCGCCGCGATGCCGCTGGAGGCGGTGTCCGCCTGCACGGGGATTTTCGGGTCGGGCGCTTACTCGGGTTACCCGGGGCAGGTTTTGGTGGATAAATCCACGGGCGCGAGCTTCAATGCGTATGGAGTGAACGGGAGAAAGTTCCTGATACCGGCGATGTGGGACCCCCAAAGTTCTACCTGCTCTCCCCCGGTATGATTCACCCGGTTAGGTGTGTGGGGCCAGCTCGCTTGGGCATTTACCACAGTAAAAAATGTTTCATTAGTGATGAACAGATGAAATGCAAAAAACACCACGCAAATTCCAAACGCTTGATTAGTTAATTTGTCAGTTTATGATTTTTTTTCTCTTCTTTTTTACTAGGGATAAGGGTCAGATAGGGCCTCGAACTTGGAAAAAAATGTCAAATAAGGTCATATTTAGGATGTTATGTCCGGCTGACACCATTTGGGGCGGTTCCCGGTGGAATTTTTTGATGAAATTTTTTGAGAATCTTATTCATTAAGTCTAGTTTACTCATATCAAATTTGAACTAACAATTCAATCGGGAAAGCATTCAAATGAATTTTTGAAGATAACTGTGCTTTTAACTGCACAGTTATCTTCAAGAATTCATTTGAATGCCTTCCCGATTGAAGTTTTAGTTCAAATTTGATATGAGTAAACTAGACTTAATTAATAAGATTCTCAAAAAAATTCATCAAAAAATTCCACCGGGAACTGCCCCAAATGGCGTCGGCCGGACAGAGCATCCTAAATATGGCCTTATTTGACATTTTTTTTCAAGTTCGAGGCCCTATCTGACCCTTATCCCTTTTTACTACGTATGATTTAGCTAACGTGATCCTCTTGTTGCCTGAACAATGTAATGAATAGAATATACAGTACGAAATATTTAAATATATATAAATATTGAAAATAGAAATAAATATCCCTTTCACTGAGAGTGAAGTTGGTTTCTACGTACTTACTAACCAATATTTTAAAATTCCCAGTCTACCAGATTTATCTTGTTTGGGATGGAGCTTATCATTGCATTATTGTGTGGTCCCGGGCGATTGCTCCTGGGTTGCCATGTCATGATTTATAGGTACAAACAAATTATACTACGTATTTTGTAAAAACAAAAATTATTCTTTGTAGTTTACATCATGTGGAGTAAAATCAATCATTAGTACGTGGAAAGAAGAAAATTAGTCTCACTATAATTATTTCATTCTTTCTTTTGTCTTACTAAAATCGTTTTACATCAAACTATCTCCGTTTTTAAATAAATGCAACATATGAAATTTTACACTATTCACACGTTCTACTTTAACTATGTTTTATTTATTAATGTATGAATATAATTTTATAGAAAAAATATTGTTAAATTTGCCTCATTATAAATTTTCAATATCTAATTTTTTTTAGTTTTTTTACTAATATAAATTTATATATATTAATAGTCAAAGTTGTGTCTCGTCAAGTGTGAAATGTTGTCCGTTGCATTTATTTAAGAACGGATGAAGTATTTAGTAATAGTTGTATGGTTTAAATTGATTCTTAATTTATTTTCACTTTATTAATTCATTATCAACTATATAATTTCACTTTCTTCCGTCTCAATGTTAGATGACTAAGGTAGTAAGTAATTTGAATTTGTGGAACACAAGAATATGTGAGGATTAAAAATGGTTAACTTGTTTAATAATCGAGGTATTATGGGTAGAGATCAGAGGACTAATCATGGAGAAGATGAAACCGACTCTTCCCAATTTGCTCTATACGGAGTATGTATTTGACGGTATATCATGATCAGGTATACAGTGACTCACTCATGATTCATGAATAAGTGCTTGCTACTCTTCTAGAATGCCACTAGTTTAATTAAGGAGTGTTTGGGGTTGCTTAAAAAACACTTTTCAGCTTTTTGCTTAAAAAAAGTTGAAAAGAGTGTTTTCAAATGACAGCTTCTGCTTAAATTAATCACTTAAAAGCTAAAAGCTGAAAGCAGGTAGAAGAGTGCTTTAAACTGCTTCTCACTTTTTTCTATTACACAAAAAGTACTTATTTTACCAAACACTACTAACTTTTACTTTTTCAGAATCACTTTTTTCTCAAACACTACCAACTTTTACTATTAATCACTTTTCCCAAAATCACTTTAAAAAATCATTTTTTTAAAGTTGAAACAATTGCAAACACTCTCTTACTATGAGCCCGTTTGGTAGCACCAAAATCGCCTGTTTTGGCTGATTCAGCTGAAATTTATGATATTCTGTCTGGAGTGGCTGTTTTGGCTGATTCTGCTGATTTAAGAAAAAAATATTTTAAAAATATATTTTATTAATAAATTAAAGAAAAAATTATATGTAAAAATAGCTAAAATGGTCCTCTACAGTAACTTCAGCCAATACAGCCAGAAAAGTAACTCCAACCTTACTTTTTCGGCTTATTACACAATTCAGCGCGCGAAAGTAAAAGTTACGTGTTTGGTGAAAAAGCTGGCTGATAAGCCTGATAAGCCGAAAACAGAGTTCTCCAAACGGGCTCTATATTTAAGACGGAGCATGTAATTATGAAGATGTTAGTGTTACCAATGGTAAAAAAAAGGGAAAAGGGGCAAATAAGCCCTCGAACTACTCAAAAAAGTGCAAATAAGCCCTTTTGTAGGAGGTTTCGTTTGTCTATCGTCATTTGGGGAGGTTCCCGGTGGAATTATTTGATGAAATTTTTTGAGCATCTTATTCAATAAGTCTAGTTTAGTCATACCAAATTTCAACTAAAAAATCAATCGGGAAGATAGTCAAATGAATTTTTGAAGATAACTGCGCAGTTAAACAACGCAGTGTAGTTCCGAAAGTCATTTGAGTGCCTTCCCGGTTGAATTTTTAGCTGAAATTTGGTATGGATAAACTAGACTTAATGAAGAAGATGCTCAAAAAAATTCATCAAAAAATTTCACCGAGAACCTCCCCAAATGACGATGATCGGACAGAACCTCCTACAAAAGGGCTTATATGCACTTTTTTTATTAGTTCGAGGGCTTATTTGCCCCTTTTCCCTAAAAAAAAACCACATATCGATGTGGTCCCAGATGACTCGTATATTCCCAAAGTTTGAGGTGGATACATGGAAGGTCCAAATAATTGAGTTAGACTGAAGTAAAAAAGTAAGTATATTAGACTTGTGACATAATTATAAAAGTTATCAATTCTAAAAGTTTAAAGGAGTGTTTGGATTTGCTTAAAAAAAGCGTTTTTCAGCTTTTGGCTTAAAAAAGTTGAATAGAGTGTTTTCAAATGACAGCTTCTGCTTTAATTAATCACTTAAAAGTTAAAAGCTGGAAGCAGATAGAAGAGTGCTTTAAACTGCTTCTCACTTTTTCTATTACACAAAAAGTACTTATTTTACCAAACACTACCAATTTTTACTTTTCTAGAATCACTTTTTTCTCAAACACTATCAACTTTTACTATTAATCACTTTTCCCAAAATCACTTTAAAAAATCATTTTTTTAAAGTTGAAGCAATTAGTTTAAAAAAACGTTCATTGGATGTGGCAACAGGAAAGCTCGTTACATTTGATTGCGAATGTTGCGGTGACATTAAAAATTGATTTTGGACCAATGCTCTTGGTAAAATAAATAGGTAATGAATAGCAAATATGTAGGATTGCTTTGGCAAAAAAAAAACATACTACTCGACATGATATACTACGGAGTAAGTAATTAAAGGGGCATTTGGGAAATCATATTTCAAACAAAAAGTAGTGGTTTGATCATTTTTTGGTGTTTTCAATCAGTGCAAATGTTGATCATTGTTGTTTAGTATATAGCTGTTCGACTATAGCAATTTTGTTGGAATTGGTGAAATAAAATCACTGCAAAAAGTAGCAATGTGAGTTAGCGTTTTGAGGACCTTACCTAATAACCGATACGGCCAATTATTAAATCACTAAATTTATTTTTGCAACCTGTCATCTCATTATGTTACTTATTCCCGCCTCTTTTATTTTCTCTTTTCTTTATACATAACATGTTGGTGATTTTAGTGTCACCGTTCATTTTGTGTAATTGGAAATGACATGAGTGCCAATCTGAATTAGAACTATGATCTAGTACAAGATAGTAGGTGTGGAGTGCACACTTGTATATAAGAACTAATTTAATTCCAAATTGTCTACATTAGTGGAACTCGAAGTAGAACTCGAGGTATACCTTTCAGTAGACTAGCTCTGTGGTTCTAGACCGAGTTCTAGAACGTTTGGGCAGTTTCCAGCAATTTCCAAAAACTGCTGCGGTTTCTCAAACGTGTTGCAACTGCCTTGGACGGTTAATATGGATGTATACCACCATATTTCATACAGAGGAAGAGTAGGAATCATATCCAACGAATCTTCATCACTTTTGGCATTCAAATTAAGATAACAATCCATATACTCAACTAGTTTGACTCTAATTCTTGTGCCTAAGTTCTAGAGCGTCCTTAAGAATTATCCTAGATTGAATTTCTTGTAACCCAAACATAGGGGAGAAATATCAATTCGGAAAGTGAACGTACACGATCCTTAAGCAATCCAAGTACTCGATTATCACCCCCTACGTGATACCCTAACAATCGAATTGAAATTTTCTTTGTGATAATCATGAGTACCGTGGAAGAGATGACTTCGAGGTTCAACAAATTGGACAAGTTTCAAGGGAATGATTTCTGTAGATGGCAGAAGAAGATGCACTTTCTTCTCACCACTTTGAAGGTTGTGTACGTGTTGAGCACTCCAATGCCGGACGTGATGGAGGATGCGACTTTGGAACAAACTAGGAGGCGTAACAAGTGGGAGAACGATGACTACATATGTAGAGGCCACATTCTTAACGGTATGTCCGATGCGTTATTTGATATTTACCAAAATGTTGAGAGTGCGAAGGAATTGTGGAATTCTATTGAGTCAAAATACATCGCCGAGGATGCTTCTAGTAAGAAGTTCTTGGTGAGTGATTTTAATTTAATAATTATAAAATGGTTGACTCAAGGCCGGGTATGGAACAATACAATGAACTCCTTCGTGTTCTTAGTCAATTTAAACTCCACAAGATAGGTGTTGATGAATCCTATGTCATATCGAGTATAATTGACAAACTACCATCCTCTTGGAAAGATTTTAAACGTTCTTTAAAACATCAAGATGAGGAATTGTCATTGGTTCAACTGGGAGTCACTTGCGCATTGAGGAGTCTCTTCGTGTGCAAGAGAATGACCAAAATATGGTTGAAGTTGAATATGGACAACCTCGTGTTCACTTGGTTGAGGATAATAAATCTAACCCGAAAGATAAGGGGAAAGGTAAAAAGCGCAAGTATGAAGACCATGACAAACCCAACAAGAAACCGAAAGGTTTGGTTTGTTAGAAGTGTCAAAAGGTTGGACATGTCAAGCGTGATTGTCGTGTGAAACTGAACAAGGATGGTGCTGGAACGAGTGACAGTGGAGCAATCACCCGAAAGCATGGGATTCCACTTGAATTTCTTTCCGATGGTCCTATCCTATTTCCAAACCCTTTCAAACAGTAAGGACCTGGTTCCACGGAAAGGAGGTCAGTTCCTGACTAACTTTGATAATTCTGTCCAGAATTATGTATCACTCATTCCCGAATCTTTTTATGTACAGGATGATGACTGTGCATGGTGGTTGGACTTGGGGGCCACGAGCCATGTGTGTAAGGATAAAGGATGATTTGAAGACCTAGAACCAGTGGAGGTCATTCCCTTCTTAAGCATGGGAGACGAGTCAATGGCTCCAATCTTGGGAAAGGGTGTAGCTGTTTTAGAATTTACTTCTGGAAAAACAATTACGTTGTTTCATGTTTTGTATGTACCGAAGGTCCGAAAGAATCTTGTTTCGGGAAGTATGTTGAATAATTTAGGGTTCAAATAAGTGATTGAATCCGATAAATATATTCTGTCCAAGTGTGGTGTGTTTGTTGGTTTTGGATATTTATCAAATCATATGTATCGTTTAAATGTTGTGGCATCTTCCATTAATGATTGTGTGATTTGGTATGCTATATTAGCTCATGTTAATTTTTAGAAAAATGCATGAAATGTCTAAGGATGGTTTAATTTCTGCTTTTTATATAAATGATGATAAGTGTAGGAATTGCATGCTTACTAAGATCACAAAACAACCGTTTCCTAATGTTGAAAGGAATTCAGCTATTTTGGATCTCTTACATAGTGATCTATGTGACTTTCACTCAACTCCTTCTTTTGGCAATAAAAAGTATGTTGTTACTTTTATTGATGATTCAACTCGGTTTTGTTATGTGTATTTATTGCACACTAAGGATGAAGCTTTAGGGAAATTTAAAGTCTATAAAGCTGAGGTTGAATTGTAATTGAGTAATAAAATTAAGTGTCTTAGGACTAATCAGTGAGGAGAATATATGGATCCCCATTATTTTTAATATGTTGGAATCATTCATGAGACCACGGCTCCGTATACACCACAACAAAATGGTGTGGTTGAACGGAAAAATCGAGTGTTAAAGGAAATGGTTAATTTCATGCTTTCCTACTCGGGTTTGAGTGAAGGATTTTGGGGAGAAGCTATGCTCACGTATGGCTTGCTATTTTTAATAGGGTTCCAAATATTCGGAACAAGTTTGTTTATAGCCGATTTGATGCATTAAAGGCGGGTGTGATCATATGTCTTTATGTTGATGACATGCTGATTTTTGGAACAGACCGAAATCAGGTTGATGAAACCAAAACGTTGTTATCATCAAGGTTTTCCATGAAAGACATGGGAGAGGCGGATGTGATCCCTTGTATAAGGATTAAACGGGTAAACAAAGGGATTGCTTTAACACAAGCTCACTATGTTGAGAATATTCTCAAAAGATTTAATTATAGTGATTGTTCACCCGTCCGTTCGTACTCCCTGGATCCTAGTGTGAGGTTGATGCCTAATAAAGGAAAGGCGGTATCACAACTTGAGTACTCTCAAGCCATTGGTAGTTTGATGTATGCCATGACAAGTACTTGGCCGGATATTGCTTATGTCGTGGGTAGGTTGAGCCGGTTTACTAGTAATCCTAGTACTCAACATTGGCAAGCAATGAAGAGAGTGTTCAAGTATTTCAAGGGAACCATGGATTATGGTTTGTGTTACTTTGAGTATCCCTCGGTATTAGAGGGATATTCGGATGCAAGTTGGATATCTAATGAAGAGGATCATTCGTCTACAAGTGGTTGGGTATTCTTGCTTGGGGGAGGTGCCATTTCTTGGGCTTCCAAGAAGCAAACTTGTATCACAAGTTCAACAATGGAATCTGAGTTTGTTGTGTTGGCTACAGCCGGTAAAGAGGCGGAGTGAGTAAAAAATTTAATTTTTGAGATTCCATTGTGGAGGAAACCAATTGCACCTATTTTTATCCATTGTGATAGTGCTGCCACTTTGGTAAAGACATATAGTCATGTTTATAACGGCAAGTCTAGACACTTGGGTGTTAGACATAGTATGATTAGGGAACTAATCATGAATGGTGTGATTTCGGTGGAATTTGTAAGATCACAATTCACAACATAACTTGGCGGACCACTTGACCAAAAGTATGGCCCGGGACTTAGTGCACAAGTCGTTTATAGGGATGGGTTTAAAGTCCATTTAATCCTTAATGGTGAGACACCCAATTCCCGTCTAATACAACGTTAGAGGCTGGATGAGAGAGGCTAAGATTGGGGACGCTCTGGCGATATCGGGGGAGTCCGGCACCCTAGCCGGCGTGGTAGCAGGGAACCAGATGGATGATACTCCTGTAATCCATTTCGGGTCTTTCACTTTTTCTCTACCAGGGGAAGACCAACACACTGTGCACCCTAAATCTCGACCAAGATGCAATCTGCCATTCAACGAAAGCAATTGCCATATCCCGACCGCGACCAGACGAGATCCATCCTCCCTGCCAAATGAAGAGAACTTAGGGATCATGAGATCTCAAGGACGGAGTGTCCATTTGCTTCAAGACGGGGTCACCACTCACCAACAATTCCTACCCGTCGCCGGCGGAATCATACGGCGGCCTGCGTACTTCCAGCGCTTGAGAGACCCTCGCCTTGGTGAGACACGGAAAGGCAAAGGATGTTACCCTTGGAGGATTACTTCAGCAAACAGACAACAAATAGGCAACAAGGGGCTCCCAAAGCAGCAATCAACACGGTTAGGATCAAGGTACTGGACAGATTCAGAGCTTAGGAACGGGGCATACTATTTGAAGGGAGCTGGTGGCAGAATTTCAGGTTCAACTTATGATACTTATCCCAATTATGAGAAGAAACGGTGGAATAAGCTTAGGGGAGGTTTTAAGTATCAAACTGATCCTTCTCGACAAAGATCAGAACAATATTTAAGTCAGTTACATGGGTTTAAAATTACTATTGAGAGTAAATATTTTGATTTCTATATGGTGGATTGCAATACAATTCGTATATCCGAATCAAAATTTGGAATAGAGTCTGCTATTGATCTTGATCTCGAAAGAATTTCTTGGCTGAAAGATTCTATTCCCAAGCTATTATCTGATAATTGGTCTTGCACTAGATTTGACTTCAACAATTCTCTTAGTATACTTCATGATGCTAATTTCTTTAGCGGTTTCTTCCGCATCATTGAGAAGAATTGTGACTCTTTATTTATATCAGAGGGAAGAATGGAAAGGGGATTAATCTTTTTCTTGCGGGAATCATAAGAGCACTTGCTTTGTTAATAGATAACACACCTAAGCCGCCATCTTTGGTGCCTGATCAGATTTCTTGTGAGGTTTTTTCAAGTAAATGCTCTAACTTTGAGTGGGATCCTGTCACCTTGGATGCCACCTTGGATAACGATCACTCCCATCCAAATGAATTTTCAATTTCGGGAACCCTATTACAAGTTGATATTGACTATTCTTCCTTTGAGAAAACTCTGGTGTTGGACTCTATTGGGGCTAATAACTCTAAGCTTATACCTGGAATTGACTCTTCTTTGGATAACATTAAAGATTTCTTTCAGATCACTATGTCACAAGGGGTGGAATCACTTTCTCATTTTTTTATCAAAAAATTTGAAAGAATTGTTGCCTCTTCTTTCAATAACCGAGACAGTTTTGATAAGAAACCCGCTCACGGGAAAAAAGTTGTTGGGTGTGAAAACCCAATATCGAGGAATATTATTTCAGGAGACCGTACTCAAGGTTTTGATTGTGAGGATGATTTTGGCGAGCAGTTCTACACATATTCGGGGGATGATTTTCTTGGTCACGCTTCGGAAAGCGAAAAGAGGGCTCCTATTACTTCGGTGGAAGATCTATGGGATTCTGATACGAATCAGAATATTTGCAACAAAGCTTTGTTGGTCATAAGAGAAAACTGCTTGCCTACTGAGAATCTAAATACACAGATTAAGATTTATAGGAAAAAGAATCAGTGGTCTCATCTTATGCGAACTAGATAACAAACACGGGTGGAATGTTGATTACTAAACAGAGACTAGCTTAGGAGTTATCTTAGGAGGGATTATTTTGTACCTCGGGTTGGGTTTTCTGTTTCTATTTCTCCTTTTGTTGTTGTTTTCTTTCTTTTTTTCTCTCTTTCTTGTAACTTCTTTCATTACCATTAATAAACCTCGTTTTCTTTATAAAAAAACAGCGTTAGAGGCCGAATTCAATGCGGAAAGCTCACACTTAATGGATTGGAACACACAATGAAAATCATACCAAGGTGTGTGTTCGGACCTATAGTAGGGAGGCTGAATTTATTTCTTAATAATTCCTTTGATAAAATGTAAGCATGTACATGAGCAAAGGAATTACCTATATGATCGTGAAGTGTAGCCGCGCTTTAAAAAGCTTGGGACATGGCTTTTATACGGTCATGAATGGGATTGGACACAAGGCTTTATAATTGTGTTAAGTTTGTATTATAGTTGAGTATAGAAACTTGTATGTATTTTATCTTGAGGTATTCAAATGGGTTGAAGGGTTCAATCCGTATGACACCCTGACTCTCGAATATTTTGAATGTGTAAAATACTAAGATGGAAATTCAATCGTATCGACATTTCCATTTATGTACAAGTTTTAGTTTGTAAGCTTTGTTATGTCATTTCAAGGGTTACACTAAAATGGGGGAGGATTGTTGGTGATTATAGTGTCACCGGCCGTTTTGTGTAATTGGAAATGACATGAGTACTAATGGGAATTATAACTATGATCTAATACAAGTTAATAGGTGTGGAGTGCACACTTGTATATAACAACTAGTTTAATTCCAAAGTGTCTACATTAGTGGAACTCGAGGTAAAACTCGAGGTATAACTTTCAGTAGACCAGCTCTATGGTTCTAAACCAAATTCTAGAACGGTTGGGCAGTTTCCAGCAGTTTTCCAAAAACTGCTGCGGTTTCTCAAACGTGTTGCAACTGCCTAGGATGGTCAATATGGATGTATACCACCATATTTTGTACAGAGGAAGAGTAGGAATCATATCCAACGAATTTTCATCACTTTTGGCATTCAAATTAAGATAACAATCCATATACTCAACTAGTTTGGCTCTAGTTCTTGTGCCAAAGTTCTAGAGTGTCCTTAAGAATTATCCTAGATTGAATTTCTTGTAACAGAGGCATAGGGGAGAAAATCAATTCGGAAAGTGAACTTACTCGATTATCAACCCTACGTGATACCCTAACATAACAACGCCCATAAATAGGCTGTTATAGGTTGCAATTAAAAGGTATGTGGCAAATGCATTTAGTTTAGGGTGTGTTGGTGGAAGTTGTTAAGTGTTGTATGTAGTAGGCATTTTGGGCGATTTGATGAGGAAGTTTTATGAGTATTTGATCATTATCCGAATAATGATTAAACTTATTATCAATACCGAAAAATTGGTCATCAATATATATTTATCAAGGCTTAATAAAGTGGTCATTCAGAATTTCGTTTATAATTTATGCACAGTTATAATATTCCATATTGGATTTATATGTTTTTTTAATTGTTTATTGTAATTCATTGTAATTACAAAATCCAACAATTTCTGTTATTTTCTAAATAATACAAACAAATTTTGGTAAAAATGAAAGTTCTTGTTTATTTAAATTGTGATTTCGCATGAATAATTCCATATATAACTTTTAATTCATATCAATTTTTTAAAATAAAATTTATATCTTATAAAATAGGTCAAATAAGTCCATCTACTTTTATCTAAAAGTCAATTGAGTCCACGGACTATAAAATGAATCAATCAAGTCCACCAGCTATTGAAAAATGACCAAATTAGCACTTCAGCCGGTTGAATGGAGGTAATGCCGGTTATAGCTCACTTGGACGCCCACGTGGGATAATTTATAATTTTTTGTTTTCTCTTTTGTTTTTTTCCTATCCTTTTTCTCTCCCTGTTAGCTTCTTCTTCCCCTGGGTTTGCACTTTGCATTCGACCGGCACAGTTCTTCTGTTCTTCCTTAATTTCTTTCTTTCAGTTTTTCATCCATTCTTTCCGGTTCTCTTTCTTTCATAGAAGGGTACCAATCGTCGTCGGTCGTAGCACACTTCTTGCATGATTTTTGTTCCGCAGCGGCCGGCGCCCAAAACTTCCCCATCCGCCGCCAATCACCCACCGCCCACTTCTCTGGCCTCCGCCGCCTGTCGCCCACAACTACAGCTCGATCTGTGTCGCCGACCGCCCTTCTTCCGCAAATTCCCCAACCACCTCTGCCCATCGCCTTCATCTTCCTCAACCCGCCAACAGCCTCCAACCGCCGTCCGTCTCCCACATCATCCCCAACTATCGTCGCCTTCAGCCCGTCTGCCTCATCTTTGTCAACCTCAGCCGCCCTCTGCCTTTCAAAAGAAATAGAGTCTGGATTTAGGAAGAAACGAATTTCAGGAGTAGTTTGCGTCGAAGCAGGAGAAGAAAATGAACGAGTGAAGAAGAAAGAGAGAATGAAAAAAGAAAAGGAAAATAAAATGAAAAATTAAAAATATGAACAGTAAGGATGTTTTTACTTGGACTGTAATTTGCTGGTCTGGTCTGATCTGGTCTGGTCTGGTCTGGTAAGGTCTGGTTTCTTTGTATTTTTACAACTATCCAAGTCTGGTCTGGTCTGGTCTGAACTGGTTTGGTCTGGACTGGTCTGGGGCAAATTACAGTCCAAGCAAAAACATCCTAAAAGAGTCCATTAGACTTCCATGTAAGCCAGAGAAGGGTTACCGGATGATTACCGAGTAAATAGCCAATTTGATGGATTTTTAACAGTTTGTGGACTTGATTGATTCATTTTAAAGTGCATGGACTTAATTGACTTTTTGGTGAAAATAGATGGACTTATTTGACAGTTTTCCCTATAAAATATAAGTTATTGACTTATTTATTTCTTTACTTTGAGTTGTTGGTGAATAAAATGATGGTTGTCATTATTATCATGTTAAAATAAACTTCAAATAATAATAATAATACTAGTAATAATAATAATAATAATAATAATAATAATAGTGAGTACTAAGAAATATATAGTGTGATAATAAAAAGGAAAAAAGAAATATGTAATACGTAGTATAGAGTATTTAATAAGGATAATACATATTGAAAAGGCTTGCATACAATTATATATTTAAAGAAGAAATAGAGCGAAAGTGTCCAAGTAGGGTATGGCATGTAGCTCCACAATCCCAATTGCCTCATGCAAGTTAGGACGTTTTTATTTGAATTGATTTCAGTCTCAGACTAGAACAGACCAGGTTTAAACAAATCAGACTAGACTAGATTAAACATAAACAGATCAGACCAAACTATATCACACTTAAACAGACTAGATCGGATTATACCAGACTTAAACAGACCAGATCGGGCCAGGCCACACCTGACCAACAAATTTCAGTCCAAGTAAAAATATCCTTAGACTCCCGCTGGTGTGAATTGCTTTTGAAGAATTCTGATGAATTTAGAATCCGATTAGTTAGTGTTGGTTCCGTAGATTTTTTTTATGAAAATAAAGGATCATTTTTTAATATTAAAATCGAGATAAGATACAAGATAACATCTAGATCGAGACAGTTATGACAGATCCGATTGTAAGCTCTGTGAATAGACTTGGACCCGAAACATGCAATTAAAAGTCTAAAACAATTGGGACCAAAATATTGTCTGTCAAACGTACTCCAAAAGTCAAATTTTCAAATCAAACATACTCAAACTAAAATAAAAACAAGTACTGCTAATGGAAGAATGAATTTGAAATAAAATCTTTCCACAAAAACTTTTCATAACACAAAAGTGATTCTCAGAACGAGCTCTACCAATGTCTATGAATGTTAACATAAAAATTACTATTAGACATTAAACAACACGTGAACGAGGGTTAGTGCATGGTCTGAAAATTTTCTACTCACTTGTTTAGATTTGGTTTAAGAAGATCAATGTTGAAATCATTTATAAGGGTGTAAAATCAAATTTGCGGAAGAAAGATACTAATCGTATAGTATTTATTACCAGTTGCCTTATTTTGGATGTTGGTAGTGCAGATTATTTTTTCTCACATAAATGAATATATACGTTTAGTGTGATAGGTGACATGAACATTGTAATTAAGTTTTAATGTGAATAGCCTTATAAATGATGTAAATATGTTTGAAATGTCATCGATCACTCAGGAGTAGGAGTTGAGGACATGAAAAGGAGAATGTTTCTTTATAGGTAGTCCATGGTAAGAAAACAGGAATTTCACACTCCCTACCTATTAGCACAAATCAAATTATTTAGGATTTGTCTGAGATCGGTTACCAAATTTGTTGCAAGTCTATTGGGACTAGAAATTTTTTAGGATTGCCTTAACTTACACATGTGTGATGTCAATTGAAGTAAGCTATTTGACTTTAATGTATAACTTTAGACCATTTTAATACAGATTAAAGTTCTTGAAACTAACTCAATAGCTTATATTGCTTATAAATTTGTTATTAGGTTGAAAATTTAAGGTTATATTTTTTTTAGTACAATGTACGAAATATATGATGAAGTGACAATGATATGAATATAAGTATATTTAATATTTGTGCATTCATTTTTTAAGTTGGTCAAACATATTAGCTCACTTAATGAGTACTTATTGTTGACAAAAATGGCTAATCTTTTAACTTTTCAAACTCTTGTCATTTGAATAATTCTCTCTCAAATTGTCAAACTTTTTTTTAAATTCAAACTTGATCATTGCATTGTCTCCGATACCAGCCACCAGAGCGCCGCAGGTTGCTGGACAACCGTTGTCGTCAAATTGCCACCGCTACCGGACTTCCCTGGGTATGTTGGGTATCTACTAGAGGGAAATTAATATATTAAAAGTTGAAATGTAATGCTTAGTCTTATTTAAGAAATATGGGAACTAGAGGGAAATTAATATATTAAAAGTTGAAATGTAGTGCTTAGTCTAATTTAAGAAATATTTAAGTAATACTCCCTATAAATTATGGACTATTGTTTAACAATTTAAGCCACTTTAACTTTGAGTCTTGGTTAAGACAATTCATCTTTTTTAGAATATGCCTCAAAACGCCTCCCTTGAGAACAGCACCTAAGACTTCTACAAGCCTACAAATTAAACCACACGTACGTGACGGATTAGTTCTATTGAGTAGGCAGTATTTGTGTTAAATTAGCTCGTGTTTATAACTTATACGAGGAGTTGGCGCTCTAAGGAATACGATCGGCTCCCTTTCTGGTTTTGTTAGGCGCGAGCTTTTGTGTGGTTCTTGATAGAGGGTTGAGTTGAGTGTGTGATCCAATGATCCAAACTATTTGATGGTGATATAAACGATCACAGATTCTTGGTAGAAGTATGATTCAAGAATTGTTTTTCTCTTCTGATTGTGTTCAGTTTGTTCTATGACTGTTTTTTCCCGGGCATTGGTGCTCGGTGGCGGACCTATGTTGGTGCAAAAGTGTTCTCATGAACACCTAAAATTGTAAAATATAACCTAATATACATGTATAAATTTAATTTAATTATTTAAATACCTTTTCAAATTTTATTTATAGAAAATATATGAACACCCATAATCTAAAACATAGATCCGCCATTGTTGGTGCTCCTGGGTGGTTTGTCTATCTCAATACGAAGAATTCTGTTTGTGTCCCGGCTAGCTTCGTCTGGTCAGGAATTTCTGTTTGCTTTCTTCTAGAGTGCGTAGATATTGGTAGAGCTCATGTTCCTCCAGAACCACATTCGTGCCAAGAGTTTGGAAACATTTTATTTCAATTTCATTCTTCTATTAGTAGTACTTGTTTTTATTTTAGTTTCAGTAGGTTTGGTTTGGAAATGTGGATGTCTCGTGTACGTTTGATAGGCAGTGTTTCAGTCTCAGTTGTTTTAGGTTTTAAATTGCTCGTTTCGTGTCTAGCGAATCAGGTTACTTTGTATGAGAGGACTGATTTTATGTCTAATTCCAGGGTTCACAATAGTATCTGTCATAACTATCTGTGTGTTAAATTGTGCCTTTTCTTGATTTTAATATAAAAGACGGTCACTTATATTAAAAAAAAAACTTATACAAGGAGTTATTTATTGTAGAAAACATGAACAAAATGTTACGAAATATGGAGGGTCAATTACTTGGTACAATTATGTAGTACGTGCAGATATACAGTCTACATAGGGCAATGAATAAGGTTTTACTATTGCAGTCCACTTGGTGTAATCGACACTTCCTTTTTCAATTTATCGTCGGCAAACTCCTTGTTGATCTTTTCTCGTAAACGAGCTGGCTCGGTCATCTCCAAATTTTTTAGGTCTTCCTTCACAACTTCCACCTGACAAATTATCATCAGAAATATACAAAATAGAATACGTAGTAATTAATAAACTTGTAACATCTCATTCACGTAATTAGAATGAGAGTTTCTTATAAATATGATGACAAAGATCTAGAAATTACGATCATAATTTATTAGTTAAAAAAATGTAGAGTTCTGATAAGCTCTTTTGAAGCATACTACTTTTTTGGCATCATAGAGTACTCTTTTAGTTCCCTCGTCTTGCTAAGATTGTCTCATTTTACATTTCCGGTCCATCCACTAAGATTGTCTCATTTTACATTTCCGGTCCATCCACTAAGATTGAATCTAGATATCATAGTAACTCGTTCGCAACTATGATGTAAACCCGACAAAACAATGACACGATTTTGATTTTTTTTTTTTTTTTGGATAAACTGTAAATATATATATTATCCAAAGTAACGGTTACAAGGTTTCACAAAAATTTAAAGCTTCCCCCCACCCCCACCCGTAAGATGGGAGAGGGTTGGAAGAAGCTTTCAAATCACAACGGACATCACATAAGATAGCCTAAGGGCTCATCATGCCTCGGCTCAATACTCACACAAAAGGGGAAAGGACGCGGCTTAACGCACGCACTCCATACATGTTTCAGATATATGCTATACCGAGGCTCTCAGCATAGCTGGTTATGTCTTTATCAAAATGTGATCAGCTCATGAGGATATTTGCTGTAGAGGACTTTGATGAATTGATAAAAAAGAATTGAAGATTCAGACAAAATATGACATGATTTTTACTAAATTGAGACGAAATATTTAAAAATCACGAAGTGGTTTAGGATAAAGTACGTTTCAGCGTATATGGATTAGAGTCGTTAGAATCAGCATATATGGGGTGTTTGGATCTGATTATGCTCTTTCAGGGAGCATGAGCGGAAGTTAGAGTGTTTGAATGAAATTCCAAAAACACTTCTGATGCTCTAATTTACTCCCAGAATCAGTTTTTTTAGAAGCTGGGGTACCAATTTCTGAAAACTGATTCTGATTCTGCTTCTGCTTTAAAAAAGAAGAAGAAACAGAATCAGTTCCAAACACCCCTATATGTCTTTTCAGTCGCAGACCAATTAGATTATATTAGACTATGCCATACAAGACAAGAACACTCCAAACATGAACATTTATTTATAAAATACACAAGAGAGCATACATTTATACCGAAACCACGGGATTCGAATTTCATAATTTTCGGTGGCTTTAAATTCTGCCTAGGCCTTGTCCCATGGCACCTCCAAGCTATCGGATATGATCGAATAAGAGTGACGAAGTGGCAGAGTAATATCGAAGAGGACAAGATATCAAATCATTTATTTAAGGCCTGAAGCCGCTTTCATCATTGGGCTTCATCACCAATGACAAAATTCTCACCGCTTGATTAACTTCTAGTTTTAGGTTGGGCTGGACTGAACCGGGCCGGTTCGGGCCTGGGCCCGGACGGGCCTCGGTTCAGAAATATGAGGCCCGAGCCCGAACCGGGGGTGAGCGGTTCCGGGTCCGGTTCCGGGCCGGACCGGTTCACCCGGGTATTTAATTTTTTTTTTTTTGGCTTCTTTTATTTAACCCCTAACTCTCCCCCTCAACCCCAAAGCACCTCAAATGGCCCAAAATACCTAATCCAACCCAAAACTTAAAAAATTTTCAAAAAAAAAAAAAATTCCGGCCCGGACCGGGCCCGAACCTGCCGGGCCGGTTCACCAAATGGAGGGCCCGGAACCGGTATCCACCGGGCCGGTTCGACCCGAACCGCTGGTGGACCGGGCCACCGGGCCGGGCCGGTTGCTACAGTGGGCGGGCCGGGTCGGGTCCGGGTCGGGCCGCCCGGCCCGAGTCCAGCCCTAGTTTTAGACTTTTAGGTGCAAAATGAAACAGGGGTAGTCGAGACTGGAGAATTAGAGAATAGATTGTTTAGTTTAGGTTTAGAAACGGCTGGGTAGTTTACACCGCATAAACGTCCATAAATGGTCATTTTAGGGGGTAGTTGCAATATTAACGTGAATAGATTACTGCATATCCTATACTATTCATGTACTTCCAAGTACGGAGTACCAAAGAAGGATTACGTATTACTCCGTAGTGTATTACGAGTACTACGTACGAGTGGGAAAACCGACCCCATATTTACCCTTCTTCGTACAATGTAAGAAAGGAAAAGACAGCAAAGTGACTTCTTGCACACGCCGAAGCCTTACACGTCCCATTTTGTCTTTGTACACACAGATATTTTTCATTTTTTAAGAAAGAAAGTTCGTTTGTAGCTTAAATAAAATATTATTTGTAATACAAACAATTCACTTTAAACAAAAAATTATGAACAAACAAACGTGATGTGTGTAAATGGCATCTAAGTCATCAGGCGTGTATAGAAGAACTTTCTCACAAGATGATACATACAGGGGCTCGTAAAGCATGAGAAAAGACAGAAAAAGTCAATGAAATGAAAAAGTCAAGTTAACATGTTTTTCATTTTTTAAATAAAGTGAGCATATAAATTATTAAATTGTGGCACTGGTTGGTTTAACCTATGAGATCTAAAAATTCCTCCCAAGGTAAAATATTTTTTGTGGCAGGTGTTGGACGGCTCACTTCCGAGTCAGGAAAATCTGAGTAAAAGAGGTATAGAATGAAAGCTAAACTGCCCAGGAGTATATATATCAAACTATACACACACACTTGCAGCAATATGAAAACTATGGGTAAACAAAGAACAAGATGGATTTCAGCAAAGTTCATTCATGCTTTATATCTCAAACTATCAAGGAGGAAAAATCCATTACATTCGGATAAAAAAACCTCAGACCTACCTCCTACTTATACAACTTGAGCAGGGACGGATCCAGGATTTCGAGTCAAGAGAGGCGAATTTTTTTCATTAATGTAGGAAGTGAAAAAAATTTCGCTGTTAAGCGGGATAGGAAAAAATTTGTTAGTGTAGCGGGGCGAAATTTTTTCGCTAGTGTAGGGTTCTGCGGCTAATTTTTATTCAAAGAGTTCCGGCCACTAGTAGATACTAAATACACGATGACATATTGACATTTATATCTATTATTAATTATATTCCAATTCTAATTTTAGACAATGAAAAGATAATTTTGATTTAATAACTATAAGTGCTCTAGAAAAACGTATTGATACATTAAAGCTTAACAAATGACAAATCAAAGAAAAATTATTTGAAAATAAGAAAGGATATATAACATTTTATGATATTATTTGAAGGTACTGAGGTTAAAATTAAAGGTACATATCAACCAATGTTTTTTAAATAACTTATTATGTCTTGTTTAACCACATGAACTTTAACAGAATAAAGAATTGCTTTTTGAATTGAGATTTATGTCTACCAAGGAGGGTATTTATGGGTCACGATGAGTTTTCTTAATATTACAATAGTATGTATGAGATTATTATACTTAGAATACTATAATACGTAGTAATGTTAATTCATATATATGGTGCATATCATATTTGTATTAATGCTAAAGTAAGTTAAAGTATTATCTACTCAACAAATAGTTTTTAGAAAGTAAGAGGTAAACAAAGAGTATAATCTAATTAATGTCAACAAACAATTATACTATTTAACTATTGTATCTCAAATTCAATATCGTTTGATATCTTACAATATCGAGTACTAATTATCTAATAAAGATAATTAAACATTACAAAATTAAGAATTTTTAGGTATCATAAGTCTTAAACAATGAGTTCTATTGTTTATTTGTTTAAGTTATGTAAATTATTTTAGATTCTACTTCTTTTAAATCACCAATTAACTATTACATTAAGTGAGCCTATATATTAATTTTGAAAACAAAAAGTTAAGGGGGGCGAAAACATATATATCTAATTAAAGTATGAAAATCTTATGAAAATATTACATATATAGTAGAAAAAAATGGAAGTCCAAGGGGGCGGTCACCGCCCGCGCCCCCTCTTGGATCCGTCCTTGAACTTGAGAGTGGGTCAAAACGTTGAGAGTCATTAGCTATGATAACTCCCACGTGCATGCAGTTGCACTTTACTCGTTCAGCCACATACACAAGTTCACACTTATTAATTAAAGAGTAAAATGCTCCCTAAAACCGCTGACAAGAAAAACTAATAAATACTACGTATTGACTAAGAAAACAAGTTTAAATGAAGTGTTGACCAACATAGATGTACCGCTAACTTGGAAGCTGTGCACGAAGGAAATAGAGTCAGGAAATAGAGTCGGCGGAACACGCGCTGCCGGAGTGCGCCCATGCCAAGGAGGTTTAGCAGGAGGCTGGCTTGGGGCTAGAGGTACGAACAAGCTCGGTGGAAGAGTGGGTGCAAGTATACATAGAGCGTCCAAGTTTGGAGGATAAAGGGAAGTTTGCTTTGCTGGCTTGGAGCATTTCGAAGCGTAGGAATAATTGAGTATGGAAGGAGAAGTGGAAGGGGAAAGTTGGGATTCTTAATTGTGCGGCCAACATGCTTACTGCATGGAAGGAGGTGCAGGTGACAGGTTTCAAGCTACACAGGTCCACCAGTGAGGAGGATTCTCGATGGCGACGTCCAGGGTCCGGGGCGATTAAAGTAGGGTCTAGGGCGATTAAAGTAAACGTGGATGCAATGGTTAACTCAAGCGGCATGATTAGAGCTTGGGTTGGATTGCTCGAAATGACCAGAATGATTTCATCAAAGCTCATGGGGGTTCGAAAATAGCTTGGACACTGGCGGGAACCTCCATCCAGTTGTCTCTACTTGAGGTGTTTTCGTGTGAACTTTTTTGATGAAATTTTATAAACATGCTACTCCTTTCGTCTCATTTTACCTATCCTATTTTCCCTTTTAGTCTATTCCAAAATAAGCATTTCATTTCCTTTTTTAGAAAGAAATGTGTGGTCTACATCATTTCACTTTATTATATTCAAATCTCAACCACAATTTTTACTTTTGTAACCACTTTATTAATAATTATGCCAAGTCAAAGTATGACATATAAAATGAAACGTAGGTAGTATATACAGAGTATTATTTATGAAGCGCATATAGTCCACCCCGCTACTCCACCACAGCAGAGAGGTCCTACTCTCCTTTTTGGATTATCCCAAAATAAGTGTCTCGTTTCCTTTTTTAGAAATAAATATGTGATCTACATCATTTCATTTTATTATACTCAAATCTCAACCACAACATTTACTTTTTCAACTATTTTATTAATAATTGTATCAAGTCAAAGTATGACACATAAAATGAAACAGTGGTAGTATATAAGAGTATTATTTATGAAGCGTAGATTTTGTCCATCACATTACCCCAGTGCAATAAAGAGCGTTTAGTTACTGGGGTAATGGTTAGATTTTGTCCACCGAATTTCACTTTAGAAAAATAATTATGCCTCATTTTGATTAGTTACCAACACCATATTAGGCCTGCACATACATACCTTATGGATGAAAGCAGTTACTGAATGAGCATCCTCGGCAACTTCGGCAGATGCATGTTCTACGACCTCAACGGCTTCTTTTAGATTCGAATTCGCCGGAATCTTATCCGCCACCACTCCCATGACATACTCTACGGTGGTTGCCACCTTTTCCACCACCTCTGCCACCTCCTCCACTTCCTGTACCACTCCTTCCACCTCTCCTGTGACAGTATATATAGAAATATAGATTATCCACATTGAATAAATATTAAATACAAACTTCCCCGGAAATTCTTAGGTATATTTAGGTCTAAGTTCCATGGCGTCATCTTCTAACTTCCGCCCTAGCTCGGCAGTTCTGCCGCGCAATGTTGCTTTTTCCCGCGGCAAGGGCGGCCAAATTACCAAATTGGTAAAAAAAAAAGGGTTGTTTACCAAATTGGTAACAAAAAACCTTCAGAGACAAATTGATAAAAAAAAGCTCCGGCAACAAATAGGTCAAATTATTGTGAGTCAAACATTTTTTAGTCACCCACTTTAGAATTCCAGAGATTTAGTCCCTTAGATATTGTGATTGTGATTTTTTCATGAAAAGTGGATGACTAAAAATGTCAATGAGGGCGTTTGACGACCAGTAGTTGGTCGCTAGCTGATAGCTGGTTGAATCGGCAGATTGATACTAACAAATCTTGTTAATTAGCTGTTTTAACCAATCGCTTTCATTAGCGGTTTGAAGTAAAATGTATAGTAACTTATATGTTTAAAATGGCTATTAAGAATATGAATTTAAAATTATACCTGTATATATTTAACTTAACTTTATTTCTTTTATTTTTTTATTAAGTTTTGAAAAAGTTTTAAAAGTTCTATTTAATTTTATTTTGTACTCCTCCGTATATAATTACTACGGCTATCATTTTTAACACATGTACATTTATATCAGCACACACATATAAATTAATTTATTTTTAGTATTAGGTAATGTTTTAAATATGACTATTTTGTTAGTTTTTTAAAAATGCTACTCCATATAATATAGCAAAAATATTCATACTAATAAACTAGTAAAAAAATTCAGTGTTTTTATGGAGTAGAATTTTTTAACTCATAGTAAAATTGTTAGTTTTCACAATACTTAGAAGTTTAAATGTTGGGAATTCTAAAGTTGGGAACTAAATTTGTCTCACTCACAAAAATGGACCAATTTGTAATTAGAGCTTTATTTTTTACCAATTTGTCTCCGAAGGGGTCTTTTTTACCAATTTTGTAAACCACCATTTTTTACCATTTTGGTAATTTGGCCCTATTGGACTGTTTTTAACTTAATTCAAAGATTCAAACGATGCTGTTTTGTTGAATGGTTATAAATTTAATAAAGGTGTCGTTAGGGTATCTAACAGTAGTCTAAGAGGGTAAATACGTGGATGGGCCTGTGGTTTAGATTTAATTTCAGAATTAAAGAGGGAAAACCGAAAACCTAAAGAGAGCAGGCCGTAGGGCAGGGGCAGCCGCCCTTTGTTCAAGGATGTTTAGGCGAACACCTTGAATTTTGAAAATAAAATGTAAAAACACATGTATAGAATTGATCTAATAATTTATACATTGAACGTGTATTTTTTTATATGACATTTTTTACCCCTAACCCGCTTTGCTAGTTTTTTGTTGTTGAATAAATTACATTTCTTCAATTGTGCAATCAAACAATATTAATATACGTGCAATATTTTAACGATGAAAATTATTTGAACACCCAACTTTTGATTGCAAGATTCACCATTGTCGTAGTAGCAGTTCACGCTTGGACATCGGCTAAAGATGGAACGAGAAGGATGCCGAATTACCGGAACTGGAGATTGGCGTGGCTGGGAGAAAATCATAGGAAGTGCCTAGGCAGGCAACAACTAAGGACTTAAGGATTTTTTTTAGATTTGTTGACCACTGACCAACTAAGTAAATGTCATTGAATTGTGGATTGGTGTGTTGTGAATAGGGCCGGGTTGATTTGATTCGTGATTCGAATTCAGAAATGTGGATTCGAAATCAAGTAAGTACGATACGAATATAAATCTGTTTTTAGTGGAATAGTTTTTGAATATGAATCGAATACAAATATGTTTTTATATGAATAGTTTTTAAATACAAATATAAATACTATGACATTCGTTTCGAATAGTATTCGAATATATTCGAATTATATAGGAATGTATACACATTCTTTTTTAATACACACCCATATATTATAATTTTTTTCTTAAAATATGAATATATATATATATATATTCATACAATATATACTACTCCCTCTTTTATTCTTAATAATAACATAATATTAATGTCAAAAACTATTAATCATTTTGCATATTTTAATTAATGTGTTCTTACTATATATTCCGGTCAAAATAGCTTATTTTAGAGTTATTATTCTTCATTGATTTATTTATATTAATGTTAAATTCGAAGAAGTGACTTGTAGACATATATTTTGTTTGATATGAAATACGTAGTATGCAGTATGAAAATGAGGTAAAAAGGACAAACCATACAATATAACCTTAAGTATTTTCATAATTTAACTTTTTTGAATTCGAATATTCGAATATACCAATCAGCTTGAATAGGAATATAAAATAAGATTAGAATGTTAAACGAATACGAATATTCGATAATTATAAGAACACGAAGAATATTTTCAATTATTAAGTTCGATTCGATCTGTTTACAACCCTAGTTGTATTGTACAACCTATACACCTATACGGATTAATGTATGAGGAACTTAAATTAAATTTATAGAATTGGTAATTTGCTTTTGCTTTTAGCAATTTAACAATTAGGTATTCAATTAGTAGGGATAAGATCGAACACAAAGTGTGTTTCTGATACAAAATACAAATTCATCTAATTCATCCAATATTACAAAATCAAGGGCCACAATTGTTTGGGCAATTAAATTCATCCGTTAGTGGGTGTTGGGGAGTTTCCTATCTTTTAGCAACTATTTTTGGTTAGTACATGGGGAAAGTTTTCTCATCTACCTATCAAATACACGGTCATCTCGTGTATATGGATGACTAGGATTAATTTGTATTTTGTAAATTAGGATGAGTTTTTATTTGATCCTAAATCTCAATTAGTATTTTCATCTCTTAAATTTGTTAATTAATTTCATGTTATATATATGGGTAAGGTTCAAGTGAGAAGAATTCTTTAGGTGAGAGGTGAGAATGAATTTCAGCCATTGGATTCGACTAAGCTGCAGTAAAAGACACTTTATGATGCACTGAAATATGCAATCTAGCACGGTGATATTTTGTAAATACTTCTGAAAATCTGTATTACACTTGTCTAGTGCAACATGAAGCTATTTCGGTGCAATGCCGTCAAATATTAGTGCCACATGAAACAGTTTTAGTGCAACATTGCAAAATGTAAATATTAATGCAACATAAAGCCATTTTTAGTACAACTTCGTAAATCTAATGACTGAGATTCATTCTCATTTCTCACATTAGATGCATTTCTCACTTGAACCACAATAATGAATATATATATATATATATATATATATATATACACACACACACACACACACACACACACACACATATAAAATAGAGATCAAATACAAACCCTCCTTAATTTACAAACTATAAACTCATCTTAACCGTCCGATGAGTTGATCTAAAGGACATAAAGGCAAGGTGACATTTTTGTAATAAAACCCAACTCTTTTAGGTAGGGTGCAACTCGTTGAACGTTAATGTGCAACTACTGTTTTATGGCTGAATAATATGCACCACTTTGAACCTCAATATGCAATACAAAGAACGTCAAAGTGCATCGTACAAATATTTGCACAATAAGCATAATTTGTACTAGATCTTTCTCCTGTATGTATGTATGTATGTATGTATGTATGTATGTATGTATGTATGTATGTATGTATGTATGTATGTATGTATGTATGTATGTATATATATATATATATATATATATATATATATATATATATATATATATATATATATATATATATATATATATATATATAGGGGAAGGTTCACATGGAAACCCCTCTTAAAATGCAAACTCGTGAAAACTCCGACAACCGGTGGTATTTTTGGCTCAAAGTTTTTGTGTATGTTCCTCATCAAGTCTAGTTCATCTATACCAAATTTGAGCAAAAAATTCAACCGGGAAGGTTATCAAATGATTTTTGAAATAAAACTGCATTTTATATGTATATTCTGGACCAGTTTTCTTTCAAAAATCATTTGATGACCTTCCCGATTGAATTTTTTGCTCAAATTTGGTATAGATGAACTAGACTTGATGAGGAACATACACAAAAACTTTGAGCCAAAAATACCACCGGTTGTCGAAGTTTTCACGAGTTTGCATTTTAAGAGGGGTTTCCATGTGAACCTTCCCATATATATATATATATATATATATATATATATATATATATATATATATATATATGAAGCGAAATATTTTTAAATAATTTGTTTAGCTGAGTTCTGATTGAATTTCAAGTTCAAATTTTGAGGAGATAATCTAAATTTAATGAAGAACATGCTCTCAAAATTTCATCAAAATTTGATGTTTCACAAAATTTCATCAAAACCATTTGTAGTGGCAGGGAGTCTAAAATGTTAAATGTGAAATCCGTCAATATGAAACTAGTGTTTAGACTCCGTCAATACTATTTTTCTCTGCAATTTCAACACCGTCAATAAAATACCCTCACCATATTAAATTCGTTTTTTTTTATTCAAGAAAACCCCAACAATTTTAAAATCTCAAATTTTTTTCACTTTATATATTACATATTAGTGTCATGTGAAAGATCATAAAAATTCACGAATTTTGATATATTTTTTAAAAATTTTGAAGGACAAATAAATTTGGGTTATAATGACGCAAGGATAGCCTCGGATCCAAAGGACATATGGGCAGGAAGGTTAATCAGCTCGTCGATTGCGGTTGGATGGGCAGGAGACTAGAAGGTCAGACGACGAGGCGGGAGGATTCTCTTCCAGATCGCTCATGCTTTGGTCCCCTTTGATGAAAGGATGGCTCGACTATATGATAGGGTGGAGGTATGTTGTTTATTTGATTGGTTGTTGCTGTTTTGCTTCATGGGTGTAGCAAGAGAAGTTGCGCATGTGTTGCTGCAGGCTTCCAACCATTATTCTAGAAGTATTGCAAAGCAGCAGGGAGAAATACACGTGACGGATCAAAATGCTACCTGGTGAAAGAAGTGAAGATTGCTAAAGGGTACATGATGTTGTAGCTGCAGGGATGGATTTAGGGGGGGGCGATGGGGCGACCGCTCCCCTTGGACATTCCATTTTTTTACCATATATGTAATATTTTCATAAAACTTTCATAATTTAATTAGATTCGCCCCCCTTAGCTTTTAATTTTCAAAATTAATATATATAGTCTTACATAATGTAATACTTAATTGGAGATTTAAAAGAAGAAACATCTAAAATAATTTACATAACTTAAACAAATAAACAATAGAGTAACTCGTTATTTAAGATTTAGGATACTTATTATATAAGAATTCCTAGTTTTGTAATGTTTAATTATCTTTATTAGATAACAAGTACTGGATTTCGTAAAACATATATCAAACAATATTAAATACCAGACACACTAATTACACAATTTTTAGATCACGTGAAATGAATCCAAAATATAAATATTTATAGACATTAGATTACATAATTCATTTACTTCTTGCTTTCTAAAAATAATTTATTGCATGGATAATAAACTCTAAATTATTATAGAATTAATAAAAATATTAAAATATAATATGCACCATATATGTGTGTGTGTGTGTGTGGTGCATATTATTCTAAAAATAACAATCACATACATACTAGTATACTACTATTGTAATATTAAGAAAACTTCTCATGAGTCATGACTCACGAAAACTCTCTTTGGTGGACAAAAATTACAATTCAATAACCGATTCATGAGGTTAAACAATGTAGAAGTTATTGAAAATGTATTGGTTGATGTCTTTGTCATCGTCTAAACTTAGAATGTAATAGATTTAAATGTCGTTCGGGATGTGCATGTATTAATGTCATTTTTTAAATAAAAATAGCCGCATAGCCTACAGTAGCGAAAAAATTTCGCCCCACTATACTAGGGAAAAAAATTCACCCCGCTACACTAACAAAAAAAAAAAATCACCCCCTACACTAACGAAAAATTTCGCCCCCTTGACTCAGAAATTTCGTCCCTGTGTAGCTGGAATCTAATGCCAGAAAAAGGGGTTGGGGAGATCTGCGTGTTAGGCTCGCCGGGAATCTTGAAGCTTCGTTGCGTGTTTTGGCACACTTGTTTTTTCCAGTTCTCTTTTCACGTGCACATAATGTCATTTTCTTTTTTCTGCTATGCTTTTATTTTTTGTAGTCGTGATACTAAATGTATGATTTTTGGTTGTTTTTTAGAGATAGGTAGTGAGTGTTTTGAGGGACAAGTTCTTCTTTCTAGTCATTGTAGGTTTTAAGTTACCCACTGTGGTTAGCGAATTATGATGCTTTTTCTAACGCGAATAATTCTATGTCTAATTTCAGAACTAGTGATCGAGTTAGGGGTGCTTCTCTCATTGTTGATCTCCGAGTTTCTGTTGATATAAACGTAATCATTCTTCCTTCAAAAAAAATACGGAGGAATTATGTCAATCTACTCTCTAAATTTGATTTGAAACCCTCCATCACTTTTTTCAATTTGAATCCCCACTCCATCACTTTTTTCAATTTTAATCCCCATTTTAATCCCCACTACATAATACTCCTAATCACTTCGTATAACAAATTAACAACTAACCTTCTATCTTTTGGATGCCGTCTAACTTGCACTTAAAAAACGGGAATATTACTGACAACATGGACCCAATGAGCCATTTTGCCCTGCAAAATTTTAAAGACTGTCTTCATTTCAAATGAACTAATCAAGCAGTTTAGAACTTAATCCTATTTAGCTATTCAAATTTTAAATTATCAAGCACCCCAGAGTGGAAATATACCAAGTTAAAAATTTAGAATATGATGCTGCCGTGTCATTTACTACTATCTTTCCAGAATCATTCTTCAGCCTGCATAGGACAAGACAAAAAGAAAGTGAAGACCAAAAGTTACCAAGCAGTGAGGTGAAAATTTCCCGAAGATAAATAAACGTTGTAGAAAATTACGGTTGAGGTTTGGGATTTGAAGTAAAATCTTCAGTGCTATTACCGAACAGCCTTAATCCCGGGTTCATACAGTAATTATGGCGGGCAGACGGTAAATTTGACGGAACAGTTAGTCCACCACGGCTTACCCGGTAGTACTGCTGAAGCAACCCGGCCAAACTTCTGAAGTTCATAAAAGAAAATGGAGATTTTCTAGACATAGTCAAACTAATGTATTTTTCTATTTTAGCTATTTCAAGGATCTATTGTGTTTGTGTGTGTATATATATGTGTATGTATGCATATATGTATGTATTAAACGAAGCCTAATTTTAAACGTGAAAGAAGGATTGAAGATCTCTAACACGCCAAGGAAGTAGTGATGCCTTGGCTTTAAAGTATTTCATTTGAGTTTGTATTGTTTTGTGGTCAATTGCCAAATCATGGTGGGCAGGCCTCATCTATGGACGTTTCTTGCAAGTTATAAACTGCATTGGGGGGTTTCTTAGACTTTTTAAATAACTTCCTATTGTTATGTCTTGGCTATCAATAATGTTAATTAAACCCGAAAATCGAACTGAATTGATTCGATATTTTTAATTAATCTAGATTTTATTTAAAAAAATGACCGGTTCGGGTTTAATAACAGACCCAAGCCCGAAATCTCACTCTAAATGATAAGGTAAACAAGGAAGATGAAGCTTTGACGGCCCATCTTCCTCTTGAACCACTGTCTCGGAGTGGCTACATGACTAGGGTTTCGAACATGGTTGTGATTTCTTATTCTATTTTTATTCTAAGCGTTATGTTTCTTTCTTTGATTTTTCACTTTGGTTTTGTTTTTATTGTGTTAGTGGCGTTCTTGAGATGTTTAAAGTTGTTATGAGAAACAAGTCAAACTAGACATAGTCAAACTAATGTATTGTTTTGTGGTCAAATTGCAAAATCAAGGTGGGCATGTCTCTCCTCTTGATCTTGATAGACAACCTTCATACTTAACTTTTAGATAAGTCTCTCCTCTTGATCTTCAAAGGCTGTACAATTTGTCCTTTTGGTTAATGAATTGTTATCCGAGTTTTTTGGGGACTAATTCTACATCTAATCCTAAAAGTGCTATTTCGGTTCAACAAGTCGAAAGTGTTGGCCAACGTATCATTTGTGTGTTTTGAGATATCACCCACACGGGTGACTCAACGGTGGTTGAGTAAGGTACGTTGTTGGATTGAGATCATTCCCAACGACAGTGTGAGAGTTTCATTCAATGTGGTGGCTCTTTGAGCGCAACAGATCCTAAATTACCTCACTCAAAAACCGTTTGAGATCATACTGTGACTTACTCCTTCATCATTCTGTCGGATCAATGAGCATGCCTTTATTCTTCATAAAAACCGTCCATTTTTTACTTTATTGGGAAAACCCCTTATTTTGTTTTAAAGTTAAATTTCTTATTTCCCGTTTGACTAATCCGCTCCACAATGGACCATCTTCTCCGTTATTGAATCTGTGAAGAGGTGAAGTGGGAGAAGAAGAGAGGTAAAGTAACACCAAGGATCGCTTAAAGATCAAATCTTCTTCCGCAATGGAGAAACCGAATGAGTCGCCACCGATTGATGACTATTCACCCAAAAATACACTCATTACTTTCAAAGAGCCGATCCCTTTGCTACGCGGACCCGTCAGTACCGAGCCAAAGGAAGGCGAACCAATTGCCGGTCGCTCATTCACTCTCGCTTTCCGGGACCCAATTTCTTGGGAGTCTGCTTACCGCAACTGCGAGCACCAAATCACTGAGCAATGCAAAGCTGGGGTCAGAATCGGCTGCTCCATTGCCGCCTCCCACAAATGCCAACCTCCCTGGTGGAAAGCTCTATTCGGCGGCGGAGTTTCCAAACAAGATCTCGCAGAGAGGCAAAAATGCGAAGAGCTAGAAATGGAGGCTTGCCTTAGAGAGGCCAAGGAGAAATGCGTTGGATACGCGAGGGACAAGTGCTCGCGAGCATTTCTAGATGCGAGGATTTGCGTCACAGGTGCGAAAAACCCTAATTTGAACTGGAAAGAAGTGTCGAAGTTAATTTCTTGTGTAAACTTGGCTGATAAGAATTTAGGCACTGATTTATTGAGATTACAGAGGCCATGGGTTGATTTCAAGACTCAATTAGAAGTTACTTGTAGAGGTAGAGATTTATTGGGCCCTGATACTGCAAATTTTGATGATTTCTAGAAGCCCACAATGTTCAAGTTTCAATCTTTAATTGCAGTGTTGCCTTTTTGTTGGACTGAATATATTGGGTCTGAAGAGATTACATTGACCCAGATATGGGGACTTTGATGAAAGCTCTTTATGTTTCTTTAAGTTTATTGATGTGATGTTTAATGTTTAGCTCTTATATGTTGCCAGCTTTTATCTAAATTGCTATGTAACCTGCTACCACTTACTCACTGACTTACCAGCTTGACTATAATTCCCATGGATGGTACTTTCTTGTTGCATCTATTGGAACCACACCCACACACTACTCCATGGTTGAAAGAAAATGAAATTGTTAAAAGCTCACCGCTAGGGTTGGATCCCATAAAATACTATGGAGTTGGAAACAAGTGCTGAAAAAAGTTACATATATTTAGGTTGCAAAATATAACCCCTGTTTACCTCAAAAATTGCAAATGAAACATGATTAATTTGGTTAAATAGGTTTAAATACACTATTTCTGTTCTTAAATAGATGAAAACTGTTGAGTTTTACACTACTCAATTGTTCTACATTGATTACATTTGCATTAATGCTTTAAAAATTTGTTTTTTTTAAAAAATATGATTAAATTCCTCTCATTCAAAAATTTTAAAATACATTGACAACTAAAAAAGAATAAATGAAGTATATGTTAGTTGATGGGATCAAAAAAGAATAACTAAAAAAGAATAAATGAAGTATATGTTAGTCATCATAATAAAATTGACACTAATGATCAGAATGAAAATCAATGAATATCTAAAATAATTTACTTATTTTTCACAATCTATTTACATTCAATTTCCATTACGTTTTCCTCTCTTTTTTCTTCTCTAGTACTAGTATTTGATGGGATCTAAACTGACATTGGGAGTTGCAGTTTATGGAGCTATAGCATTTGAACTTGTGTATTCATCGGATCTATGGATAAGCATGAAAAGAAACTGTGTTTTGTTTTCACGTTTGATATACTTGTATGGATATACTTGTCTAGATAAGTGGAATAAGAAGAATATGGGCTTAACACAAGTGTCTAAGAAGAGCCAAATCTGAGCCACTTGCTTGTGGACCCTGAATGGCATAAGTCATTTCATGTAATTGGGTAACCACCAACCTCTCATATAGCAGACAAAATGGTAGGATTGAGACCTTTCCCTACAAGTGTGCTCATCATCCTCAAGATGCCATTTCATTCTTCTCTTCTTTGATAAACTTTACAAACCAAGACATATATGGTCATGGCCACCTCAGCTATAGCTCCATTTTCTCATGCTTCTTCAACTGTAAAACTACTTTCTGAATTGCCTGATCTCAACTCCATCCCATGTGACTATATCCAGTCACCTAGTCCGGATGAATCTCTTGAGGATTCAAAATCGATCCCCATAATTGACTTTTCCCACATCATCTCTACTAACAGTGACCAAAGGTTTAAGGCCATCGAAGCCCTTGGCAGGGCTTGTGAAGAGTGGGGTTTCTTCATGGTACATATCACTGTTATACGTCTTCTTTCCAGCATAACCTATTCTTTTCATTTCATGAATTTTTGAATAAGTTTATATCTTGGACATGCTAGGGAATGAAAAATGCAAAGCAATGTTATTTTGTTGTTCTTGGGTTCACTGCAGTAAATGCAGAATAAAATAAAATATGATTGATTTTTTCATTTTTTAAAAATATGAATAGCATTCTTAGAGTGTCATATAACTGAAATAGATAAATAAAAATGAGTTTGGTTGAATTCCAGAAATAAATTTATTGAGTTTGAATAAAAAACTATTTCCTTCAGGTTTTATTTCATTCAAGTTTCCACTTTATTATCTTCCCTATTTTCTTTTCCTATGATTTCCCAAGTTCCAAACGGATGCTTAAAAAAATTAACTATTACATGCACTTCATTATCTCTTTGGTGGATGGTAATCTCAGGTGGTAAATCATGGTATCCCGGAAAGTTTGATAAGGGCAATGATTCAGGTCACTGGTGATTTTTTCAACATGACTGAGGAGAAGAAGCAGCAGTTTGAAGGAACACATGTTTTAGACCCAGTGAGGTGTGGGACCAGCTTCAATGCCTCAAAAGAGAAAGCCCTCTTCTGGAGAGATTTTTTTAAGGTCTTTGTTCATCCTGACTTTCACTGCCCCTCTGATCCCCAGGCTTTAAGGTAATTTTATTTTAATTTATCATAATGCGTGTTCTTGCTTAACTTTAGATTGTTTAATTGTTTATTATTCATGTTTCCAATTCTGCAATAGGCAAATCCTAGAGGGGTGATCAATGACTGTCAATAGTTAGAACTTAAAATTGTTAAACTTGGTAGCTTAAGAGCTGATATGATATTTATATTGAATATCACCACACAATAGATTTTACGGGTGGATAAAGAATAAAAAGAAGGGTACTGAGGGAAGTTTAATTGTTTCTACCTTTGTCTTCTAAAAAATTTGAAAACCACTTTTCTGTTTTAATCTAAACAGAGAATCATTGGTTGAATAAATTAGAAGGGAAGCGAAGGTGTTTTAGCATTACCATGCTTAGATATACTAAAGAGGAGAGTTCTTAAAAATGCTTATTTGGTTTTGGTAGGGAAGGAAAAACAGTAGTTCATAGACCATCACACCCCTAATAAATTTAATATTAGATGACTGGTTGTAACCACAAACATTAATTATAAATGAAACAGTCTTTAAATTACAAACACGTTTTTATGAATATGTTCTATAAATTTAATTACAATTTTTTATAATATCAAGTCATGGATTTTTTAAATAAAATTATGTTGAGTATATAATCATGAATATCTTATTTTCAGAGTAAGAAGATAATCACTCTTCTGAAGATGCAAATCCAGAAGATAGATACGTAGTGTGGCATAATGAAAAAGTAACCATCTACTCCCTCCGTCCCCCTAAGTTTGGGACGGAGGGGTGTGGTGTGGTTTTTAAGAAAAAGTGGAATTGTGTGGTTGGTATTGAATTGATAAAGTGTAAATAAAGTAAGAATGAATTCTAACCACTCAAATGCTACCATATATGGTATGGGACAAACTTATTGGGACGGACGAAAAAGGTAAAACGGGACAAACTTAGGGGGACGGAGGGAGTATTATCTAATGAAGAGTGTGATTGGGTCAGCTAAGATAAAAGTACTTGTTTCTCATCCTTATCTCTCCAGTTTTGGACAAGAGGGAAGGGAAATTTCAGTTTAGACTTCACTGCCCTCTTACACTTTGTATCACCCGAAAGGAAAGAGTATCAAAATTCCTCCCTTTTCCTACCTTACTTTCTATTTCGCTCAAACCAAACAAATGCTGACTGATATGGTCTTCTAAAACTAAAAAGTGAGAACTATGGCAGGCAACATGGGTCGCGGATTGGTTTTTGGGTTAAGTTATCTTTGGTTTAAAGCAGGAGATATCCAAACCAAACTTCATTGGGCTCGGTTTCAATTTGATTTGAGTTTCAGTTTGTTAGATTTTTATTCAAAGTTGTAACGAATATCTATTTAGTTCAGTTTGGTCAAACCGAATCGAAATGCCAACCCTCTATAAAAACAGATCATCTACTTTTGCAGGGATCTTATGTTGGAATATTGTGAAAATAGCCGTGACGTGGCTAAGAAATTACTAGGGGCGATACTGGAAAGTCTGGATTTGGATGAGTGTTCCATCCATACTGCTTTGGGGTTGGACTCTATGTTTCAAATCTTCATAGCAAATTACTACCCACGTTGCCCACAGCCTGAGCTAGCAATGGGCTTGCCACCACACTCGGATCATGGCCTTCTAACCCTTCTCATAGAGAATGGTGTGGGAGGGTTGCAAATAATGCATAAAGGAAAATGGGTCAATGTCAATGCCCTTCCCAACTCCCTTCTGGTTAACACTGGTGACCAACTTGAGGTAATTTACGTGCTCAACTATTAAATCAAGATGTGCTCAACTAATTGGCAGTATAAATTTAATGTCATCAACCCCAACTATTTGGATTAAGGTGACGAAGAATTGATAATGATGAATACTAAACTACAATCCAATATATAATGTCATGACTGGGTGAGTTTTATGCTTTACTATTTGTAATTCAACTAAAAGCCAGATTTTGGTTATTATAAAAAATGATTTTCAGTTTCCTTTGGCGTTGCTCAATTATCGTTGTTATTAAAATGATTAGTATAATTATGAGTGGTTCTGGTTTATCATACTAGGCATATCATGTAACGTCTACTATTGTAAAACCAAAACCTGGAAACTGCCAAGCACCTCAAAACGAGGTTCCAAGTCTTTTGGGCTACCTCTATTGATGTTGAACTTAGGATAGAACATAAAGTCTTAATATCGTATTGGAGCATATTCAGCTCAATCGAGCCATTCCTTACAAGAACAATGCATATGAAAACTTTGGGCTATTTTTCGCATTAATGCAAACTTTTTAGGATAACATGACTACATTATGAGGTGCTTGTTTCTGCTTCTTAAAAGTTAAAACTAATTCTGCTGTTTCAAACAACTGCAACCAGAAGAATTAGTTTTCAAAGAATCCTCACCCCCCGGGATAATTTTTGAAGTAACCTTGTCATGTGATAGAACTACACAATATTTCAACAGTAATTCTAACAAGAATCTGCTCAAACAAGAGGATAGAATGCAAGAACATCAATCAACATTATACTGAAAAGTAAATGTTCATGTACAGAGTCCCAAAGTAGAGATAAAACTCTAACTTCCCAGCCAAGACAATTCGTCTCTAAAAACAGCCTGCCCCCAATGCTCCCTGTTTATTCTATTTATAGTTAGACTTTATAACCGTAAGTGGTTATAAGCAGCTTAACGAAATAACAGCTAACTACTTTCTTCTTCTAGAATAAACTTGGCTATAGTATTTGTCTTGTTTATTAAACTGGACCGGGTCTCTATCAATACTCCCCTGCTGAAGATCAAGCTTGTCCTCAAGCTGGAAGTAGGGAAACTGCTTCTTCATCATCTGCACTTCTTCCCAAGATCTCTCAAACTCTGGCAAGTCCTTCCACTGTATTAGTACTTCAACAATGTCATTCTTCTTTCTGACATCCACCACTCTTTCTGGTATGACCTGTAACTCCCAGCTTTCATTCAGGCACAATGGTAGAGGTTGACAGGGAGTGTTGGGAGATAGTGCCTTTTTTAGAAGAGAAATATGGAACACCGGATGTATCAAACTGTGGTCTGGTAACTTTAATTTGAAGACAACATCACTCAACTTGTCAATGATTTCAAAGGGTCCATAAAACCTGGGGCTGAGTTTCTGATTCACTCTCCTGGCTATACTCTTCAACTTGTAAGGCTGGATTTTCAGAAAAACTAGATCCCCCTTCTCCAATTTTACTTCCCTTCTATGTTTATTGGCTTGTTGTTTCATTCTGTTTTGAGCCACTGCTAAATAATCTTTTAATTCAGCCAGCATTCCATTTCTTTCAGCAGTTAGCCTTGCCACTTCCTCTACTACAGTAAGAGTAACATCACCTCTGATAATGGCTGGTGGTTCTTGCCCATACAGAGCCTGATAGGGAGTTTGTTTCAAGGATATGTGATAATTGGTATTATACCAATATTCAGCCCATGGAAGCCATTTAACCCAATCCCTGGGCTTCTTTCCTGTGAGACATCTTAGGTATGTCTCTAGACACCTATTCACCACCTCAGTTTGACCATCAGACTGAGGGTGATAAGCAGTACTAAATTTCAGTTGAGTACCAGCCAACTTGAATAACTCTGACCAGAATAAACTCAAAAATATGCTGTCCCTGTCACTCACTATGGACCTAGGAAATCCATGGAGTTTGACCACCTCTTTGATGAAAACTTCAGCTACACTCTTAGCATTGTATGGATGGGTTAGTGCTATAAAGTGTGCAAATTTGGTGAGCCTGTCTACCACAACCAATACAGTATCCCTCCCTTGGCTTTTAGGCAACCCACCAATAAAATCCATACTTATTTCAGTCCAAACCTGCTCTGGTATGGGTAGAGGTTGTAATAACCCTGCAGGTTTCAATGCCTGATACTTGTTCCTCTGACAAGTATCACAAACTTGCACATATTGTTGTATATCTTTCCTCATTCCTTTCCAATAAAAAAGTGATGAAATCCTTTTCATAGAATTGAGATATCAATTCTCTCTGCTGCAGAAGTTTTAATTAGAACCAGAACCATCTTATTTATTTTCCAAAACATCACTTTGATTCTGTATTTCCAGTAAAATACTATTCTTTGCTGGAAAGCGATAACATGATGCTGATTATACCTGGGCAGATATTGAGTAACGGGAAATATAAGAGTGTGATGCACAGAGCTGTGGTAAATAACAAAGTGACCAGAATATCAATCGCCACAGCACATGGTCCGTCGCTAGAGGCAACTGTGAGGCCGGATTCTAATATGGTAGAAAGGACAAGCAGCCGACCCGCTTACAGTCCAATGAAGTACAAGGACTACTTGTATTCCCAGCAGAGTAATCAACTTGATGGGAAATCTTGTTTGGATCATGTAAGGATTCTGAAGAACTGAAGTGTTTTTGGATTGATATGTATTTCAATAATAATTGTCCTGTGTAATATCCATCATATTTCCATGTGGTTCCATCATTTCCAATTAAGCCAAAGGCTCACTATTTTTTGGCTTGATAATGTGATGGAATAAAGCAAAATTACTCACTAAACTGTTTGCGCTTTAGTCAATGTAATTTTCGACACGATTTTCATCGTAAGTCATTCAGAAATAGTCTCTATGTGCTTTAGCACATAGGTAAGTCTACATACATCGACCCCCTTATCCCATCTAAGAAGGGAGCCTTTGCAACACTTTGGTAATGTTGTTGCTGTTGATTTCCATGTGAGAAATAAGAACAACCATGGTTAGAATTCATCCACGAAATGCGAATGAAAATGAATAATTGTGCCTATGTTTTTGCTACATTATGTTTCATCATGTTATTCTGGTGTGAGGTTAACTTACTATTCTCATAAACACAAGTGTTATCTTCAACTATGGAAGTCTTACATTTTGGTTAGATCTCACAAGTTTTGGGCCTTTGGCCCTGAAGTTGCCATTTACATTCGATGAGAGGTAGACTGGTTAAAAACTTAAAATGAAGGGGTGAATGTGAAACTGAAGCAACGAAAACAATTTCTTTTTTTGCAAGGAACGAAAACAATTTTTCAAATATTTAGAAATTAAGGATTATGTTGCAGAGATTTGTATCGGACATAAAACAATATAAATCACAAATTTGTTTCCTTAGAAGAGGAATCTTTAATTCTTTCACCAATAAATTAGAAAAAACAGACAAACCTTTTTTAATGTGAGAATGTGTCTTTAACTTCTGCGTAGCACGTACTATATAGTAGGGGTGGATCGGGCCCGGTCGGGTCGGGCCTCGGCCCGGGATTTGGTTCCGGGACGGGGCTGGGCCTGGGTCAGGTCTAGGTTTTTTTTTAGAATTGATTTTTTCTTATCTATTCCTACTCCCACCTCCTCCCCCAAGCCACCTAGCTCCACCTGCCTAGCACCCAATCCATTCGAAAAAATAATAAAAAAAACAATTTGGGCCCGGACCGGTCCTGGACCGGCCGGGGTAGTCCACCAAATACCAATCCCATAGCGCGCCCCAAAACCCCCTGGTTCGGGCCCCAAGGCCCGGTCCTGGTCGGCCGTGCCGATACCGCACAATAGCGGTTCGGGCCGGGTTCCAGGTCGGTCCGAACCGATCCATTCCATGCCTACAATTTAGTACTAGTACCTGTTTTACCATTATTAGTTTACTTATTTGTATACCTTGTAGGCTTGTAGTTTACATACAACGTACTCCCTCCATCCCTAATAAAACTTCTAAATAGGTTTGACACACAGTTTAAGATAGTGGGTATTGCGTAGTGGAGAGTTGTGCAAAGGAGGGAGAAATGTGTAATTGATGTGAACCACAAATTCTTTGTCAAAAGGGAAAGTGGAAGTTTTAATTGAAACGAACGAAAAAGGAAAGTTGGAATTTTATTTAGGGACTGAGGGAGTACTATTTGAAACATAATGCAGCAAAAACATAATTGTAAACATAACTAAAATACAACGCTTGATCATCTACGTCATATTTACGTATGTAGCTTAAACATAATTTAAGCTATGATGCAGCAAAAACATAAGGTATGATGCAGCAAAAACATAATTGTAAACATAACTAAAGCGTGACTAAGATATTTCATTACATTCTCTAGTTTTCATGTCATCGCTAGACCATCTTCACATTTTTTATTGTAATTAGGTTGACAATTTGATTGCAATTAGTTTTTTTTTTTGAAAGGTTTGATTGCAATTAGTTAATTTTATTTTTTGTTGATCAAGTGACATTTCAGATAACGTGGAAGATAAATGATAATCAACCACAAATTAAATTCTGACTGAGAATAGATAGAGTAGATAACCAGTCACACATTTTGAGCTATCTCGCAATCAGGGACAGAGGTGGAGGGGTGGCCAACCCAGCCCAAATTTAAAATTGCTTATATTTTTAATGTAAAAATTTATGTGTAAAAATTTATTTGTAAAAATTCTTTATACCGGTCCAGTCCAACTCATATTGCTGGCTACACCCCTGCTTGCAATAGTGCTTGCAATAGTTGATCTAACTTTGTAAGCCATAGAATGTGTCATTACTTACTGTCATTTTTTTGGATGAAAAAAAACGGGGGGGGGGGGGGGGGGGGGATGCAACACAAAGACACCCATCATAGTACTACTCTCGCCCAAGCACGCTTAACTTCAGAGTTCTGATGGGATCCGGTGCATTAGTGCTGGTATGATCGCATCCAATCATTACTTACTGCCATGGCCTCATGGGATGTGGTTTAGTGACATGTTGTTTTAACCTCATGTTTGTGGAACATGTTTGCTGAATTGCTGACCCTGTTTTTGTAGAGCCAATTTGATGATCCTACTTTTGTAGAGTTTGTTTGATGATTTTTTTAGGCTAATGGATTTTTTGTCTTTATTAGTCAATTTTTTCATCTAACATGTAATTTTTGGTTTCATTTGTTGAATTGTGTAATAATCAAAATAAGTAAGATTGAAATTGCTTCTTTTATTGAATTAACCAAAGTTATTGTGGATGTTTATTTTAGCTATTTTTTCTAAGTCTATATAGAATATGCTAATATAGCCATCTCAGGCATAATTTCACAAACTTTGGCAGAATCAACCGATTATGCAAATTTCAGTGTAATCAAACAGGCTTTGAGTATTGACAAATACTAAGCGTGTGTTTTAATGATGTTTTTATTTGAACTTGTTTATGTCTCAGACCAAATCAGGTTTCGATGATTGTAAAATACACATTAATGAGAAAGCGGTCCAGTCCAGCTGGTCGCCGACTCACTCTCCCTCACGGGAGGTCTCAGATTCGAAACTCAATGGACTGAGTTTCAGCCCTGATTACTCCAACCCCCCAGGCCCCTCCCCCAGACGCCCCCTGTAGTAAAAGAAATTGAAGGAAAAAAATACACATTAACCAGACATTTACCAAGCTAGTTCAGACCAGATCAGAAAATTTCAGTCCAAGTAAATATATCTTAATAATATACTACTCCCTGCATAACATGATGAGAAGATAGTGGAATAGTGCGATAAAGTGAAGCATAAATAAAAAAAAAATAGTTGTAATAGTGTATTGTTTTCAAACTTATTGAAGGTATGATGGAAAGATTTAAAAATGAGAAAATTATTTAGTTACGAATGAAAAAGAAAAAAGTGAGATTTTTTTTGTTATGAAGGTAGCACTCCAAATATTTTTTTATTGGAACAAGTTCTTTTTGAAAGAAAGAACCTGCCCTATTGATCGAGAACTCATGGAAAGAGTGAGGGCACCAGTTACATATAAAGAGATCAAAGAGGGACTTCTTTAAACAGAAGTAAAGTATTGTGGCCAGGTGAGTTGTTTATTGAGTCCATCAGGGACTTTTTTATACATGGTAGAATATTGATGCAAGCAAACCACACATTCATTGGCCAAATGCAAGCCTCCACTAATGTCTAATGATAATCTTTTTCTCCTGAAGGAAGAGGCATCAGTGTATCACACATTCACACATTACCACAGTACCAACTATCAATGAATGAAACAACTAACACATTTATTGAATTGATGCAAGTTTGCCACTAATGATAGTTATGTTATTTGCAAATTGAAAGCACTCCTTGTTTTCAAGGAAGCATCTACATTACGGTTATGCTGCGGTTAAACTCGAGCAATTTAACTTTTTTCAAAATGTTAGTGTAATTTAAGTTTAGTATAATTATCCTTGAGCTCAGTCTTATTTAGATTCTTGGATCAGCCTCTGATTGTTTTTGTTTTTATAAGCCTGTAACAACTCGTGATCATATGGGAGGATATATCATATCTATCTGTTCATGGTTGAGAATCAAAACAAAGGCTACTTCCGCATTTTGAGTTCTACTAAATCATCATAATCACCATTACTCCAGTGTCGCAAATGCTCCCACCTTTTGTGGTGTAAATGGGCGTTGGATGTACGTAGTTTTACCCTTGTACTGAAGCATAAAGAGACTGCATGTTTCCGGATGCTTCATAGTTAAAATCATGTTGAAATATTGCATGGACTTACTGTTGCTTCATAACAAAGAAGCGCAAACAGTTTCGTGAATCATTTTGCTTTATTAGAATCTTTGACTCCATTGCAAATGATGGAAAAGTGAGTCATTTTGACTACTACTAATTTACTAAATGCTTCAAAAAAAATTGGAGAAGCTAAATTGGAGATCAAAGCTGTAAGGCTCCAGTTGTGTTGTACAATATGCACCATCTCCACGACCAGAAATACAACCTTTTTTTTAAGAAGCGTGCAACCAAGTGTGAAATCGTAGTTCATATTTATTCAAGTGCTTGTACATAGAATTTTAGAGTACTATAGAGTACATCAGGCAACCATGTGTCCGACTGTAGTTGTACACATATTATTTGGTAGCTTGTATACAGTGGCAGAGCCAGAAATTTTTCGAAGGGGTCGTACCAAAGGCTAAGATTTATGATGTATTTTCTCAAAATATAATAAAAACAATAAAAATGTAATACATTAGCACAAATTAGTCATTACATTTTACTTGACTCGGATCTATAATATGGGTAAATCAATCATACGAGTTTAATATGTTCGAAATTTTGCTTAGGAAAACGAGCTCATGAGACTCTTGTACACTCATCTACACACTCAAAACTCAGAAGGTTCTCATAGAAATGACCATTCTTACCCCTATCTATACTAATCTCATCAAAGCTTCTTTAGAATTTTTTATACACCATTACACATTTACATTCTTCCAAGAAGTATGCACAAGCTTCTCTAATCTAATGGAAGGATATAGAGAACTCCACAATTCTTCAAAATGTTTTAGAGAACTCCACACTCTTCCGCACGGTTTTAGTGAGTTCCACACTTTTATAGAAAACATATCAATATTGTTCTAGAATATTCAATACTTCTCTACACACATATACATAATCCTAGACATCTTTGCAAATTCTAAAATTCTCATGAATTTTTCCATTATGGAGGGACTCCAACATAGTCTCGAAAATGTTTTGATCATTTTGTTACAAAAATGTGACAACATATTCGTTAATCCCAATACTCTTTTGCACTATAATCACAAAAAGTCAACCCGTATGACATCAAAGGTCTAAATAAATCCACATTTGCATTCAAATGAGTGACGTACGTTGCAGTCAATATGTACTTGTATTCTTCGAGACACATTTCCTGAAAGATATTTGCCTTTTAGTTTAATACTTAATTTGAAATGGTCTTTAATGAGTATTTATTTATTTTTTTAAAAGGCGGACATTAAATATATTATAAGTAGTAGTACTATTGTTTTCCCCCGAAGCGAGGGCGCTTGCCCCTCCATGCCCCCGCCCTGCTCTTCACAGCTTGTATACTTGACATTTCATAATAAAAATGTGCATCCCACTCTAGAAAACAATCAAATATGAAAAAGATCCCAAACCTTCATTGCATGTTTGCAAGAAACAGGAAACATGAAACCTAGCCATCACATGAAAATGTTTGCGTGCATCACCCCAACGGCAAATTGATCATGAATATTTGTTCATATTGTTTTTAGTCACCGTTTGATAGCCTAGTTTTTTAGCTTATCAGCCAATTTTTTTTGTCAAACTCGTGATTTTTTTATTTAGCGCGTTGAATTGCTTTTAACTGCGCAGTTATCTTCAAGAATTCATTTGAATGACTTCTCGATTGAAGTTTTATCTAAAATTTGAAATTAGTAACTAGACTTAATGAATAAGATGCTCAAAAAATTTCGTCAAAAAATTCAACCCGGAACTGCCCCAAATGGCGACGGCCAGACAGAGCCTCCTATATAATGACTTATTTGACCCTTTTTATGCAACTTCGAGTACCAAACTGACCTTTTTTATCTTACCTAATACAGAGTATGCCAGCTTCACCCTCTAGTTTGACTTGTTTTGGGCTAGAACTAGTCTAATTTAAAAATTCATTATCCCTATTTAACCGCCTCTATGCGTCATTTTGATGGGTTTCACAAAAAATAAATACTACGTATATTAAATATTACTACCTCTGTCCCACTGACATTAAGACATGAGAAGGTAGCCATGCAGTTATCAAGAATAATGAATTGGTGATTGATATTGAATTGATAAAATAAGAATGATTTACATTTACACAAGCAAACTCTACCAAATTTGATATGACACAATTCTAGTGAGATAGATATATAATTGTCTTTGATTCACAACTCTCTTGGTTGGATTGTAAATGTGAGATCAACTTCATCATATACGCTATCTGCTCTTAAAAAGGTCTTGTTTGGGGGATATATAAATTTTTCTATTGGTAATTTGTAGTTTATAAAATGTGAGAATGTTAAAATTAAGGACTAATAATGGTAAAAATATATACTATTATGGAGGAAAGTGTTCACCTTGCTAGTGCCTAATTGCATCCAAACACTCTCAATAGAGGACCCTATTTTAGTTTTTCGTTTAATTCAATACGGAGTGTGTCATACGGTATTTAACTTCCTCAAAGATCTTTTGAGAAAATTACTTACAATTTACACAGTAATGTTTTGATTGATAATGAATTCTTTTTTTGAAAAACATGACAGTACTTTTGCGATCAGTAATGATACAGAGACAATAAAAAAACATTGACAAGAAAATTGACAAAACGTAAACGTGACAAGCTAGATCTTGTTTCTTCACACTTCTTTTGTCTTTATTGTGTTGTGTAAATGTAATTTTTACACCGACGTGTCTACAGCTAGGAAATGCATTATTGTTCTCTCGGTACATTTTATTCATTGTCTCATGTTTTCCCATTCTCAAGTCAACAAAACCATCAGAGGTACAGTCAATCACGTACCGTATTTTATAGCCGTCCATTTTGTTTTTGTGTTGGGATCACCTCTCTAATTCCATAAGTTCAGAACGTTTTCAAATTAGTAATGTGCCAAATTGTTATGTTTAAAGCATGATATTATTAAAAATATGACAATAATTATTCCTATGTACAAAATAAAAATATAATAATTCTACTTTGAAATTAACAATCTTTTAATGATATTCAAGACATTAATTATTTATATTAAAAAACATACTAGTAATATTTACTACTCCCACCCTAATTAAGTATTTGAAGAAACACTTAGAGGTATGGTCTGAGTGAACAATGGATCTATATAATTGACTTAGTAACTTAATGACTGTAAAGTATACACGGAGTATATTTTAACTTTAGTCAAATTTCTTACTATAAATTTTAGCTGTGGAATGTTTTAGTAACACTTGAATGAAGTTCAGATTGTGATGAACTTTAAGAGCCAATTTAGTAACTCTAAAATTTGTTGAATCGCCTAACACTATTGATACTGGTAAAATTCTGGCGGAAACGGTTGAATTGGTTGAATCTGCTGAATTATGATAGAATATTTAAAATAGATTTTATTAATAAATTAAAGAAAAAATAATTATAAAAATAGCTTACATTGCCAATTGAATGTATGTTACAATTCAAATGTCATACAATAAATACTTCTAAAATGAAATAATTATATTGATTTACTTAGTACGTAATAAAACAAATTATTCAATATGACCATGATCCTTCTTCCAAAAAAAAAAAATGATCATGATCCTTATACATTACACATGTCATTCTAGTAAAATGTACTACGGTAAGAACTTCTGAAGTGCACATGTCAAAAATGATAAAATGAATATATGAACTTTCATAATGATCATATAAATGAATGCACATGTCTAGTGAAAAAATACAACATACGAACTTTGGAAGTACAACAATTACATTCATTTGAGACACACGTAATTGATAGCTTCGCCGGAATAACATCAGTGATAACCACAGAGAAGACAATGGTAAAGCATAGAGAGAGAAATAATGATATTAATGAGATTTCAACGGTTACATATGCCCCAAATTGGGATATTTATTTCTGCTGGTCATAAATGTTAGATGCATTAAATGTATGTGTACACGCGTATGTGACGCTCACTAATATCAGGCGAACAATGTGACTAGGGGTCTAGCCTCGACTAAAAAGGGGGTTTGGTCCGAGGGGTCACTCGACAAGAGAGACATTGTTTGTCGAATCCGCCAAGAAGGCGGTTTCTGTATGTCATCAGTTCCCTCGATTGTGCGGGAGACCGGCTAATGAGGGGTGGTTGAATGTTGTTGGGCTCATATGCTTGTTGGGCCTATTCTTGTGCTAGGTGAGTATGTGGTCTGAGTGTGGGCCCATATACTCTATTAGTAATGAAAGAACTGATCTTATATGACCACCACCTTAAAGTGCAGCATATGAACCATTAAAGTGTATGAATATAAAGTTGTAATACTTTCTCCCTTCCTATTCGAACCTCCCGATTTGATTAGCATGGAATTTAAAGATTTTTTTTATTTGAGTTCCTAAAATACCTTTTTTCTGAGGGTAAGTTTTAGTATAGAGTACATTGTTTGACACTTTTTAACATTTATTGACACTGTGATGTTATTACGTAGTATTACTTAAGGGTGATTGACCTCATTAAATTGATACAAATTTATTTACCAAGTGATGAAATGGTACATTATTTAGAGATATTCATAAAAAAAAAGTGGAAAGTATTTCAAGGAAATGATGGAGTATGATTTATACACACATTATGAATATAATATAAAATGCACATCCAATATCTTTATTGGACTATAACATTTGGCATCTGAAATCTTCCCAACAAATAATCTTAATGTTTAGAAAGTTAAAGGTTAATAATAAAGTGATTAAGAAATTTTATCAATCTAGAATCTTAAATTAATTCTCAATCTAAGATCAGAACGATGAAAATTGTGAAATGTAATATTTACTAGATATTCAAAATCAAAATATATGTGTCTACTAGTAAAACTATATTTTCTTTGTCCCTTAAAACTTTGTTAATTTTTCTTTTTTGGTCGTTCCACTAACTTTACGATTTTCCCTTTTAATTAAAGAATTTGTGGTTCATTGTAAGACTCGCTCTCAACAACACATTTATTACTTTTACGTCGCGTAGTATTATTTTAATTATTTTTAAAATAATTTTGATTATTTTCCGTTCTGGTCAAACTTGACCAAGTTTTAAAGGCCGAAGGGAGTACTATCCATAGAAATGGTTATAGAGGCTTTATAATACCAATTATACTATATTAGTTCTTGAATCGAATTCGTCTACCTATCCAAAACTAGTTTAGAACACCTCAAGAAAACATGTAAAACACTATAAACTTACTTTTGGATGAATGAGTAAAAGGAGATTGAGTCGTGCTAATGCCATATAGGTATAGTCGTATAGCCCATGGCCCATTTTCCCTATACATATAGTGGAGGACCTAAGGGGCATGAGAGGGCAAGTGTCCCACTTCTGACTCCGAAATTTAGTATTAGTACTTAAAATAAAATTTGTGTCCTTGCTTCGTATTCCCAAATTTAGTTTTATACTTATGATAAAATTAGTGCCTCTCTATCCAAGAAAAGGATAACTATTAGATATAGTGATTATTTTATCGAAGAGTAAATGATAATTGTTGTCAGATGTGTAAATGACCACAAAGTTATGTTGCAAATTGCAACGATTCCTTAAAGTTAAACATGTTCTTGGCACCACCACACTTTCTTTGAAAAGTGGCATTGATTTTTTCTATTCATGTATCTATCTTTGTCCAAAGTGAGGTCAAGTATAGAAATGAGCTTCTAATATGCAAGACAAGCTTGATGGATTGAAAATTAAACCTTTATCTCTAATTGAAAAGCATGCACAAGATGACAAGATATACACATTGTCTTGCTCACATCCTACAACCATTGCTCGTGTTCATTTCATCATTTCATGTGATCTCCTACAATTCAAGTTCTTGATAATATATTCAATGATGAAACTAATTTAAAATTAAGAAGCATTGCTACTAGCTTGATGAAAAGATGTAGAATAATCAATTTGTTTTTATTGCTAATTTGATGAAGAAAGTGTTGGGGTTGATGAATAAATTATCACATTTCTTTAAGAAAATGTCAAAATATTCTCGAGAAAATGAGCTTGCTTAAGAGATTAGAAAATGGATGGGAACAAAATAATGGATTGTTATTTAGACTCATCCTCTATTATTATCTCTTCCTTTTCTCAAAGAATCTCATCGGCCTTTTCTTTCACTTTGAACTAGTCATCATTAATCCGAGGGAAAACTATCAAATAAGCCCCCGTACTATTCCGAAAAAGTCAATTAGACCCTCGTACTTTACAAACACTCAATTAAGTCCTCGAACTAGTAAAAAACGTTCAATTAAGCCCTTTTGGTCGGTAAGTAACCGGTTTCCCGGTTAAACGGCGATGACGGCGACGATGTGCTTGAACCCCAGCAACGGCGGCTGCCGTAAAACAGGTTACATTTAATCGGAAAACCGGTTATTTACTGACCGAAAGGGCTTAATTGATCGTTTTTTACTAGTTCGAGGACTTAATTGAGTGTTTGTAAAGTACGAGGGCCTAATTGACTTTTTCGATATAGTACGGGGGCTTATTTGATAGTTTTCCCTTAATCCGAGTATAGAATGAGTCTGGGGTCGACCGATTATTTGAGCGGTACACGAAACCGTCCAACCGGCCCTCGACTAATAATAGGTGAGGAGGGGGATACAGGGATGATTTCTATATGCAAAGTTTGCAAATTAAGCACTCATATTTTAATCAATTTATTATAGACAAAATCTGGACAAAGAAACTCTAAATCAATACAAATGTACAAGATAAACTTAAATAAAAATTAAATAAAAATAGACCTTTTCTATTTACTATTTACTATTTATCATTTTACGAATACAATAAACTTCCTTATTTATTTGAATGTGATACCTTTATATTAAATATTTGTATTTGTTCCATTAAATCGTTGGTATATTGTTTTGAGCCTTGTATATTTGATTCATTTGTTTGTTTGCTTTTTGAAGAAGAGAGTCTCATGAAAACAAAAAAAATGACTCTCGGCGTACCAACAAAATAATACGGACTTACGGAGTAGATTAAAAAGAGACTTGGTTATAAAGTTATTTTGGGTCTTTATAGATAGTACATAGTATGAATATGATAGTAGTCATGTAAAAATAGGGATGTAAAAAAAAAACCGACCCGCAATGACCCGCCCTGGCCCGAGACATTTGGAGCGGGTTCGCCCCGCCCCGTCTTGCAAATGGGGCGGGTCCGCCCCGCCCTGCCTATACAATGGGGCGGGTCTGGGTATTAGAATTGACCTGTGTCGCCCCGACCCGCCCCGACCCGCTCAATATATAAGTATACATACTTTTTCTTAACTTATTCTACAAATATACTTCAACATACATATGTGTGTGTACAATAAATCATAAATTCTTTGATCTTATAATATATTATTAGAATGAGATGCACGACGGATTATCAATGTCTTCTTTATATATAGAATTTTAATACATTTATTCACTTATTAATATAACTAATTAGATTAACTATTCAAGTTTAAGTAATTTTTCCTTAATTTTTGAAATTTTTAGCGTATCATGATTTTGATTTAATATATTGATTTTTAATTGTTATTTAAAGACAAACATTAGGTAGATTCAATTGGTAACAACTTCTCATAAATAAAAATACAAACTAGCTAATTAGGTTGCGGCGGGGCGGACCCGCCCCGCCCCGCATGGGGTGGGTCATGGGTCAACAAGTTTGGACCCGTGCAGGTCATGGGGCGGGGCGGACCCGCCCCGCCAAGTCACGGGGCGGGTCCGGGTCTTGCAATACCCGCCCCGCCCCAACCCATTGCCATGCCTATGTAAAATCAGAACATTTTCCCTCAAGTATATGAGGGTTTTTGGTGTATTTTAGGTAATGATTATACAAAAGAATCATTCTCTAGGCATTCACAACGCATGATGCACCTTCATTTTTTCCATATTGCAATGCAATTCTCTTGCTTCGTATTATTTTGTCAAGTTTTTTTTAACCCACAAAACAAATCATCAAAATCAGTGAGGTGAATGTCAAAGAACATTTACTGAATTTTATTGAAAAGGGAAAAGTAATTACAAGAAAGGGGGAAGACTAGACCAAAACCTCTCAAGAAGAGACATACTTCTTTGAAATACATAAGACATAAAATGAAAAGCTATCCTCAAAATTAGTCTTGGACCCAGTTCGGGCCGCCCGACCCGTGAACCGGCCCGGCCCGCTACTGTGCGGGCCCAGACCGGCCCGGTCCTTCGGTCCCAAAACCGGGCTTTGACCCGAACCGGTAGGAATAGTGGGGCGGTTCCGGTTCACCCCATTCTTTGGAACCGCCCGGGCCCGGTTCGGGCCTTCTTTTTTTTTTCATTGTTTTGGGCTTTTTCCTGAGTTGGGCTAGGTGTTTTGGTGGAGGGTTTGGGGGTGGGGGTCGGGGGTTAATAAGAAAAGAAAAAAAACGGACCCGACCCGGACCTGGTGATAACCCGGGCCGGTCCCGGACCTCCAACCAAAAATCAAAATCCTGGTCGGGCCTAGGCCTGACCCGGACACGAGTCCATGACTACTCAAAATTGGAGGGTTATACCTCACCCAATTTTACAAAAAAAATAACCATAAGAGAAAAACGTAAAGAAGGAATTCCAAACCTGTCCATTAGATAAGACTTCCTTACCAAGCCTGGTAAGTCTGCAGACCGTCGATAAATAACCGAATGGGCCGAATGAAGATGGGCCGAATTATGCACTGTCCAATTAGCTTCATCTTTCAAAGAAAAAAGTTGATTGATAAAAAAGTTGATTGATTAGCTAAAATAAAATGATCAAATAAACTCTTAAACCTCACATGCAAAAGTAAATAATGATAGGAAACATAGTACTCGTATAATGCAATTACGGTGTACTACCTCCGTCCCCCTGTTATTGTCTCATTGCGGTTTACGATGTTTGACCGACGATAAAGCAAACAGGTCTTTGTCCGCACTCAAATTATTTAAAAAAAAAGAATTACATATTCAGAAACTACATTAAAAGTTTTACAAAGTTGCAAATACCATAATCAAATTTGATAAAAATTTGATACATAAAGGTAAAAGATTAAAAGTGATTTGTATTGACCAAGTGAATAGAAACTACATTAAAAGTTTTACAAAATCGCAAATACCAGTACCAAATTTGATAAAAGTTTGATACATAAAGTTCATATTGCATTATTTGAATAGGTCGTGTTATATTTTTAATTACATGCAAAGAAAATATTATCTTAGTTTTCACTTGAGGAAAACGATTTTATAAAAAAGCATCGGGAAAAGGCTCAAATAGGCCCTCGAACTTACATAAAAAGGTCAAATAAGCCCTTATATAGGAGGTTCTGTCCGACCATCGCCATTTGTCGCAGTTCCCGCTGGATTTTTTTGATGAAAATTTTTTAACATCGGGATTAAAGTTATCTTTTAACTGCGCAGACGCGCAGTTATCTTCAAGATTTCATTTGAATGTCTTCCTGATTGAAGTTTTAGCTAAAATGTGGTATACTGGTATGCATAAACTAGACTTAATGAATAAGATGCTCAAAAAATCATCAAAAAATTCAACCGGGAATCGCCCCAAATGACGATGGCTGGACAGAACCTCCTATATAAGGGCTTATTTGACCTTTTGATATAAGCTTGAGGGCTTATCGGACCCTTTTCCCAAAAGGGTCACATTACACTAAAGTCTTAACAAGCAACGTGAACTTTTTGCCATCTTACACTCCAACAGTAGTTATTTCTCATCACACATTCACACCTGTTAGCATTATAATAATTCATTTATTGCAAATACATCACACCTTAATATAATAGCAACCCCTAGGCAGAAAAGGGTCCCATCATCAGTCAACTCTCATGAAAACAAACACCACGCCAACTGAAACCCATACATATAAAAAGAAAAAAGGAAAAAACACCAAACTTGAAGACAAGATTTGATCAATGGCCTTCCCTTTTCATCTTTCCAGACAGGCCCCCCATTTATCTCCATGCGCTATCTATCCCTTCATCAAAAGGAGATGAACTATGTATAGGGGGGTGGAGAGTGGGTCCCATACACGCATGCATTCAATCACTACAAGCTACTACCATTAAACGTGCAATCCAACGTACCTTTAATTAATCCCTTCAAAAGCATGAAAACAATCATGCTTTCAGTCAAACACCATTTTCACCTCTCATCTCCTCTTTCACTTTTACCCTCAAAAGGTTCAGGTAACTTATTGCCTCGTCTATGACCACCAATGGGTCATCACTGTTCACTCCCATGATCAAACCTCGGAGCATTTTCAACTTCTTGCGGATTTTCAGTCTTTTTTCCTTGTCACTTTCATTTGGGCTGCCCTTCACACAGCTTGACCCCTCTTTTTCCTCATTACTGCAGGTTAAAGGTGAATTCCCTGATTTTACAGTGTCAGTAAAAGACTTCTTGTCCCCACTGTCATCATACAACCTTTGCCTTTTTGACAAAGGGCCATCGTCAGAACTGGCCATTTCTTCTTCATATGCAATTTCCATAAACGGAGAGTGACCCGTGCTAGTTACATCATCATCATCATCATCATCATCACCATAGCTGTCATCAGAGTAGAGTAAAGCATTGATATCTTCAGAGTCTTCATGCGTCTCACTTTCTTTACAGCTACTCTGGGGAAAAGAGATATTCGGTTGTGCTTCAACAATGGGTTTGGTATGATCATTATAAGTTTCATAGCCGCCAAATGTTTTCTTGGATAGAAGAAGCTCGCTCTGGTAAAAAGATGGGCCGATGAACAATCTGGTCTGATCACCAGACTGGTCAAAAATCAGTATTCTTTTCTGACAAGAACCACCTGATGGCATGACTTGGTGGGCTGCTTCTAGGTTAGGAGAAACTGGGTTTGCAGTAAATTTAGAAGGATCTGGAAAAGATGCCAGATTGACCTGCTGCCCGAGTTGTAAAAGGGCAGAAACATGGTTTGGATTCCATGCAGCAGGTGGTCGAAGTTTGCTGCCCGTACCCATTTGGTCAGGTGTAAAACCTGTTCATTTAGTGTTGAGAGTTTCAGGGCATACCACAAATCTCAAAAGAAAATATTACATTTTAATCAGGTCAAGAAATCCATATAAAGATACTCCCTCCGTCCCATATTTATTTTCGGTTTTGACCGGGCACGTATATTAAGAAAGTGGGAAATGTGTGGTGGAGAGTTGTGCAGAGGAGAGAGAAATGTGTAAGAATGGTTGTGAACCACAAATTCTTTGCCAAAAAGGGAAAGAGGAGATAAATTTGGGACGGACCGAAAAGGAAAGAATGAAGATAATTTCGGGACGGAGGGAGTATTGCTTTAAGTAGGATTAAAAAAAAGGTGTTTCCTTAATAGGAGTAACTTTGTCATCTTGAAATCGGGCTAAGATCATTTTTAATTCTTGATAATGCTGGAAATATGATTTTAAGATGCCCTGCTTTAATTTTATGTAGAAAAAAAAAGAGCAAAGTACTTCTACTTGGATTTAGGAAAAACGGCTTGCCTTTACTCCTATTTTGGAAACTATCCCTAGCTTTTATGCTGGGGGTGTTGGTTATTAAATTATGGACAAAAATATTACAAATACAGCTACCATTAGTCAACTAGAAATGAACAATAAACGCAGAAGGCCACTGCATTGATAAAATTTTTGCGTGACGGATATCTAATTAGTAATATTACCTAAAGAAAAAACCCAACATTAGTAGTAATCAAAAAATGTTATACAAGGCCAAGAGTATTCACCAGCATACCTTGTGTAATCTGATGTTTGTGGTGCTGGTACCAATGGTTTTCAGGAACAAAAGAAAAAAAAAAAGAAAACGAGAAAAACAATGTAACTTTGAACTTAGATCAAGAATGGAATTGCAGAGATAATCTACGTGACGGGTTTAAGCAATTGGCGGAAGTACTCAGCCTGGTAAGAAGAAGAAAGGGGAAAAGGATTAATTAACCAGAAAATAACAAGAAAATGAATCAACTACTTTAGATTTCAACAAACCTGGCAATTCTGCAATGGTTGAAAGCATGCGATAACTCTAACTATAATGGTTGCTCGTCCAGGAATCCCACTCTCATGTTTTAAAGCCTTAAATTTTGTCTGACTTGCCGATTGGCACACCATAACTTCTTTCTATCTTGGGATCAACTTATAAATGGATCCAACCGTGGTGTTTCTTTGAAGCAAAAAAGGAGAAAATAAGGGTATGGATATTTGAACCTAAGCTGGGAATAGCTAAAAACTGAAATTGGATTCAGAAGGTATACAAATTTAGCTAATCATAATACAGATGTAACAAGCAGAGAAGCAAAGGCGATGGGCATCCATGGATGATTGATTGGATAGTTAGTAAGAAGACTTTCTGTTTAAGGTAATCTCAAGGAATAAATGAGAGCTCTTTACAAAATGACCCTGCAATACAAGTTCAAGGAGATAACGTAGTAAAACACATGAATTGGAAGGCACAGCCACCACATGTTTTTTACTGAATTAACACCATACACAGCTCTTTAACCCCTTCTTAGTTATACCAATCTAAGCTTTTCCTGGAAAATTTACAAAAAAGAACAGATGTATTAGTGTTTACAGAACTTGGCAATGAAATTAGCAAGACTCACATAAAAGAATGGGGGGAAATTAACATTAAAGTTTCAAATTTGGGTAATTATAAAGTAGGTAGTGTTAGCTCACTTAGCTGAGCCTTTTTGTTATTCATATATTTCAATCCAACCAAATAAGAAGCATATAGATCATATCATACCAAAAAATTGAGGCAAGACCATACTAGACCAAAAAGATTCAAACCAGACCAGATGCTATTATTCATAGTAGACAGGACCAAAAACACCGAGTCACTGAGATAAGGTCAAACCAAATAAAAAAATATTCAAACTACACTAAGAAGATTTAAATCATTTATGATAATGCTAATTCGTACATGAAATTAGACACTACCGAAAACAATTAGATTGATCAAACCAAACAGAAAGAGATAGAATATACCAAATCACACCATACTAGAAAGATTCAGAGAAAATCGGCCTAGAAAATACCATATATTTAAAATTTCAGATCAAACTTATCAGTCAAGGAGAACAGTTATATAGTAGCCCCAACTTAATAATGGTTTACATTTAAATGCCCCACTACTTGGTTAATTGCCTCACCAATTACATAAATGTCAAAGCTTCAGTACTCTTGGGAGCTAAGTGTACATTTTGTTAAGCAGGTAAGCTCGAAACTCAAGTGTGACTTTCCCATTAGGAGAATTTTTTATTAAAAAAAAATAGAGTTTGACTGCGAAAATGCCTTCCTAGGGAACAATCAAACGTGTTCTTAACTTTTTCTCATCAGCATCAAATTAGCTGGCCTTTCAAAAAATTCAGAAAAAATAATAAACCAGAGCACTCAGATTTTTTGCAGACACTATAAAAGGATAGAATCACAAACAAGAAAAAGCATAAATGAACTTCCAAACATAGCTTCAATTTTATTCAATATTTGTACTAAATAGGTGCCATGGGTGTGCTTCATTTAGCTTGGAAACGGTGTAAAATTCATCAATTTTATAGCTTACCTCAGAAACACAAACGATTTTCTGATAAAATCAGATAAAGATCCATAATCAGCATCAATCGCATAGAAAAGATATTTAACTTATTTTCTGTATAAAAGAAGCAGATTGGTCAGATGAACTTACAGAGAAGGATCTTGAAGAAAGACTGACAAACGTGCTTGGGGGGATGGAGAAGGAGGTTGGATGCCTGTAGGGTTGGTTATTTGCCTATTATTGGCCAGTAGAGAGGAAAGTATATAAAATGGGAAGTTGGTGGAGGGCAAGGGTCTGTTTGGTTCTCGTTTGTAAGGTCCTCATAATTTTAGTAACACTTACAGACCGTTACAACATTGTTTTTGGGCTTACGAGGCTTATCAGCCAACTTTTTCATCAAATATGTAACTTTTGCAGAATTGTGTAATAAGCAGAAAAAGTAAAGTTGAAGTTAATTTCTGCCTGTATTGGCTGAAGTTACTCTAAATGATCATTTTAGCTATTTTTACATATATTTTTTCTTTATTTTATTAATAAAATATATTTTAAAAAAAATCTTATATTAGCAAGATCAGCCAATGCAGACACTTCAGCCAGAACTTCATAAATTTCAACAGAATCAGTCAAATTAGCCGATTTTCGTGCTACCAAATGGGCTCTTAAATTGGGTGAATCGGCTAATTCTGCTGAAATTTATGAATTTCTGACAGAATTGACTGGATTGTTTGATTCTGGTGATTTGTGAAAAAATTATTTTTAAAATATTTTTTATTAATAAAATAAAGGAAATATATATATATATGAAAAATAGCGGAAATGATCATCTACAGTAACTTCAATCAATACAACCATAATAGTAACCTCAACCTTACGTTTTCTTATTATTACGCAATTCAGCGCGCTAAATCATAATTTACGTATTTGATGAAAAAGTTGGTTGATGAGTTCGATAAGAAGAAAAATAGGTTCACCAAACGGACTCTTGATTTTTTTATTGTTTTCTATCAAAGCAATTCCACGTGTGTTTTTGTTCGGCACTTATAATTCGATTTAATAATTTAAAATGTTGTTGCAAAAAAAATATTACTCATATTTCTTATGAGTGTTTTTTACAATTTTTATTTTTATAATTTTTATTATTCATTGTTATTGTTTGAAAAAAAACTGCTTTTCTACGCAGATCAATTTACTGCCTATTTATTCTACAATTTTAAATTACAATGTCAAATTCTAAGAAGCCTCAAATATTATTGGAAGAAGAATATTGGAATTTGGAAGAGAATATTTTGAAACTTTTGGAAAAAGCAAAGCAAAACAAAAGAGAGAAGAGATGAAATTTTGCACTAAAGGAATGGTTAGTGGGCGCAAGCCCTCTATGGCGCTATGATTGACTCCGTGCCTACTTCGGCACTCCATTGCATTAGGCAAAAGTAACACTATTATCCATTCTTAATCTTAATTAAACTACCTTTGACAGTTTGACTAACTACATTTATCTTTACTTTATCGCCCAAGAGCTTTTACACATGGTATAACTAATAAATAAATACTCCATAAATATTAAGGATGAAGAATCACTTCGTCTTGCTTTAAATTTCAGCAGAATTTAAAAGATATAATGAGAACAACTTAAGAGGTGTTTGGATGTACTTTCTACTTACTAGGTGTTTGGATGTACTTTTTAACACGGCTTCTGCTTTTTTAGGGAACAAAAGCACATATTGGTGTATTTGGATGAAAGTGCAAAAGTATTTATGGATGCTACAAATTGCTAATAAAAAGCAATTGTTTAGAAGTTTGAGAAGATTATCTTCCTAAAAAATGATTCTGATTCTGCTTTGAAAAAGAAACAGAAGTAAAATCAATTTCAAAACCCTTAAATTACTTTAAGCGGAGAGTATAAAAGTTTTTAGTGAAAATAACTAGCAATGTCAAACCAAATAGAGGATACATCATTGAATTTAATGTTTGATCAAATAAAAACCAAACCAAAATGCTCAAAAAAAATTACAACTTGAAAGAAAACCAAATTGAGCCTAAGACAATCTAAAATGTTTTTGCTTGGATTTAAATTGTACATACGCATACAATGATTAGTCCAGACTGACGTCCGGTGTACATGAATAGTATATCTGATGGATTGGACTTTAGTGTTCATGAATACCTCATGAACACTGGACGTTAGTCTGGATTAGTCCAGGCTGACTGAACGTTCTAGTCATGCCTTATCTGATCTGGTATGGTCCGAACTTTTCTGGTAAGGATGTTTTCTTTTGGACTGAAATTTGCTAGTCTAGTCTGGTCTAGTCTGAACTGGTTTGATCTGATCTGATAAACGTTTGTTCTCTGTGTATTTTATAACTACGGAAGTCTGGTCTGATCTGGGACTGGAAGCAATCCAAAAGAAAACATCATATATGTCTGGTCTTTATATATTTTATAACTATTCAGGTCTAATCCTGTCTGATATGAGCGGTAAAACAATCCAAGTACAAACATTCCTAATGAACCAATATTATGGTCGAACATAATATGGATTCCGAACCGGAACCATTTTTACATTGTTTAATTTAGTTTTGTAGGAAACCGAGTTGGTTGGCAATTCCGGAACGAACTGAACTCAGAACCAGATTGATATACCAAGATCACAACCGAACCCAAACCCAATCTGCATATATCCACACTATTAGTAAGATTGTTTGGGTGAATAAGTGAATTATCGGAGCAAACTTATTTCAGCCAAATGAACAAGTCACAGGAACTTGTACGGTTGTACCATTCCAACCAATGAACCTATTAATGCTACCAAACAGAGCCTAAAATTGCTTTCCGTTCAGTAATCATTTCCACCACTCTTTTTTAGCAGCAAACACATGAAAACCCAAACGGGATCCGGAATGCTCACCCGTGGACATATTAGTAAATAATGCCCAACTCTACAAGTCATTTTCACTAATGGGATCATTAAAGAAACCTTGAAAATAAGTACCACCAACTTGTTAACCTTCGACCACTCGTGCAGTCGTGCTGCAACAACAGTAACAAGTATGATTAATCCCCATTTCCAGTTACAAAGCATGCCTAACCAACCAACCAACATATGATACACACAATATTCATCCATTAATCATAACCGCAACATAGCTTAATTATGAATTATACCCAACCCAAGTAAACACGTGTATGATAATTGATAAACTCCCATTTATGCAGGAAGTTTCTGTCTTAACAAAGGTAATTTATGATAGAGCATGAAGAAAAGGTGGCAGTCAGATTTGCATTGTACATGATAATAAAGAGTAAAGAGTGAAGAAGGTGATGAGATTTTCAACTGCTAGGATTATTCAACACGCAGGACTTCAATCTCAAAGTTGAGATGCGAATTGGGCTGTATACCCCAAGCTGGAAATCCCCCAGCACCATAGGCATAGTCGGGAGTGCACTGCATATTATATCAGCAAAATCCAATCCAGGTGAGGTCTCAAATGCAGTAAAGCAAAAAAACGTCATTTATCCAAGAAATATATGATTAAAATAAAGATAGTCGACAAAGAATGTGACCATTCATACATATTGACCATTATAGTAACTTATAATGACTAGCATTGTGTTCACGTTTACACCATCAAGAATACTCAATAACTGTAGTCACTTTTGTCCGTAAGTTTTATTTCAATACTATTTTATGAAAAACCTATTTATTCAATCGACTAAGAAGGTCAGGACAAAGGTAACTAAGGTGACTATTTTTCGGCTTATCAGGCTTGTCAACCAATTTTTTTAACCAAACACGTAACTTTTGATTTCGCGCGCTGGGTTGTGTAATAATAAGAAAAAGTAAGTTTGAAGTTACTTTTCTAGCATTATTGGCTGAAATTACTGTAGATGGTCATTTTAGCTATTTTTTCATATATACGAAGTATATTTCTTTATTTTATTAATAAAATACTCCCTCTGTGCCGCTAAGATTGTCCCTGACACTATTCACTTGGTCAACAGAAATCATTCTTAATCCCGTACTTTATATATCAAATTTTTATAAAATTTGATTATGGTTTTTGCGACTTTGTAAAGTTTTTAATGTAGTTTCTGAATATGTAATTCTTTTTTTCTAAAAATAATTTGAGTGTGGACAGGGGTCTATTTGCTTTATCGTCGGTCAAACATCGTAAACCGAATTGTCCCAAACATAGTGGGACGGAGGTAGTATATTTTAAATATAATTTATTCAAAAATCAGTAGAATCAACCAATACAACCATTTCAGCCAAAACTTCATAAATTTCAGCAGAATAAGCCGATTTAACCGATTTAAGTGATGCCAAAAAGGCTCCAAGTAATTACCTTTAACAAAGCTAATTCTCCTACTTGCATGTCCAAGACACCTTCATCCCACCCTGCAAATATAATAAGTCTTAGCAACAACAGGATATATGATGAAAATCAGCGAATAAAGTATTTATATACTTTTTTAGTTAAAAACTCTACAAAAATCATTAAAACTCTTTGCCCAATAGAACCCTTCACAATATCCTATGTAATAACTGCCAGATAAATTTATGATCTTCAACAATTTCCTGTAATATATGCATATAATCCATTCCTATGTATGTCAGATAAATTTGTGTCTAGTATTTGAGAAAAAAACGGAATCTAGGATCTCAAAATTGTACCTACCACCTTACATTAATTATAACATCTAAGATTATAATTTCAAGTTATCAAAAAGAAAGGAGCGAAGTTTTAAAAATAATTTAATGACATTATTCTAGATCGCAGGCATAACGATTATTTAAATATATCAATTTGAAAATTGAAGGTTCAGTTTGTGAATTTATAGGCATTATTATAAGTATTTCAAGAGTTGAACTAATCTTTATAAATTTAAAATAGGGAAATTATCATTGACCCCCTTGAGGTTTGATGCATTATCAATCACACCCCTATACTATCAAAAATATACTCTTACCCCCCTCTATATCCTTTAATGATGGTTAAATAACTATTAATCTACATTTAGAGAAAATTATGAATATAATTTCATAATTTTTCTTTGAATCTGCTTTTAATATTGTAATTATATTCAATCACAAATCTGGTCAGGTAATTAATAAATTTGTCCATATTAAAGACCTTTCTATCGGAAGTCGAACCAAAATAAAAAAAATGACCAAAACTGACCTCACTCTAGGTAGTTCGTTTTATGCATTTGAATTTGTAAAGTGAGTAAATTTACTCAATTAAAAATGATCAAAATATGCTAAATTTGACAAAAACTGAAACAAATCAACCTAAATAAACCAAACCGACTCAAAAGTAAAGTTTACTACTCGATTTTACCATTAAAAATTGAATGCAAGAAAATTCCCAATTTAAACACTCTTTGTTATCACTGAAAATGAGATCACTATAGGTATAATAATAACTTGTAGATTTAAATATTTGATAAAATATGAACATGTTTACATGTAAAATACTAGTAAAGATATTCTAATTTAGGATGAGTTCCACACCCAATAGTAAGTATTGGGCATCTTTCCCTCGTTACAAAAGTTTTACCAAAATTTCTTCAATCTCAGATATATTTTCAAACTTTTAAAAGTAATAGCGATTTATTGTTTTAAGCTTATACCTTTCGATTGTGTCTGCTACTAGTCCTATAATTTTACTCACATGTAATTGTATTTATGTACCTAATAAATTTGTCAATAATAAGGGCTATTTCATCATAAAGTATGCGTTCCCGTAACAAAAGTATGTTATGGTGGAAAGATTCTTAATACAAAAAAAATTATTAATAATCAAATTAAATCTACTAGTGAGTAAATTTATAAAAACTAAATTCATACTTTTGATAAACGTAATTAGGAGTTAATAAACTTTCATTAAAGGATATAGAGGGGGTAAGTGCATATTTTCAATAGTGCAGGGGTCTAAATGATAATACATGAAACCTCAAGGGAGGTCAATGATAATTTCCCTTTAAAATAATCAGTTAATTATAGATTAGAATGATTAAAAGTGAACTATTAATGAATAAATTTAATTTAAAAAAATCAATTTTGTTGTGTTATAAGTAAGAAAAATCAATTTACAAATAACAAGTTCTTCATTACACTGTACGATATTAATACAGTATTTTTTTTAAGTCATGTGGATCTTTCTTAAGAGGTTAAACTGCTTTGGGACAAATAGTTCACCAAGCCTCTCAGTCCAATCCAAATTGTATAACATTGAGGGTGTACAAATGGATTAAACACGTCCTAAACAAGTTTATTTCAGCAATTTTTGTTGTTTTAAAGTAAAATGATGAAAATTCCAGTGGGGGCAAACACTTCAACATTTTTTTTTGTGTTTTGAAGTAAATTGTTGCATAAAAAAGAAAAGAAAAGAGCTTTGGTAATGATGCAGACCTATTCTATTGATTACAAGTTCGAAAACTATTTTGCTGATAAGAAACTAACTACGCAGAGAGGTCTGTAGAGTCAAAAGTGATAGAATTGCTTTTCCCTATACAACTTTTGTTTGCTGAAACTTTACAAAAATGGTCCAATATTATACAGTGCAAATGAACCTACTGGAACCATAGCATTTCTGGAGATGACGCAGTAAACTAAGGGACGGAATGGGGTTCAAGATGAATTTGATTTGTATTTTTACACTACCGAAACAACAAGATAAAAATTTCAGCATGAAAATATCTTTAAATGATTTCATTGAATGCCACAGTTTCAAATACTTTTTAAAAGTATTGATTGGATTTTTCCAAAAAAAAAAGTATTGATTGGATAACATCGTAACCCTAAACCCTTTGAAAATATTTAATTGATACACCAAACGGCATGTTCAAACATTAATTCAAAAGGTATATCTACACAGCTAAGTGTCCTTTTAAAGCATATAAAAGAATAGACTCATAAATAAATTCTAATCACTAATTTTAAAATAAACTAAGATTTTCAGCTTATAGAAATAACGTTATTAATGAGTTTATTAGTTAGCTACATTATGACTCATGCCGCTTCTAATTGTTTTTGTAAAAATAATTATAAAAACTTCCTTACCTCAATTGCCCTATTGCCACCTCTACTCCTCTAGGCTCAATGACCTGTGAAATGAATGTGTCGAAAAGTAATACTCCCTTCATTCTGCGATGTTCTTTCCCTTACTTTTTACAGTTTTTAGGAAGTAAAATGGTGTGGTTGAGATTTATTTGGAAAGATAGAATCAATGCATTCGACATAATTCTTTCCTTATGAAAATATGAGAACTCTTTGGGACGGATCAAAAGGAAGAAGAAAGAATATTTTGGGACAAACTAACTAACTAAATATGGACTTCAGCAATGGATAAAGGTTGGCTTCGGAGGATGCCCTGTTAAAAGATGAAAATACTTTACCAATACTAATCCCTGTTTCCTAAAATGCATAAATGTATAAAAAGAGAAAAAGCACAGAAAGGTATACAAAACATTAAAGTATTGAACAACTAAAAACATATACTGAAGTATTAAGACCATTTCATCTCACATCATAATAATTGGACATGCCATATTTACTTGAGTTTTTTAACTAAAATAAACCATTAATTAAAGAAAGAAAATTAAGAATTGGTCTTAATAGTTTCACATTTTAAGGTACATGATCAAAACTTTCATACTTCAAGCAAAAAGATTAAATTCAACAACATGCTTAAACGTACCTTTGATAACTTGTCCCTGACCAATTTGAAAAGTAAAAGGCTTTTGCCCAGGATCTTTTGTGCTGTTGCAAATCATAGTCCGAAGTATTAGTAGCGAAACAATGCCACGAAACATGCAAAGATCTCACATTTTTTATAAGCCTTGCATTTTTAAAGGGAAAACTCTGCCGAGGCTCTGAAATTCAAATTTCTGTTCACTTAGACTTACCTCCAGAATTTCTGAGAAAGATCTCCATTTTTGCCTGCAAAATGGAAAAAATAAGCTACTAATAAGAATGTGGAGATTTATTTTGTACAGGAAAAGCATCTAGTCTAGATTAGATATGCCAAAGATGCTGGTAATGGTTAAGAGCCGAAGTATTAACCGTAGCCGGTGCAGTGGACGGTGACGGTCTGACCACGAACTGGCTTGGGACCGGTACCTGCCCTCACAAGTTCCTTCTCGACTCCCATTTCGTCGGTGATTTGAATGATCTTCCGATTAGGGTTTCGGTGTGAAAAATGCCGCTTGTATGTAACGGCTCGGCGGCAGTAGATAACTGATAAATGTTTTACGGAGTACAAGGCTACAAAGGTGTTTACTGTCCAGTAATCCAGTACACGTAATAGGAATACTCTAGACCTCATATTTCATTCCAAAATACTCATCCTTCCCAAAATGGTTGGCAAATTTCCTATTTTGACCGTTCCGAAAAGGTTTATCATTTCCATTTAAAATATGGAATATGTGTCTAATGTTAGTTCTCTCTCCTCTGCGCAAATTTTAATCACACAGTTTTTACTTTATTAATCCACGTGCAAAGTCAATATTGGTCAACGATTTTGGGACGGGGGGAGTATATACTAGAGGATATAAATGTTATTTATTTTAGAAAAGTAAGACAGATAACATGAGATTTAGATATCTTACTTCAGGAAACAATTGCCCACATGAATTGAATCGTCACCAAAAAATTTACCCTAACCGAGAGCTGAGGGTGTTTTCTTCGCCGTCTGCGTGCGGCGCGAGTCGAGGGTGAAGGTCGGAGCAGCGGTCTTGTGGAGCGATGGAGAATACTGAAGGCGAGGGGTGCAGGACGAGCTGTGACCAGGAGCTTCCACGCCCGAGTGGGTTCGGCAGTTTGCTATTTAGCGAGCGGCGTCGAGATGGGCTTCAACAACCACGACGAAGGGCTGATGGCGAACCAGGGGCTGGGATGGAAGCCGCCGGTGATGAAGGGAGCAGTGGGCTTCGAGAACAGGAGAAAGGACATGTTGGGGAGATTGTGGCTAAGTATGGAGGCTTGGGAATTGGGGGTGTGAAGGACGAATCACTGATTGAAGATGATGAAGATGGGGACGGGACAGCAGGGGCAGCGAAGGCAAAGGAATTAACGGTCGTGGGGAAGGTTCTCACGGACAAGGTTATCCGATTTCCGTTCTTCTGAGGATTTATGGCTGAGCTATGGCACCCGGGAAGAGGTATTGTCATACAAGAACTGGGTGAACGAAGGTATCTGTTTAAGTTTTTTCATTCTGTTGATATGAATCGAAACCTGGAAAATGGACCCTGGCTGTTTGAACAAAATTTGCTTGTGTTAAAAGCTGTTAAACCGGGTGACATCCCGTCTAAAATGGTGCTAGATGAATTTGAGATATGGGTACAGGTCCATAATGTGCCGTATGACTTTGAAAATTTGGGTACGGCAAGGAGAATAGGGAACTATCTAGGGGAGTTCATCACATGGGATGAACAAAAATTTAGTAGTAAAAAAGAGGGTTATATGCGTGTGCGGGTTCATATGAACACTAATAGAGCATTAAAGGTTGGAATTACTCAAAGGAAGAGTAAGGGTGAAGGGCACTGGGTAGATTTTAAATACGACAAACTGCCAAACTTCTGTTTCTGCTGTGGCATGATTGGCCATGCTGAGAAATTTTGCCCCTTGCTGTACGAAAAGGAGGGACAAGCTATGACTAAACCATTTGGGTCGTGGCTTCGAGCAAGTGGCAGGGGTTCGGAATCTGAGATGGGAAGCAAGTGGTTAATAACGGAAGGAAGTGTCTCTGGTGATGATATGCGTTTGGCTCAGTTGGTGAAACAAGGGCAGGAGTGGGTCCCGGAGGAGAAGGGGGAGAACACTTTTGCGGGTGCGGGAGAGGGGGTGGTCTCAGGCGAGCCCGAAGAGGAAGGAATGATCGGAGAGCTGAAGAGGAGGCGCACTTGGGAGGCCCAGGCAAGGGAGGCTGCTGGATTGGATGCAATGGCGTTGGACTCTCCAAAAAATGGGGTTGGGGCGGGCGCTGGTCTCCAGCCCCGCCAGAGGACCTGATGCTGGTTACAACTTTTTTAGCTAAAGAACTTTTTTATTCCAGTTATTGCGTTTTATATATTTTCCACGTTCTGGATGTTGTTTTTGTTTTGATGCTGCTGGGGTTTTCCAGCAAGAATACTTTGATAGCTAAAACAGGTACTGATGTGTCGTGTCTACAAGTCATAGGCTCAGGTATGCCCAAAGCAGGATCAACGAATTATATGGCTTCTACGGAGGTGATTAATTCAGAGTCTGGTCCTTGGGCAGACGGTAGACAGGGGACTTGTCGTCACACGGTTACCTGTATTAGTTTGGTCTGTTTGGTCCGTTTTGGTATGATATATTAAGCCAGTTTCGTTAAAAAAAAGATATCTTACTTTAGGATGAGTATTTTTTTCATTATCTTCACGAGGAACAAAATGAATCATCATGCATGTTGAGTGATCGAATCACTATTGGTCAAGTCACAAGACGAGATATGTTCATGTAGATTCTTTTCAAAATTTTCTCGATGTAATTTGATTGATGGATGAACTTTTCATTCTTCAAATTCTCTAATTCAAGCCGTAGACAAAATTGGTTCTTTTAAGATCTTTTATTTTTTAAATATTTCTTTTAAGATCATTCATCACAAATTCTTTTATGAAATATTTTACAGTAGCTTATATTTCATTAGAAGTTTCAATAATGTTTAAATCGTCAACATATGTTGTAGTTATGAGAAACTCAAATTAGATCGACGAATGAAAAAACACATGAAGTGATCAAATCGTTTTTTGTATCCTTATTTGAGAATATATTCACTGAGATGATTGCATCACGTTCGTCTAGACTATTTTAGTCCATACACTAATTTTTGTAATCTTATGGAAAACATTTCTTGAGATTTCAAGCTATTTGCTTTTGACATTTTAATCCACCGGGAACTTTCATAATATATTACCACTAATCAATTAATCGCATTTGTATCCTTTCAAAAACGGTCATGCCAGTTAGAAATTTTAACGTAGTTACATCAACTATCTTTATAATGAATTGATTACATCTGAAAAACCCTTGAACAAAAACTCGGGCTTTATATTTTACAATATCAATCTTCTGATTGCATTTGCGCACAAATCAGATTTAAAATCCACCGGTTTCACGCCTTTTGACGTGAGTACTATTTGTTCAAAAACATCACGTTTAATAAGTGATTTTAATTTTGCTTGAATAATTTAATTCCATTTTGGTCAAGCATGTTTCCTTCGACATTCATATATTGTTATCGCCTCATTATCATTGTTTCCCTTCGTTGCATTTGTGGCAATGTCATATTTTTTTTTAAATCATCAATCCCAGTCATATCCATATCTATATAATAATATAATATAATAAAGCAAACCCTTAGAGGAATGCTTTGAAGAAAGTTTTGACATGTGGCAACATCTTTCATGGGAAATTCACCAAGTGGCAGCTTCATACTAAATTCTACTTCATCTTTCAATATAGCTCCATGCTTTGAGTGAGTTGCATACTATGTACATGACATAAAAATATGTTCACAATATTTTTATGCATTTAATAAAAGAAGATGAAAGGAAAACCTATTCAACTTATAAAATTGAATGTGTACAAATATAAAGGAAACCTTTCTTAGCTTCTTAGGACACGTACATGCTATGAAGTATGTACAGTTGCACACGTGATTTATAAGTATTTTAAAAGATGATGGAAAATTGGTGCAAAATGACACGATCATTTAGACAGTAATTAAATATGCTAATTCGAATATATTTTGAGTTATAATTTTGATAATAATTGAGATGTTATAGATGTATTGTTTTTTAATATTTGATGATTAAATTTTTTATTTAAGAGTGTTAATTATTTTCTAAATTTGAAATAAATACCTTTAAATGGGATGCTGAAATATTCAAGTGTGAACCTTTGAATGGGACATATGAAGTATATATTATACTACGTATGTAGCATAAAATATGAAACCCTCATCAGCATATGATGTCCCCGGCCTTATAAACACATCACGTATTAGCTCTTGCATTAAAGAAAAATTAGCTATTGTTTATCCAAAATGTACTTTAGTATACTACTCGTATCAATAAGTTATATAATACTATATAGGGGGGATATTTAAAATACCCCAAACATGTGTATGTAATTTCAATATCCAGAACTTAATATAAAAAGTTATGTTAGAACCATGAACATATAATTTACAACATAAGTTATGACTATAAATTTTAAGTTAATATATGACTATGATGTTAAAATAACTTTTTATGTAAATTTTGGGGTTATTTACATTACACATGCAAGTTTGGGGTATTAACCTCACACTCCTTCAATAGTATGTCTCCCTATTAGGGGGTGTTTGGATCCGATTCTTAAAACTGCTTCTGCTTCTTCAGGGAGCAGAAGCTGAAGCTGAAGCGTTTGAGTGAAAGTTCAGAAGTGATTCCGATGCTCTAATTTACTCCTAGAATCAGTTTTTATAGAAGCTGGGGGTGACCAGAGGCTTCTGAAAACTAATTCCGATTCTACTTCTGCTTTAAAAAAGAAGTAGAAGCAGAATCAGTTCCAAACACCCCTAGATAATAGTATATTAAATATCTTAAAACACATATGATACTAGGATCTTTACTGTAATTGATATACGAAGAGAGTTTGAGCAAGAGAACAAAAAAGGTATCAAATGGAGTACTTAAAATGCCCTTTCTATGACAATATGTCTATATGACAAATTGTGCCTCAAATGTTTGAGTATTTCCTCCATATTGAAATGTTTGTTATAATAGAATTTGTCACAATAACAACAACAATAATAATAATAGATTATTAATCTAGAGAGAAGGGAGAGCTAGAGAGATAAAGTGATATGTATAAATGATTTTCCAATCCTTTAGATGGTTCCCATAGGGGATATTTATAGGAGAAAAGTAGGTTAGGCTTCCGGGCTTGGGCCTGGCAGACCAGTTACAATAAAAGGCCAACAAATGACTAATAAATGGTATTTAATCTATTTTAATCGGTGTACATGAATAAACAGAGTGTACAATGATGTAAATGCTGTCTGTTGAGCATGTGTGGGCCGCTATCTGAGCCCAATAGTATAGAGACCGGGGGTCCGAGTCCATATACTCAATCAAATAATAACAACAACAACAACAACAACAACAACAACAATATATATTATAATTGTAATAGTAATAATTAGTAATAATAAACGTAATAGATCATATTTGATTTGCTCTGAATGTTTCATGTTTGATGGGAATATTTGTGAGTTGATCTGATCTTTTTATATGATTTACTTGATCTATATCATTCTAATCTAATCGTCTAATATGAACTAAATAAAATTAATAAGCAATAAAATTTAGACAAATATAACAGCGGACAGCCCCTAGATCGCATAGTCTACCACATTAACATGTAAAGGTGGATTCATTCTTTTGTCTAAGTTTTATTAATATCTTTGTCCTAATGTAAGATTCATTTGTCTTCCTCGCATCCTCGACTCAATTGCATATTCATTTCTATTTTTCAACAATAATCTTAACGATTTCTAAAATTCATCTAACGACTCAATCTAATTCATTGAGTTGCACCGGTTATGAGTACGCATACGATTTAGTATCCCTACTATTTTTTCTATATATTTTCATTCATATTTCTTTCATAAGAAACATTGTACAGACTATTTTACCGTGCGATGCGCGGGTACACAAACTAGTTATTAATCAATCAAATCATAAGCCAATTGGCTTACAATAACATGAGGAGCTAAAACATAAACACAATTCGCAACCAGAGCATGGGTAGCACGATTCGCAGACCGTTTACAAAAAGAGACAGAAAAATTCCTCTTTGTTTCCAAGATTTTCCTAATGTCATCAGTAATTAAGTGTAAATATGCCGAACCCTCTCCCTTATGTACTCCTTGAACAACGGCCAAAGCATCAAACTCAAATTCAACCGCATCCCATCCTTTGTCGACTGCTGCCAAAACCGCATCCCGCAGGCCAATTGCTTCCGTCTCAGCAGTTGACCAGGACCCTTCCACCAAAACCCCTCTAGCCTTCACGAACTCTCGTTAGTGTAGTATCATTATCTTTTCATTTCCATTGTGTTTCAATAAAAATCTAAAAACACAGTTTATTGAGATTTCATAATAATCAACGTTTCTATCATTATCTAGACTATCTTCCTCATTTAAACAAGCCGGATCTTCATCTGAGATGCTTATTTTGTAGATGTTTTCTATGTCAATATTTTCAAATCATTTTTATAATAAAGATGAACATTTTCGGCATCACCAAGGATATATGTATTTTATTATTTTCTTTGTCCCAAATCGATTTCCCATTTAAGTATTTTAAGGTTGATTGGAGATGATGTTTAATCAATAAAAGTTACATAATCAAAAGTTACATTGAAAATTCTATCAAGTCACAAAATTTAAATTAAAATATAACATGCTAAATAAGTAATAAAATAAAACCGTGTTAATTCAGAAAAATCGGTTTCGTAAATTATTTTGAGAAAGGATAGTCTCGGAAATGAGCTTACCTAAATATAAAATTGTAAACCATCATTATATATGGACTACTTACATTCGAGTGGGGGAAAGGGTCAAATACGGTCTTCTACTATTACAGAATCGTCACATAAGGTCATGTACTCAATAAAGTGTCATATAAATACGTATACTTATAAAAAACAATCGGATGAGTCAAAACGATCCGTTGACAAAATCGAAATTCCGATTTTAATGTACGTCTGGCTATCTATTTGGAATAGATTACAAGGCCGACATGAAGTATTTGGTCACGATTGACATAAATACATGACAAACATAACGACACGAAGCTAAAATCGGGATTAGGAGGTTGTCAACGAGCCGTTTTGACTCATCCGATTGCTTTTTTATAAGTAGACATATTTATATGACACTTTATTGAGTACATGACCTTATCTAACGATTTTGTAATAGAAGGCCTTAGGCCGTAGTAGTGGTGAGACTATGGAATGGTATTTTATAGCGGTGGAAATGAGTTTACGTAAATGTAAAATTGTAACGAGAAATTTACCCTCCGTATTACTAAAAGTCATTCTCTTTCCCATTCTATGACATATGTTTTTTTCCTAATGTGATGGTACATGTCATCACAGCCATACCATCGGCCCCTTTCTTTATTTTTTCATTCCATTGATGCCCTTATACGGTGGACATATTGAAGAATTAACAGGTTCCTTATTTTATGCAAATTACTACCATAATTATTATGCATTTATTAAGGATCCCAATCAAATAGGTAACTGAATTTTCTGGTTTTAATCTTGCTACTCGTTCCATTCTCTTTTCTGATTATAATCAATTATACCCGTCCTCTAACATCTTTAGACGTCGGTCGCCGTATGTAGCCCCCACACTCTTGAAGAAGTTGCTGGCGGAAGAAGAAGAGTGCAGACACAAGAAGGTCGAAACTTTTGCAGAAGAAGACGTACTTCATCGTAAATTTAGAAAAGAAAAGATGTATTTTCATAGTTTATGCGTTATTTACATTCTATTAGTTGTTTTTTGAAGTCGTAGACGATTATGAATCGCGAGAGGTGTAGATGAAGCAACACACACAATCCTCTGGCGAATAAGAAAATGTAATAAAAATTAATTTACTGCATGTATTTTATAAGTTAAATACTTGCACAACACAATCCACAAAATATAAGTTAAATACGACACTATTCAGTACAGTACATTAATGCAATATAGTAGTGCGCTCAAAGAATGATCAGGAGGAAAAAACGTCGTTTCTTCAGACCTCTGCTTCAATTCTCATCTAGTTTGTGCTCTTTCTATTCCCTATTTTGTTTTTGTGAGAACACGATTATGATTGGTTAAAATGTTAAATCATTCATTAATTTTGTTCCTAAAAACATGGGATTGGTCTTCCATCTTTAATTATGCATTTATGGTAGTTTGGATTCTTTCATATCCTAAAACCCACTATAGGAACGTATGTTAAGGTCAAATTTGTCTTTCAATTCTCCTTAATATTACGGATATAAATGTTTTATTCTCATTAAAGTCATATGTTAGGAAATAAACATACTTGGTCATATTTGGAGAATTGTAATGAGTTTTAGTCATATATAGGTATTTATCCCTATTGTAAACCATCATTATACATTTATACATGGACTACTTACATTCGAGAAATTAAAATGTTTAGAAGGAAGACTTGTTCCTTTTTTTAAATAATGATTATTTACAAAAATGTAACTATTGATTAAAGTCGTAATGAAATAATAGTAATTTATGTTCAATTTAAATTTAATTTTCAATTCGATAAATTTAAACATTATAGTAATTATTAGTCATATTTGTATAAATAGATTTTATTTTAGTAATATTCAAAACTAATTAGCAACCCATTTGGAACATTACTTTTCTTTTTATTTGACAAAACTAATTACCTAACTATCAAATACTAGTATTATATAAAAAGAAAAAATTCTCAAAATATGAATAAAAACGTTTGAAAGTCTAAAATAAGATTGTAATGTGATCTTAATTTTAGTGTTTGAATCTACTTAAAAAAAGTTTGGTCCAATAAATTTCAGTAGTTCCGACTTTTTATAAAAATAACTTTATATACTCGTATATGATTTAATATCAGTCTCATATGAAAGATCACAAAACGCTTTGAATTTAGATTTTTTTTTTTTTAGGAAAAACAGAAAACAAATGAAAAAATTATACTCAATAAAGACTTTTAAAATAAAGGTGTTTTTTGGATTAAAAAAAATGAAATGGTTCTTGAATGAAATGGTTCTCTTCCGTCATTCTATCGAGGATCTGAGCTCAAAAGATATGATTTCCGGGTACATGAATGAAATCTGACCTCAACCTTATATCCAGAATCCGAATCCATTACAAGCAATATTCATGTACCCAGAACCCATATCTCCGCCTCAAACCCGCATAGGATGGATAGGCATTGGCGTGATGGGCGGAGCAATGGCGTCCCGCCTTTTATCCGCCGGCTACACCGTCACTCTCTACGCACGGACGTCCTCAAAGGCGGCCACTCTTCAATCCCAAGGCGCATGTTTAGCAGAATCTCCCGCAGACGTCGCTAGACACAGTGATGTCGTGTTTACCGTCCTGGGACACCCATCAGATGTTCGACAAATTGTCTTAGAGGGACCAGACTCTGTTCTCTCCTCCCTAAATCCGAACACCGTCATCGTGGACCACACCAGCAGTCATCCGGCGCTTGCCAGGAGGATCTCCGACTGCGCGGCTGAGAAGGAATGCTGGGCAGTTGATGCTCCGGTTTCGGGAGGAGATATAGGAGCAAAAGAAGGGAAACTGTCCATTTTTGCCGCTGGAAATGAAGATGTGGTGAAATGGTTGAAGCCATTGTTTGATGTCATGGGGAAGGCGACTTACATGGGTGGTCCAGGAAAGGGACAGAGTTGTAAAATTGCGAATCAGATCAGTGTGGGAGCAAACCTATTAGGGTTGAGTGAAGGTTTGGTTTTTGCAGAGAAGGCGGGGCTGGATAAAGGTGAGTTCTTGGAGGCGATTAGGGGTGGAGCGGCCGGGTCGATGGTCATGGAGTTACTTGGGAAGAGGATGATTGAGAAGGACTATAGGGCTGGTGGTTTTGCAGAGTACATGGTGAAGGACATGGGAATGGGTGTGGATGTTGGGGAGGAGGAAATGGTGGTGGTCTTGCCTGGTGCTGCATTAGGAAAACAACTTTTTTCAGGAATGGTGGCTAATGGGGATGGAAAGCTTGGAATTCAAGGACTTATCACTGTCATAGAAAGGCTTAATGGGAAGTGAGGATAGTGTGTCTCATGCTTGCAGCAAATTAGTTTGTGTATGTTTTCTTTCTAGTGCACATGACTTTCAATTTGGATGGTGTACAGATTATGAACTTCACAAGCAATGCTTCTATTTGTGCCAATTTCCTTTCATTGTATTTTGGATAGTGGTTTCTGGGTTTCTGTCATTTTGTATTTAGTAATTATATTTAATTTTTAGCATTTAATAATTGATTAGTTTGTCTGGGAGCTTTGGTCTATATTAATTTCAAGGATGAAACACATCGACATGAGTTTTGCATAAATACTACGGAGTATGTTTTTAATACTTGTAAGTATAACACGATTGAATTTGCATCCCTGTAAATATTGTTTTTCATTCATTCAATAAACATTACTGTCTTTTTAGTCTCTATTTAATTCATTAATTGTGGATTCTATTTCAAGGACTAAAAAGAGGTATCATATACTCGCTCTAAATATAGAAACGTATAAATAATTTAGTTTGAAGGAATTCGAATAATTTTTTAAGCACTCTAAATATAGCATTTTTTATTTTAGATTACTGCAAAATATTTTTTTTCTCAATTTCTGAATATATATTTTTTTTTTAATTTCTTTTCTCTCTAAATTCAGAATAATCTCCGTTTAAAAATAGAAAGTAAAATGCATAGATCTAGTTTAAATCTAACTTTAAATTAGGGCAGAGCTAGGAAGACTATTTTCATCGAAAAAATCTATTTGTATTTGTTTGTAAACATTTTTCTACAGAGTCTTACAGTCTATACATAGATAATTAAATGTATGAAATTGTGGGCGGGGCGTACATGCCCCGGCTGTACATAAAGAAGTACTCATTTTCATAGTACATTTATGTACGCAAAAACTCCTTTTAGATTTAGATAAATCTAATGTACGCAATATTGATAATTATCTCTCTGTTACTTCTTTGCCTATCTCCACAAGGAAAATTCTTGGTGTACACCTTCTTATACACATCAGTACATCCCATTGTCTGTGGAGAAAATTGTCCAACATAGGACTAAAACTCAACCTTTTTCTCAAAATAGGACCACATGCATGTTTTTCTCTAAATAGGTCTAACTTTACCTTTTTTACCCCTAATTCTATTTAATTAATTCATTGATCTAAATAATTCCTCCCCCCTAGTTTCCTTGCACAACCAAGGCAGTCCGTCGGTGGCGGGGCAGTCCGTGGTGGCGGCAGCACTCCGACAGCGGCCGGCAGCGGATTCCGGCGGCGGCGGCAACTCCGGCAATTAATCCCCCCCCCAGTTCTCTTGCACAACCAAGGCAGTTCGTTGGTAGCGGGGCAGTCCGGAGGTGGCGGCAGCGGAAGAGGCGGTTTCCGGCGGCGGCGGCAGGTGGCGGCAGAATGTTGGCAAACCTCCAGAAAAAAATCTGGAATTTTTCCGGCGGCGGCCGGCGGCAGGCGGCGGTCCGACAGTCCCTGGGCAGCAGTGGTAAAGGTTGTGAGGGGTATTTTGGTCCAAGCACTAATAAAAAGTCCTATATAAGGATGTTTAAACTAGATACTCCTATTTTGAGAAAAAGGGCATGTTTTGATCCTATTAAGGTAAATTTCCCTTGTCTGTGAGAGTTTTTTTTGTTTGTGAATGTCAGTTCACAGACAAAACTGGCTTGTTTTGTCTGTAGAATTTTCCACAGACAAAACAAGCCAGATTTTGTCTGTGAACTGGCATTCACAGACAAAAAAAAATTCTCACAGGCAATGGGGTGTAATGACGTGTATAAAAACGTGTACAAAATGAATTTTTGTCTCAACAAAGATAAAGCATCACGCCTGGATTGTGTCGTCCTATCTACGATGAGACCACTGATTTTTCTGATCCGACACTTCGACCCCATATTTTCGAGTCATGCCCCTCTCCAACAAAAAAAATAATTAAACCCCATCTTTTTTTTCTCCCTACCCCACCATTTCCCCATCTCACTCTATCTCTCTCCTAATGGAGAACTCCAGTAATTGGAGAGGAGCTAAATTCCATATTTTCTCCCTCTCACCCAACATCAATTTCTTTCGCCAAAAATAGAGAAGCCATGCCTGTTAGTGCCTATATTATGAAACTATATGCTTCTTATTTAACTTTAATAGTGCATTTTCTCTAGTGAATGATTGGATTTAAGAAAACCAAACAATATCTAGATTGTAAATAAAATATTACTTTTTGTAACAATAAGAAATATACAAGTGTAATGAAGTCATAAAACTTAAGAAGTAAAGGTTATGGAACACCAAACGTGCAATAGTACTTTAACCAAAGCAACATATGATATTATCATGGAATTACGGCTTTCTTGGTAGTTCATGCACTTCTGGCTTTTGCGGAGTTGGAATTTCAGGCCCTGGCATGATTGGAATCATCACTTTCTGGATTCCAGGCTGTTCTGGTTTTGGGAATGTTGGCATCTCTCGTTTCGGAATTTTTGGCAACACCGGTTTTTGAAATTCAGGTATTTCCGGCTTAGGAAATTCAGGGGCTTCGAGTTCAGGACCAGGCAGCTGGGGTAAATAAGGAATCTCCATAAGGATACGCGCCTTTACGTGAATCTTGTTTGTGTGGACTGATGACAATGTGATCATCAGGAAACACAAGAAGAAAGGGGCAAGGTTAAATGGTTGAGACATTTCTTATGGGGTGAAGGTTGATGTCTTTAGCATGTAAGACAATAATAAGTTTATATATAGAAGACCTAATGAGTTATTAGTTCACTGCCCTCTTATGAAGTTATTTATGTAACCACCCTTATATCAATCTTTAAGGCAGGCTTTTCTTGCTTTTTAAACCATGACATAAGTAATGCCTTCCAATTAGCTACCTAAACACCACCTACCATTACCATTTCAGTCCTTTAATTAAACTGATCTTCCTAACTGATACCAAGTAATGCTTATGGGTACATGCTAATAAGTTGAAGAGTCAAGGACAATGGATACCAAGAGGGTGTTTGTTTCACCTTAATATAGCGCACGAAAAAAGAGGAATTGGGAGCGAAGTCAACTCCAGAATTCCCGGTTTTGAACACAGTAATGGTTGTCCAAACTAGAGCTGTTCTTGTTAAGCTTTAAAGTCCATTTTTCGAATGTACAATCAACAAAGTCATAGTATCCCCCATGGACTAAAAGCTCCCCAGTCATCACCTTCTTCTTTATCCATGGGTATGTCAGCAAGTTCTGTAGTGAGAGGTCGAGTGATTCCTGGAAGGAGAATAACCAACTGACTATTTTACCCTCTCCCAAAACAAGATCTAAAAAAGGAGTATATTTTGCAGGGTTGTAAAGAAAAATGTGCACCTTCTCACAGTGCCTGCACTGATGGTCGAAACTAAGTTTGGAGGCAATGGATTTGGTGTGAGATCTTGCTGTTTTTCCAACAATGACCCAATTATGAAGAAAGCTACTGCAATGCAAACCAAAACTGATTTAAACATATAATGGTAGTAGCTACACTGAAAACTGGCTAAAGGAAGAAGGAGGCATTATTGGACAAACCTGGAGTCTATCTCATCATCAATGCTCATTAAAGTTTGAATGCCCCCACAACAGCTATGTCCAATCACTAGTATATTCTCCACCTGCAGATTGAGCTTGCGCAAAACTTGAAAGATATGAGCAACTAGGGTGGGCATGGGTGGGGTTCAGGTTCAACCCGAGCCCTTACTAGGAACACAGAAAAAATCAGGTGCCAACTTTAGGACCTGAACCCGAATGTAAATAAATTAGTTTCTGGTGCATTTTAGTTTCAGTGTTTTTTATCGGGTTTCATGGAGTTCGGTCGAAGTTAAAATTTACTAACAAAATGATGAAATTTGTATCTTACACAAATAAATACATTTCCATCAAGGCATCAAAGCAAGTTGAATTATCTACTTGATATAAAAAAAATATTATGCAAACACATATAATGAAGTATCTGCAGCAAAATCAAATTATAAATACTTCTTCCCATATACAAGTATATATTATGTATTTCTCAGAAAAAAATCTCTGGCTTCAAACTTGAAAGTCCAGCGTAGTCAATAGGACGAACTAGGTTGCCAAATTCTTGCGCTTCTCTTTCTCGCTTTTGATTATTTCAGTTTGTACATCAAAACATATATCAATTCCATTCCAAGCACAAAAGATTTAAACCAGCCAAGTTAATCGAATAGAGTTGATTCTCTACTAGTAATATTTTACTTTTTATTTGTACTGAACAATTATATATCTCATTGCAAAAGTCAAATTTGAAAATGGCAAACATTGATACACAAAATTAGAGAATAAAAAGGTATGTGAAGCCAGAAAAATATTTTTGCATATCGCTTTGGTATAGACGAGTACTTCGCTACTACAGATTCGAGTAATATAGAGGATCAGGCAAAACAGCAAAATTGACTCACACCAAGTGTGTTGACTGAGAAGTCAAGAGCAGCGTTTACTTCTGAAGGTCCATTCTGCAGCAACATCATAACTATACTCATAGTCTCATACGTAATAATTAAATCATAAGTGTAATTTATGATTTGATTTATTATGCATAAAAAAGATGAGTATTTACTGCACTAAGGGATATTCTTTACCACGCAAGGAGGCACCAAATTTGCAATGTTGCGAATTACAAACGCTTCTCCTGGTTGAAATCCCAGGATTATTGAAGGACAAACCCGAGAATCTGCACAAGCAATCACCATGAACTGTCCTTCAAACACAAAGGAATTTTCATTATCACATACTGCAGGATTTATTATTCAATCAAACAAGCATATACTAAGTATTTGATAATCAAATTGTATTAAGACTTATGGCTTCTAGTCAAGAAATAGTCCACCACTGTATGTTTGTTTGTAAACTTTTTCGTGTGAAATTTATGTGTATATTTATTGTGTACATTCTTAATTGACATGTATTCAGTGGTGATGAAAAACTGAATTACCTGTGATTGCCTAATCAACACATGTCAACTAAAAATGTACCATTAAAACTATTGAAAATTTATATTAATGGATTGCTTATCCAGCCCTCCTCTAATTAAAAAAATGTGGTTGGGATGCAACATTGTTTTAGGACCTTTCCACTTTGACTGAATTCAACCCTAAAACCAAAATAACACAAATTTTAATAGATCAAATCAAACCAAATTCGATAAGAAATACATTAAATAATATTGAAGTACACAAAATATCAAACCAAACAAGAAGATGTCATACTTGAAATGTTCACTAGATCAAAGCAAACTCAAATAGATTAGATTAGACTAATTCAAATTAGTAAACCTCACTCAAATGAAAAGTTCCTTGGACATAGAAGAAATCTCCCAAAACAAGAAGCAGAAGTGGATATCCTTCCTACCTTTGGTGCTTGAGCATTTGCAAGGTCTCTAAAGTGTTCAAGATTGGCCCTATTTCAAGAAAAGAAAGGAATAATCATATTTTGGGCACCCATACTGCTAAACATGAAGGAACAGATTAGGATTTAGAAATGCATTTTATACAAGTATTTATCCTTCTTGAAGTTCAAAAAACGATCTTTCATCTTAGTGAAGAAGACTCCAGAAGCACCCTGAGTTAACATAGTGCCTTTATGTTCACCACAATCTGTTTCCAGAGTCTGACTCTTAGGACCCTTCAAGGATTTCAATCTTAAAGTCGGACTATTCCTCCATCTCAGTAAAGCTAATTTGCTCAGATAAGGTCTCGAATAAGGCATGAATGCATGGCGTGTGTAAAGTGTAAACAATGAAAATTAACAATCAAGCCTTGATCTTTAGGCTACTTTTAAACCTTATCCAGTTATCCATATACATTTGACAACCATCAACTGACGTGGCAGATCACAGATGTACCTATTTTCCACAGAATCTAATAAAAACAACAAATTAGCAACAACAACCAAACGTGACATAGAGTAAAAAAAAAAACGTGACATAATTAATTATCTACCGCAGTTGGAAGGGCTATGTGTAAAAGAACCCAATTATAGTTAAAAAAAATGGCTCAAACGAGAGTAAACCATCAAAAAAATTCTTAAAATGTACTCGGTAACTTATTAGTTAGTCCTATTAAAAGTAAAATAATAAGAATTTTTCAAAACTAGAATCACGTTTTAGGAAGAGAAAAAATGGAAGGAAACTATGATATGTTTTATTTGTTTAAGAAATTTTCCTTCAAAAGTTTAATGATGGGGCGTCACTCCTGAGCATAGTTAAAAAATAACCATATGTATGGTAGGCGACGACTATTAGAAAAAAATACCTTTCAATTCCAAATTATTATTCTTTTAACAATAAGAATCTATACCTTCTGAAAAAATGTTTAAAAACATGTCTTGTTCTTTACCAGCTTTTGGTACATTTTTTGGTAATGTTACCTTCTTAGAAATTTAAGCAGATTATAAATAAAAGATGCGTAGTAAATCTTTACAAGCTAGAAGGGTCATCTTGTATTTAGACTTAAGAGCAAACTCAGTCAAATTATTGATGTAACCACACATATATTAATCCGAAATTTTTAAAATACACGTCATGTGCTTCACGTACTCCATATATTTGAAACGGTTCCACGGCTCCACCCAATATTTATTAATGGCATCATTTGTAGTTTTGCACTTCTTGCCAATTGCCATAGTAAAAATTGCACGGTTCCCACTTCAAAACAATTAATAACACCATCAAATTATTCCATCAAAATAACATCATCAAATTACTATGTATTATTCCGAAAATTAAAATAAAATAGAGTTTACCCAAATAAAAAACAAGATCTTTTCGGTGGAGAAAATGAAAGCAAGTTAATCACGTGTCTTGGCTGCACACCACAACACTTGTGAAAGAAGGAAAGAATTGTATGATGCAGAAAACTGGAAAACTGGAAAACAGAAAACAGGAAACGTGTTTACCAAATAAATTGCTAGAAAACTAGAGAAAGGAAAAAAGAAAAACGCGTTTACCAAATCGTTTTCCAAAAAGAAAAAAATGAGACATGTCTCACTTTCCTTAATGATTTGGAGAAGTGACTTTTACTAGTTTTCCAAATTTGGAAAACGCATATACTACAGTGCCGCTGTAATGAATTTGCATACTTACACCTAGTGGTGGGTCCGGTCCCGCTCGGTATCGATTCCATTCTGGTACATCAATCCTCGTACCTTACCCCTACCTACCCTACCCACCCTAACCCCACCCCGTGTACCCATTTTTCCCTATAATGACCCTATCTCACCCCCTACCACATACCCCTACCTCGGCCCCACCCCGATCCACCCTATCCTACCGCCACCCCCCTACCACCTCGACCCCACCCCGACCCACCCTACCTTACCCCCACCCCTCATATATTAACCCTCACCCCTACCTTACCCCTTACTACATGTCCCCTACCTCGGCCCCACCGCCATCCTACCCCCACCCTTCCGCCATCCTACCCCCCACCACCATATTACCCCCCACCCTGCCCTTCCCCTACCTCGGGCCCACCCTACCGCCATCCTATCCCAACTCCCTACCCTACCCCTACCTTACCCCAACCCCAACCCTACCCAATACCCCCACCCTTACCGCCATCCTACCCCCCACCCTACCCCTTCCCCACCTCGGGCCCACCTTGGTCCCGGCCCCACCCTACCGCCATCCTGTCCCAACTCCCTACCCTACCTCACCCCAACCCTACCCACTACCGAAACCCTACCCCTAACCACGACCCTAACCCTCTACCCCCACCCAACCCCCTACCCCTAGACCTTACCACCCCACCCCGACCATACCCCTTACCCCACCCCCACCCATAACTTCCCTACCCCGACCCCTACGAATAGGTATGGGTGGGTATGAAGGGTTGTGGGGGAGTATGGGTAGAGTGTAAGATCGTGGTAAGGGTAGGGTCAAGGGTGTGGAATTGGAGAACTGGGTGAAAATTTTGATGAACATGTTTTCAGATTTGAAAATGGAAAACTAAAAAATAGAAACAGAAAATTGGAGATAGAAAAACTGAAAAATAAAAACAGAAAATGGGAGAACGAAAAACAGAAGTAGAAAACAGGAAAATATCTCTGTTAGTAAACAGGCCCATAAAAATCCCCTATATTTGTGTATGTAAGCAATAAAAATCCCCTCTTTCTATCATTCATTGCATCAAAACCCCAAATACATGGGGGCTAAAAGGATGAGAGGTTCTAACTTCTAAGGCTCTCGAAGTGAATTTACTGGCAAAAAGACGGCAAAGGGAAGACTTCCCGGCCATTATATATGCACGAATGACCTTCCAGCAACATCTTCATGAAATCCCCTCTTTCTATCTATTTGTGTATGTAAGCAATAAAAATCCCCTCTTTCTATCATTCATTGCATCAAAACCCCAAATACTTGGGGGCTAAAAAGATGAGAGGTTCTAACTTCTAAGGCTCTCGAAGTGAATTTACTGGTAAAAAGACGGCGAAGGAAGACTTCCCGCCATTATATATGCACGAATGACCTTCCAGCAACATCTTCATGAAAGCTTGCGTATCTGTCATTGTGTGCATTAAATTGGAGGAGTCTTCTTCCGCACATGACTCTAAACTAGGCTTCATATGTTCCAACGCTTCCCCATAATGCTTCATCATATAAATGCTGACCTTAGAAATGATAAACACAAAAACAAGAACAACAAGAAATGCTTCATCATACAACTATTATTTGTACAATCTTAATTATGCTCAATTTTCAAGCAGAACAACATACCCAAATCAAATACTTCTTGCCATAGTCAAAGATTCACTTCACTTTGGGAAACCCATTTTCATTTTGCTTCTTTTATGTCTTTATTCTGCTGTTTCAATGAGCTTATCCTATTATAACCAATGTTGACATGAGAACATTGTGGACATAGTAATGGCAGAGAAAATGAAAACACTTATTTTTCTTTATAATTCTTCTATTCTCAAACTAAAATTTTTAAACAACTTATAGGGAGTAGAACAATCTAAAGACAGATAACTTTGGAACAGAAAGGGGATATGTTAAGATCCGGGGATTAGGGGGATATAAACATATAATTAAGGAATCTGGAATTTGAAGTTCATGCTTGCAAGAAGTGTGTTTTTTCTCCTACCAGGGTACCACAAAGGAAGTAACAAACAAAACCAAACACAAGAAACTGTATTTAGTGAAGAAAAAACAAATTATTTTTATAATTTAGGAAATATAAATCGAACACAAAAAGGAGTGTAACTTTACGAGCAAGGTCTTATTAGCAGGGTCTTACCATAGAGCTTCCTCTATGCAATCTTAAAGATGAGCTTCTCTTTCACAACAATGGTTAGGATGGTGGCAAGACACTTTTATATGAGACCTTATTAAAGCAGCCGGCCTGATCAACGAGGGGAGCGAAATCGAATCTTAGAATTCAGCTTTGCCTTTACCATGATGAACTATTTTGCGATTAGAAGGACCTGTCGGAGACCAAGCTTGGTGGTGCTGGGTCAAAGATTGGTGACTAGCGATTTCGGTTGTTTCTGCACACATTCTGTTACTGGTTTTCGTTGAGTCGGCGGCTTCTGTGTGAAGAGACACGAAGCTCTTCAATATTTGGTTTTCCTAGCCGGTTTTAACCCGTACAGCCGCTGGAAGTACTTAGTTGGTCGGCACAGATGATGTAGATCAGAAAATAGATTCCGGTAGACAATATGGGTTCTCAAATGTTTGCAATGATTTTTTACGGAGAAACCATGCACTCGGACCTCTTTCTTTTTTGAAAGTTAAATGCATCGGCTGCCACGTGGACTTACGTGCATTTTAATGAGCACGCCACGGGCACATTAAAATCCCTGTATATTAATCTAAGGCAGACTTTTCTTGCTTCTCAAAACAGGACATACGTAGTATTCTTCCAATTAGTTACTAAAACAACACACAGTTACCAAGTAATCCTCCAAACAAATATCAACACACAGTTACCAAGTAATGTTATCATTGATGAAAATGTTTCATGAGTACATACAAATAAGTTGAAGAGTTGAATGACAATGGATACGAAGAAGGTGTTTGTTTCAGCTATATTTAGAAAAAGTAAGAAGAGGTATTGGCAGCAAAGTCAACTCCAGAATTCGCGGTTTTGAACACAGTAATGGTTGTCCAAACTTGAGCTGTTCTTGTTACGCTCTAAAGTCCATGTCTCAAATGTACAATTAACAAAGTCATAGTATCCCCCATGGACCAAAAGCTCCCCACTCACCACCTTCTTCTTTATCCATGGGTATGTCAGCAAGTTTTGCATTGAAAGGTGGAGTGATTCCTGGAAGTAGAGGAACCAACTGTCTATGTTACCCTCTCCGAAAACAAAATCTTAAAAAGGCGTAAAATTTGCAGGTTTGTAAAGAAAAATGTGCACCTTCTCACAGTGCCTGCACTGCTGATCAAAACTCAGTTTTGAGGCAATGGACTTCGTTTGAGATCTTGCAGTTTTTCCAACAATGACCCAATTATGAAGAAAGCTACTGCAATGCAAACCGTAACTGATCTAAACATATAAAGATAACTAGACTGAAAACTGGCAAAAGAAAGAAGGCACTATTGGACAAACCTCGAGTCCATCTTATCTTCAATGCTCATTAGAGTTTGAATGCCCCCACAACAGCTATGTCCGATCACTAGTATATTTTCCACCTGAAGAGTGAGCTTGTGTAAATGTTGAAGCATAAAAAAATACACGCAACTAGGGAGGGCATGGGTGGGGTTCAGGTTCAACACGAGCCATCTTTTAGGACCCGAATCCCAAATGTAAATGTTTTAGTTTCTGGTGCATTTTAGTCACAATGTTTTTTGGCTTTCTTCGAGTTCGATTCAAGTTAAATTACACTTGATTAAATACTAACAAAATGATGGGGCAATATCTTCTACACACATAAATGCATATCCGTAGAGGCATTGAAGCATGTAAAATAATCTACTTGATATAAAAGTATAATAAAATTATAAATATTATGAAGTGCTCTGTATTAACTGTTGAATTAAAAAATGTTAATTACTCATTTTCATTCAACAGGGTATAACTCTCGGAAACTTAGTAAAAATCCCTGGTTTGAAAATGCCCAGAATAGTCTATCGAATGAACTAGGTAACCAAATTTTGCGCTCCTCTTTCTCGCTTTTAATTTTTTAGTTTGTTCATCAAAACATACACGAATTTTGATAAGAGATTACCAGACTCGATCAAATGATAAATAGAGAAATATGGGTAATAGAGAATCCAGCAAAACAGCAGAATTGACTCACAGCAAGCGTGTTGACAGAGAAGTCAAGAGCAGCATTTACTTCTGAAGGGCCATTCTGCAGCAACATCCAAACTACAGTCATATGTACTAATTACATCGAAAGTGTAATTTATGATGTAATTTATTAGACATATAAAATGAGTATTTGCTGTACTAAAGGTATTACTTACATCATAAGGAGGCACCAAATTTGCAATGTTGCGGATTACAAACGCTTCTCCGGGTTGAAATCCCAGGACTACCGAAGGACAAACCCGAGAATCCGAACAAGCAATCACCATGAACTGTTCTTCAAACATGAAGGAATTATCATTATCACACACTGCAGACTTAGTCAATCAAACAAGCATATACCTAAGCTATTTTACAATCAAATCTTATTAAGACAAAGAGTTTAAAGTGTGTGATGTGTAAACTTTTTTCATGCAAAAGTGTTTGATATTTATATATACATTTGTTTAGTACTCTTGATGTATACATTCTTATTTGGCATGTATTCACCTGGTAGCAAACTTATCAAAAAAATTGTCTAGCTTTTCATCACCTGATAAACACACGACAACAACAAATGCACAAAGAGGGGGCGACATGTTTACTTAACTCATTTCTAGATCATAGCAGGAAAGTTAACTATGGAAAAGACAAAACAAGATCAAACCGAGCAATCATTAAATAATACTACCTCCATCCTACAAAGATCAAGGCATGAGGGAGTGGGTCAATGATTGAGAAAAGTGAAGTTATGACAAAGTGTGAATAAAGAAAGAATTAGAATTTAGAATGACACAAATATTATCAAATATGGGACAAACTTAGTGCGGCAAATGACAAAGGAAACATGGGACAAGTGATAGTGGGACGGAGGGAGTAACAAAATACATATAATATCCAACCGGACCAGTTATGTCATACTTGACCAGTCGTAAACTAATCAGATCGAAGAAAACAAAAAAAGATCTCCCAAAACAAGAAACAAAAGTGGAACTACTACCTTTGGTGCTTGGGCTTTTGCAAGACCTCTAAAGTGTTCTAGATTGGCCCTATTTTAAGAAAATAAACAATGAGTCAGACTGGCACCCATAACTGCTGAACATGAAGGAACAGATTATGAAGGTGCATTTCATACATGTACTTATCCTTCTTGAAGCTCAAAAAACGATCTTTCATCTTGGTGAAGACTCCAGAAGCACCCTCAGTTAACAAAGTGCCTTCCTGTTCATCATAATCAGTTTCCCAAGTATGACTCATAAGACCCTTGTAAGATTCCAATCTGAAAAACGAACTCTTCCTGCATTTCAATAAACTTATTTTTCTGATACAAGGTCTTGAATAAGGCATGAATGCATGTCATATGTAAAGTTGTAAACAATGAAAACAAACATTCAAGATTTGATATTTAGGCTACTTTAAAACCTTATCCATATATAGTTGACCATCAACTAGTGTGGAAATGTACCTTATTCTCTACGCATGTAATCTAATAATAATACAACCAAACATTACTTCTATATCTACAAAAGTTGGACATATTGTATCTGAAAAATGAACAATTAGAAGATGAAGAAACCCTAGATTTTTCGATCTGAAAAAACAAACTCTTGAATATAAGGTCTTGAATAAGGCATGAATGCATGTCATATGTAAAGTTGTAAACAATGAAAACAAACATTCAAGATTTGATCTTTAGGCTACTTCAAAACCTTATCCATATATAGTTGACCATCAACTAGTGTGGAAATGTACCTTATTCTCTACACATGTAATCTAATAATAATACAACCAAACATTACTTCTTTATCTACAAAAGTTGGACATATTGTATCTGAAAAATGAACAATTAGAAGATGAAGAAACCCTAAATTTCGATCTGAAAAAACAAACTCTTCCTGCATTTCAATAAACTTAATTTTCTGAGAAAACATCTCGAATAAGGCATGAATGCATATCAAATGTAAAGTTGTAAACAATGGAAACAAGCATTTAAGATTTGATCTTTAGGCTGCATTAAAACCTTATCCATATATAATTGACCATCAACTAGTGTGGAAGATGTACCATATTCCATATATTTTCACCTATGTGATCTAATGATAATACAACCAAACGTTACTTAATTATGTACAGTAGTTGGGCGGGTTGTCCATGTGTCCAAAAGAACGTAACAAGTTAAATGAATAGTGTTCTAATTAAGGCGTAATATTGGATGGTACAAGATGGTTATTTATTAAAGTCTACCCCATTTCAAACTATTGGTCTTTTAAAAGTTTAGAAACTTATACCAGCAGGGACGTCTAATGAATTTGGAGGCCCTGGTTCTAAATGTTAAATCGAGGCCCTACATTAAGTCATTAATATATTCTCTCCGTCCCTTTTTATTTAGCCAAACACCTTTTTCCAAGTCAAAGTTGTTCAACTTTGACCAATAATATATTTATACACAATAAAATTGATAATGTGAAAATTATATGAAAATGTTCTTTGTTAAAAATACTATCATAAAAGTATAAATTTATTAAGTTTTACATAATATATTAGTTAAAATAATGGATCAAAGTTTATCACCTTTGACTGGAAAAGTCAAAGATGGCTAAATAAAAAGGGACGGAGGTAGTATAAATTTTGAAAAAATGTCAATCCAAATACATATATATTCAAATCAATTGAATACTCATTAAAAAGAACTAAAAGAGTAAAAGGACCAACGAAAAAAATGATGGTTCTATATTTTTCTTCCTTACTAAACGTATTTTACTAATTAGTATTAATATATAATATTACTCCATACTATATAATACTAAAAGAAATTTAAAATTTTGGGGCCCCATAAATTCGGGGGCCCTGTTCTAGATAACCTATTGAACTCCCTAAAAAATGGCCCTGCTTATACGATCCCAAAAACAAACATTGCATGTTAGGATTTCAGATTTTGTACCAAGATTTGGTACATTTCTTCAGTACCATGAATTTCTCAGAAAATATAAAAAATACTCCCTCCATCCAATTTTGGTTGTCCTACATTCCTTTTTAGGTTGTCCCAAAATGAATGTCTTGTTTCCTTTTTTGGCAAGAAATATGTGGTTCTTATCATATCACTTTATTCTACTCAAATCTCAACATCAACTTTTACTTTTCAACCACTTTATTAATAATCGTGCCAAATTGAAAGTGGACAACCAATATGGGACGGAGGTAGTAATACACAACACATAAAATTTTACACGTTGAACTGTGATTTTAGATATAGGGCATATTGAGTAATTACTACATGAATGCCATATATTTTAGGTCAATGGACCAATTCTAATGAACTAGCTAATAGGGAGTGTGGACTTCTCTACCCCTCTCTCTCTATCTCTCTCTATACACACACATATACATACACACAAATATATATACATACATAAATACATATGTATAAGCCAGTAATCACTTAAAATGATGGATTAAATGAAATTGAAAAACAAAAGCATTGAAAAAATTGTAATTATGTGGAACTTTAATGTGGATAGTTTTCTATTTCAAAGTGTATCATGTATACATAAAAGTGTAGTCATACGTGTTAGAAAATGGTTATCGTATTTTTTAACTTATTTACATTTTATTTCAGATTCTGATACACTATGTGATCTATATATGCATGATTATATATATATATATATATATATATATATATATATATATATATATATATACATAATTGTATATTCCAGATTTCCAGTGCACTTTTGTCACCAAATTTTAATTTGAAATTTTCATATTTACATTAATGGCACTGCATTTTTACTTTAAAATTGATCTCGTCCATCCATCTCCATACCTCAATGATCAAGATTATTTCTCATTTGCATCTAAGAATTACTCCCTTTGTCCCTGAATCATCTTCCAACTATACTTTTTTGGCCATCCCAAAATAATACCCTCTTTCCTTTTTTGGCAAAAAAATATTGTCACCACATTTCTTACACAGTTCTCTCATACAACTCTCCACAACACAAATACCACTTTCTTAATCCACGGGCAAAACCGTATTTGGAAGATAATTGGGTGAAGGAGGGAGTACTTTTTATGTGAACCAAATTATATTTTTTAAACCAAATTATATGTGTGTGACTGTGTGCGTGTTTGTACTGTATATGTGTATGTATGTAATGTGTATGCATATATGCATGCACATATATAATTGGTAGTACATGGATGCTTATCACTTGAACTATAGAAGTGGTACTGTACCCCATTATAAAAAAATTGATACACTATGGTAAAGATTTATCCGGTTCTCTCGGGTTTTGTACGGATCATAACGATTGTTGATATGAAATGGGAATCCATGGATCGTACTTAACTCCAGGTCCAAAATTTCTATCAGATGCTCTAGTCATGTGTGAGATCAAATCCAATTCTCATTGAGACATTCTTACATACACATTGTAGACATTTGAAAACTGAAAATTCATGCAAGTATTTTATGTTTTATCTCGAATTCAAAGCAATTAAACAAAAACGACAAAAAAATCAAAATTGATCCCTGACTATGAAAGTGCTTCCATATCAAACGTATAGAAAAAAACGCAGTTTTACCAAGGAGCCGGTGAAGAGAGGTGAACGCCGAACGAGATGGGAGGCAGTAGGAAATGAGAGATCGACGGACGCTGACGCGAGAACGACGGTTGATTCAGGGGTAGAGGAGCGGCCATTCGGTCTTCTCCTTAACAGCTTCTTCGTCTTTGGTTTCTCCGCAGCTTTGTGAATATTTCCGTTTATTTCGATTTTTGTCTGATTTATAAGCATTTGGTCTTCTCCTTACAGCTCCGTCTTTGGTTCCTCGGTTCCTCCGCAGCTTTTGTGCTGTTTGCCGTTCACTTTTTATTTTCGGTGGTCCAGTTAAAATAATTTACTGGGAAAGACATTGATAACGGTTGAAGTAAAACAGACATCTTCATCTAGTTTGCCGTTTACTTTTTGACATTTTGGACTCTCTCCCTCCGCGTACTGTACATCCAGTTACGATAGATAATTTTATTTTACTTTTATTTTATATTTTTAATGAGTATAACGTTTATAAGATATTATTATTAATATTATATCAAGTAGCATAATTGAGTATTGTACATATACAATTGAGTATAATCTACACGTAATGTATATGTTATATATCAATTTATTCATTTAACTATATTATCATTGTATTGTTATAAAAATATTTATTGTGCTGATTTTATAATGTAATACCAATACTCATTTCTTTTAATCGTTGTACTCATTTCTTCAAATATAAAATGTTTGGTTATATCGTGTGCACATTACTGCCGGGTTGTATGGTATATTTTTTCGATTTGATTTAGATCAGAATTTAAGAAACTGTGAATAAAATGGAAATGCATGGTTGAGTAAAAAAAGTAATTGAATGTTAGCGGAACAAAACTTCCTAAAAAATAAAATTAGAAGAATTTTTTTTGCTATCCCAAAATCGTAAATGAGGAGAATTTTATTGGACTAAGGAAGTTTTTTATTTATGAAAATAATAAAACAACCTGTACTTAACGTTTAACATTTGTTTATTGGATGACCCAAAATTTCCTAAATTTATAATTTAAACCATGCTTACATATAATTAATTAATTACATTTGTTTAGAATGGGTGTGGAGACAGGGAGGGGCTAGAGAGGGCAACTGCCCTTTGAGAAAAAAAATTATAATGTACACACATATGTATGTATGGATTTACAATCAAATGAGAAACGTGCTTAATGTGAGAACCGTGAAAACAACATTTTTAACTCAATGTGATACACTATAATGTTTGTACGTTACAGTTTTTCGTGTTGACAAAATATTTACGAATTTGCCACCGTATTTATTTGATGTCATCATGCTTTGAAAAAGTGTAGTGTACAAACGTTATAGTGTATCACATTGAGTTAAAAGTGGTGTTCTCACGGTTCTCACGTTAAGCATTGTTCTTATTAGAAGCGCACTATGTGTGTGTGTGTATATATTTATAAACAATAAAAAAATTGAAATTTTAATTTTTGGCACCCCAACCTGACATTTCAGGCTCTACCACTGCTTAGAGCCCTTATAATAATAATAATATAATTAAAGTTTAACGAGTCTTTCATAAATCGTTTTCCAAATATCTATTCCGGATGTACCGAGGCGACTATCGCGTGTAGGTTTTTTTTTGCTTGTTTTGCCATTTGCTTCTCTCTTCTCATAGAGAGTGGTGACAGGCGCACGGAAGTCAGATGAATTTGAAGATGCAACACGCCAGATGAAATCAGGGAGGATGTGTATACCGGGGCGAGATGCAAGGAAACTCGAATGAAAGTGACATCGCCTCGAGAAAGGGGAGATGTATAGTTGCGGTGCGAAAATGAAGATCAAGATGGTTGATCTAAAAATGGGAAGGAGATCGACTGGGACAGGACATACTGGCTCACCATGATTGATGAAGATTGAGGAAGCTCGCTTCCAAGGCAGGATGTGCAAGTTGACAACTCATGAAGGGGAAGGATACTGGTACATTATTCTTTATTACCTTATGTTAAACTCGCATTTTACTTCGTACTCTATTATAGTCACTTTATCTTTCATTATGGATCTTCGGGTGTGAAGATCTATGTCAGGTTTAGGATGGTTAGGGTTCACCAGATAAGAAATATCAAAGCTCTAGGAGCTGAAAATTTCTTCGAAACTCTCAAATGGTTAGCTAAACAATCTGCTCAATTTAGGAAGATCTTTTCTATATTTGATAAGAGGATATCAATCTCATCTATTGTATCATCATAACATGAAGATGAGATAGAACTATCAAACGGAATCATATATACTCTATCAAAATCATTAATTTAACTCCTCTACTTAAATACTACCTAATTAGACACACAAATTAATTAAAACACTCTCAAACTCACATCCACATTTTGGCCGCGTTTGGGAAATTTTTAAGTTCTTTGACTAAAATTAGCTTCTTTAACTATTCAAACAGCCAATAGTATTACTTGGTAATTGGATGTTTCCCTTGAAAAGGGCAGCAATTTGATTCAGTTGATCCCTTGAAACTCCTTTATACCCTACAACATTTGTGTAGTTAATTTCCTCTAAAGCAATTCATCTAATCCAAAGTTTATTTTCTCTCTTCATCGGTGAATGTCCACTGTTATTGTTTCCTTCGAGCAACTCTGCGTCCTTGGCACCTGCAGCCAACCCGGTTCTCGTGTCCATGCTTCATTTGTTGTTGCTGCCAACTGCACTGAAAGAAAAGAATATCTCGAAAGACATGAAGAAGAGGCTGTCAATCTGTCATAGGAAAGAAACTAAAGGATGCTATATGTATCAAGAGAATACACTCTTGAGGGTTTTCCTAAGAAGTTGCTATCGGAAAGTAATAAAAGGAAGAAATAGAAAGAAGGAAACAAGAGTAAGAGAAAGATAAAAGAAAAGAAACTTAATTTATTATGTGTTTCTTAAGTAGAACAATTTAGTCTTTATTTTGGGCATAATAGGAAATTATATTTCACAACTTCCCCTATAAAGATCATGCTTGTGTATATTTCAAAAAGTGCACAAGCTTAAGGTTTGTTTAAGCTTAATGATTTGGATAAGTGACTTTTACTAATTTTTCAAATTTGGAAAATGCAGATGCTACAGTGTCGCTGCAATGAATTTGCATACTTACACCTAGTGGCGGGTCCGGTCTCGCTCCGGTGTCAATTCCATTCCGATACCTCCATCCTCGTACCTTATCCCTTACACCTACCCTACCCAACCCAACCCCCACCCCGCTTACCCATTTTCCCTATAATGACCCTACCCCACCCCCTACCACATGCCCCTACCTCGGCCCCACCCGATCCACCCTACCCTACCGCCACCCCCTACCACCTCAACCCCACCCTGACCCGCCCTACCCCACCCCTACCTTGCCCCTTACCACATGCCCCCTACCTCGGTCCCACCCCACCGTCATCTTACCCCACCCTTCCGCCATCCTACCCCCCACCCTACCCCTCCCCTACCTCAGCCCCACCCTACCGCAACCTATTCCAACTCCCTACCCCTACCTTATCCCAACCCCAACCCTACCCACTACCCCCACCCTTACCGCCATCCTACCCCCCACCCTACCCCTTCCTCAGTCCCACCCTGGTCCTGGTCCCGGCCCCACCCTACCGCCATCCTATCCCAACTCCTACCCCAACCCTACCCACTACCCCAACCCCACCCCACCATTACCCTTAACCACGACCGTAACCCACCCACTACCCCCACCCAACCCTACCCCTAGACCTTACCACCCCACTCCGACCATACCCCTTACCCCACCCCTACCCACTACCCCAACACCTACAAGTAGGTATGGGTGGGTATGAAGGGTTGTGGGGGAGTATGGGTAGAGTGTGAGATCGTGGTAAGGGTAAGGGCAGGGGTCAAGAGTGTGGAATTGGAGAACTGGGTGAAAAAATTGAAGAACATGTTTTCAAATTTGAAAATGGAAAACTAAAACATAGAAACAGAAAATTGGAGATAGAAAAACTTAAAAATAAAAACAGAAAATTGGAGAACAAAAAACAAAAGTTAAAAACCGGAAAATATCTCCGTTAATTAACAGGCCCTAATTTTCCGTTTTGTAGTTCTATGACATGAGTGGTAGGTAAAAATAAAAAAATAAAAACTGTTTGTAAAATTTTCATTTTACAAAATCAGAAACAAGGGATTCCAATTTCCAACAATGAGAACTACTGCAAGTGATCTGTGAATCCTGTGATTGATATTCTAATCTACAAAATAAGAGTAGCAAGTATTGTTCAATGTTCAGTATAAAAGACACAAAAATTTCCAATCTTTTAAGTTGTTCAATTGTTCTAAAAGACTTTATCTAAAAAACAAAGCAAGCTTTTAGTATGCAGATAAGCAGATAAGTTGTTCTACCAGACAAGAACTCAGATAATCAAGTAATTACAGCTAAAATAAGATTCTTTCTATTCAAAACTCAATGGGTGGACAATTGGTTCCTGCAAAATACAACCACAGTAAGGCAATGTAGTTCCTTTTGATATACTCCGTATTACAGAAGCAAAATTGTAACCTAAAATATCAGACAGAACAATGGGCGCTATAACAGAGTAAAACACCTTAAGCTGCTAGCTTTTTCAGTTACCGCTCAAGTGAAGAAAACAAAAGTATTAAACTGATAATTGCAACTACAACAAATAAAAAATAAATAAAACAAAATAAAAACAGAAAGAAGAAGATTGACTTCCACCTTATTTGTAGCGCAAAAGCTACAGGAGAAAAACAATCAAGATAAGCATCCAAGCAGCTCTACACTGTTTCATAAAAACATACAAAATGCAAATGTTTAGAGTAGAGCAAGCCATCAGGACACTGCTTATGCTGTTCCCTTACTACATACAAAAAGGGCAAAAGCTAGACTAGAGGGCTACAATTACAACAAAAGGGAAAGTCTAAACCTGACTAAGCTGCCTTAACCTTATTCTCATCACCAACAGCATTGAGAATAGGAAGACTGCTTAGGAATTCATCAAGACCCTCAAAAAACCCATTCCCTTCAATTCCATCTTCCTCTCCTCTTCCCATTTGTCCATTCATTACCGGTGGGGGCTCCTCAACCTCATTACTGAACTCCACATTCAAATCTAGTTTTCCTTTAGCAGCGCTGCCAGATTGCCTCCTTATGTTGTTCACCACACCTTTCTTGACCTTTTCAGCGGGCATGCGGGGCCCATTTTGAAAACTATCCCCAGCATTATTAGCTTTTACATTCTTTCCATTCTCAGATTGTATCTTCCTAGTAGTTTTCGGGGTTCCAGTCACCCTCACCTTTCCCTTCACTCTCTTTGCTTTCTTTCTCTTCGTACTACTCTCATTTCTCCATTCCACATCAGACTCGTCATTAGAGTCAGATAGTAAGTTTACATACACATCGTCATCAACAATTACTTTCTGATGTTGCTTCTTTACTCCACTCCCACCATATCCACTACGGTTGTTAACATTCCCCGGCCTGACAACAGAGTGATACACATTTCCTACATTTGCCCCACCGGCTTGAGGCGTACTAAACATGGGAGAAAATGGAGTCCATGATGTTGCCTTATCCTTGTATTTCTCCCAAATAGATACAGAAAATCCCAAGGGTAAAAATCCCCAACAACAAAAGTAAGCTTCCTTACCATCAATAATTGGAGGTGGAGAAGAAATCACCACAGCCTGGAATGCCATTTTGCAATTTTGGCAGCGCAATGTACAGTCAACATAAGCCTCAGGATACTCAAACATGTGATAACAGTATGGGCAGGCAGTCCAGAAGCTAGGGATGTCATTCTTTGGTTCATCCTCGTTTAGTTCAACATTGTTTGTTTCATCTACCTCCCCCTCTTTTTCTTTAGGTTGGTTCACATTATCATCAGACAGGTTATTTCCTTCAAAACCCACATTTTGCTCATTCCTTTCATCATACAGAGAAGAGTTCTCAGTGGGAGAGACCTGCGGTAGTTGGGCATGACTAGAACTAGGACCAAATGAAAATGGCTGTGGTTCTCTACTCAAACCTGGCATAGGGGTGACAGTAGGCAGTTTATCTACATTCATTCTGGGAATAGAGGTTACCTGAGGGCTTTGCTGACGATTCAGAAATGTAAACGGTTGAGCCTGTTGAGGTTGCGGTTGCTGTTGATCCCTGCCGGAAAACGGCTGCTGCAGAAAGGCCATTGTTTGAACCTGTTGCTGATGAACTGGGTGCTGCTGAACCGGTTGCTGATGAACTGGGTGCTGCTGAACCGGTTGCTGATGAACTGGGTGCTGCTGAACCGGTTCACGGCTCGGAAAGGTTAGCGGTTGCCCTGAGGCAAACGACTGCTGCTGCTGCTGCTCTCTACTGGTGAAGAACATCTGCTGCGGCGGCGCCTGCTGCTGTTGTTCTCTCCCGGAGTTAGAAACGACGGTGAAAGCATTCGGCTGCTGCTGCTGAGGGGGTATAGGGTTCAGAGCGGCAGAAACCGGATTCGGGTTGAGGTTTATGAAGAACCCTAGCTCTTTATCATACATGCTTTTCCTCATTGGGTCGGAGAGCACATTCCAGGCATCAAACACGAGACGGAATGCTTGGTCGGCGTAGGGAAAGCTGTTCTTCCGAGGGTCAAGGAGGACGGCGAGTCGGCGATACTGATTAGAGATCAAATCGGAGTCATGGGTCTGGTCAGGCGGCACCTGGAGGATGCCGTAGTAATCGAGCTGATTGTTTATGAGCTTATCGCCGGCGAGAAGAGTGTCGATGATAGCGAGGATTTGACCGCCGTGAACGAGGGTCGGGTCGGACTCTTGCGCCCGGGTCGCAAACGATTTGCTCCCCATCAAGTCACGGTTCGCAAGCAACTTCTCGGCGATGCTCAGCCACCGCAGAGCCGCCTCCGTCAGGTTAGGGTTGGGGATGAAGAACGGATGCTCCATTGCTATTCCTACTTCACTGCTTCGAATTTGGGTGGAGAGATTTGAAGCGGAATAAGGAGGAGATATACTACTACAGTATTCTTCTAAAGGAGATATAGACCAAAAAGGACAAGGGCTTTTTAGTAATAAACAAAGATACTGCGATGCGTTGACTGACGGGGGTTAACGTTAGGGCGATTAATTATTAATTAACGTAATTACAGTACCATATTGAGGAGTTACCGGTAATGAGAGTTAAGCATGGGTGATTAACATGATTACCATATGATAATGGGGGTTTAAGCAATTCGGTGAATTGACGTTTGAATGAGACCTGACGAGGAGGACGGGCGAGAAAAACGTTTTGTTTTTATATGGATGGGTATTTTGGGTGTTTCCATCTTCTCAATGTGGCTAACTCATATTTCTATCTTGCCACCGTCAGTGACCCCACCCAAGCAAGTCTCTTGGTTATTCTAGACTGATGTTTGTTGTCAAAAACCGATCAACCCTACCAATAATCCAAGAGGTTGAGCTTGAAGGGTCAAGACTTGGAGATATGGGCCTGGTTTGACTTGACGAGATGTTGATCAACCCAACTTTAATTCGAAAATATTACTCGTAAATTACATCATGGGCGGATTTGGGGTGAGGGTACACTCCCTCATCCCCGCCCCATGTTTAAAAAGTTCCCCTCATTCCCGTCTCATAGGGGCAGACGTACGTGTGATTCAATTAGGGGTGAGCATTCGGTCGGTCGGTCAAATAACCGACTGATAACCGAATAACCGACCAAGTTTTTTCACTCTAATAACCGACCGAAAACCGATCGATAACATCACTATAACCGACCGAAAAACGTAGTTCGGTTTCGGTCGGTAATCGAATAACCGACAATAACCGACCATATAAACTTTTTAAGCATATTTTTTCAAAAATTTGAATGCTTTAAATAAACATATTTGAAAAAACATTTGATACAAAAATGGATAAAAATAATTGAATTTTTACGCCACAAAACAAAATGAATGAAATAATTGATCATATATAAAATGTTTTTCTTCATTCATGAAATAAATAAGAAGAAATGAATTACATTATCTCATGATAATATTAGTTTTCTTACTCTGCTGGTAGCTTTTCTTGTGCATGAGTGTAATTTTATCTCTTTTGGGTCAACCACTAAATACTAAATACATGAAATTTATTAAAATATGAGGGATTTCATTAACTATTACTATCGTACTACATACTATAGTAATGCACAATCATGCACATTATAATTACAATTGTAGTCATTAAATTAACGCACCAAATTAAATTAAATTAAATTAAATTACAATTTGGTCATATATTAGACATTATTTCTTAGAGTAATTATGATATGTTATTAAGTGAAACATCATAGCATACATGAGGTACATGAAAATGTTTATACAGAGTAGACTATACTTCGGTTTTCGGTTAACCGACCGATAACCGATTAAAATAACCGACCGTTAACCGAATAACCGAATAACCGACTTCTTTTAATATGTGATAACCGATGACCGACCGATAACCGACTTTTTCGGTCGGTTCGGGTATCGGTTTTCGGTTTTGTCGGTTATTTGCTCACCCCTAGATTCAATGGGGTCACATGCCCCCAATAAGAATATGAATTTTAGTTGTAATAGCCTATACTTTACTATGAAAAAAGAAGAAGTGCCCCCAATTAAAAAACAAGAGTGCCCCCAACCCTTAGCTTATTATATGATAAGGGAATTTGTAAAATTAGTCCCGTAATTTTTGGTGGTGCCCGATATTGATCCTCTAACTTCATTTACTTGCATAATACGTCCTCTAATTAACATATTTGTCCAATTTCAGGACATTTATGTCGGAAAGTAATAATTCTGCCGGAAATTAACACATCAGCGACACTTGTTCATTTTTTCCATATGGCCTAGTTGACCTGGACTTGAGACCCAGTTTTTGGTTCCCTCCCAAACACTACTTATTTTAAAACATCCTGCACATAAAGAAAACACTCTCTGATTCATAAAACATTAAAAAAATAGCTAGATTAAATTGAATACGGAGTAGTAGATTATACATCTTCAATTTATTTCTTATAAATTCCAAACACGAAATTGTAACAATGAACATAAAGAAAAAACTGCACATCAGGCTATTTTTTTTTTAATTCTGGACACTTATCAATTTTAAAAGCCTCCATTTGTAACCATAGAAACGGTCCAGGTAAAAAACAACTCGTTAGTTTTGCTAATCAGCTATTATTCTTGTTCCAATGTCTTGTTAGAACCTTTAACATTATATTTTTTTTCTCTTATATCAAAGTAATACTACATATAAAATATTTAATTTTTTCAAGCAAAATTCGAAACCTACAAAACTAAAAAGTTTAGAGTTCTTACTTTGTTTCTGGAGCACATATGGAACCTCCTTCCCTCGCCATATATCAGTCTATGAAGTTAAAACACCGGCTTTCTTACCACAATGATATTCCATAGATCCTTCCCTCGCCATATATCAGTCTATGAAGTTAAAACACCGGCCTTCTTACCACAATGATATTCCATAGATCCTTGCATGAGCCATTATTTGCACTTTAGAGGAACACACACTCACCTTCCTTCCATATGTGGAGAAGCCGGACCAAGAATTACGAAGCCTCCGTTCTTCTCTTAGGTTTTGTGCTCTTATTGTTCTAATGGGGGATTTGGGAGATCAGAGCACAATGAAGTGTTTGGGAATAAGTCATAAAAGGGGCCCGCATCCAAGTCAGCTGCAAACGTTAGGAAAAGATTACAACAACGGGAGATTGACATGTAACTTTCCGGCCAAAATTTAACTTTCCGACGACAATGTCCTCATATTTAACAAATATATTAGTTGAAGAATGTATTTTCCAAGTATATAAAGTTATAGGATCAATATCGGCTATTGACCAAAGTTACAAGACTCTTTTGACAAATTTCCCTTATATGATATCGAAGAAAGGAAAACACTAGCTCGGTAGCTCCTACTCTCCCACCAAGTAGGTCATCCAAAAGAAGCTAATGACCTAAAGAATCTTCATTTAATTTGGGCTTCTTTTTAGTAGTCTTTCCTCTTACTAGTAATTTATTTGCATGTTTCACAAAATTATTACTAAAATTATTATGAGAGTTTTTTCAAGAAGAACAATATATACTCTTGGTTTTAATTTTTCAATTAAGGGTAGTTGTAATTATATTCCCCAAATGAATGTAGACTCTTTCAGGTCTTCTTAGATGAAAAAAAAACTCATTACTCTGTGAGTATAATGTCATGATTATTTAAGTGTAAATAATGATCATATGGTACTATGACTAAAGTTTTTACCCACTTCATCCTTTAAAACTTTGTCATATTTCCTTGTTGGAATGTCCTAAAAAGTTTTGTCACTTTCCCTTTTAATCAATTTTTAGGGTTTCAGTTATTTCTCTCTCATCAACAAAAATCTCAACCACACATTTTTTATTTTAACATTCTACGTGCCGGTCAAACTTGACAAATTTTTAAGGGACGGAGGGAGTATTATAGTCAATAAAATTACTGTCATATTTTTTAAAGTACTTTTATTTTAATCATAAATATGTAATTATTTTTTAAATAAATGCGTATATATAGAGCTTAATATTCAAATACATAATGTATTAACTATGAGATTGATTTCAAATTGATATTGAGTATATATTAGAATAATCACTATTCTAAAAATCGGCCTAGGCGGGCAGTTTAACCGGCCTAGTCGGCATTAACTGTAGAGGACTAATCGGCCTAGTCGGCCAAAAAAATCAGACTAGTCGGCTAAAAAATCGGCTTAGTCGGCCGCCTAGGCGCTAGTCACCCTTCTACCGCCCGACTATCGCCTAGCGAGTTTTAGAATAATCAGAATAATATTTTCACTAAACCTTTTAAATGATGCCCCCAACAACATTGTTTCCTGGATCCGCCACTGCCGCCCCATCCCCCGTTACTCCCAGACCCGCCCCATCCTCGCCCCACCCCATTGTCCCCCACGGGTTCCCACGGGTGCCTCCATGTAGATTTAATTTATCATATTTGCATATACTTTTAATCTCTTATTATAAATATATGTAGTACGATTCCAATGAAAATGATGGTTAACATGGGAACACTCACATTTAATCCAATGTGATACACAATAATCCAATGTGATACTCAATAGAGCCATTCTAGTGCACATTTGGACTTAGCTCAATACAAGCTAATATAAATAATCACGGTGACACTTTTGTAAATATTATGCTAAATACAAAAAGTGCATTGTGCGAGTCCATTGTGCTTCACATTGGGGGTAAATGTGGTGTTCGCACATTCTCATGTTAAACGTTGTTCTCATTTGATTCTAAACCTATATATATCTACACGCACACAGTGATATATGATACACTTACACACACACACACACACTGAAGTATTGTATTTGTTAAAAGTTAATACCACCAATTTTAATTATTCTTCAATTTGAATAAGTTTTGTGAATTGAAGACAATTAAAGTAAAAATATAAGTAAACATATTATCATCATGTACGTTGTTTCAAAATTCTCAACAACTATAATACAATTAATTACATACTACGTATTATATTACATATTAGTGTGTGTGTGTATTTATTTACTCACTTTCCCACTCTTAAAACTCATATACGAAGTAACATTTATGATAAATATTTTTAATCATCACTAACTTATTATTATTCTAGTATAATATATATTAATTCATTAACCATGATTAAACCGTATACAATTATGTATGTATATATGTATATGCGTTTGTTATATACTACAAATAATTTAATTTAATATGTGTGTACATTATTTATATATGTATATATATATATGTTTGAGTATATATTTATAACGGGGACGGGGCGGGGACGGGGCGAGTGTAGCTATACCCATTCCCCACCCCATATTTTAACGGCGTAAAAATATTTCACCCATCCCCGCCCCCGCCCCCCGCCCCACCCCAAGCCCCGCCCCATCGTTCCCCCCCACGGGGCGGTTCCCCACGGGTCCCCGCCCCCATTGCCATCCTTAATCCAGCTCCAGCCCAGTTGAGGAAGACATCCCATTAACTAATACAGTCCATTTTTTTTTCGGTGGCATTTTTGTAATTTAAGTGAAAAATCGCAGATTCAGCTAAATTAGTGATGGACAGTGTACTCGGGGATAGCTTATCCGAGGGGTTATTATGAGAATAACCTAGAGAGAAGTCAGAGCAAACAAGTAGGAGAGAGAGGAGATTGTATTAATAACTCGAGATGTGTTGGGATGTGGATCCTTTACAATGGGGAAATGGGGTGGTATTTATAGTAGTAATAAATGCGATCAGAGTACACGTGTCAGTAATCCAACGGCCGAGGGGTCACCTCAATCGGGTGGCACTGGCAGTCGCATGTGCTCCGCATTGAATGCGGTGGGTGGATGCGACGTTGCATTTAATGCGGTGGTTGCTTGTCTCCAAAGGGAATCTTTTTTATGATTGAGTTGTTGGCCGAGGGCACCCCCTGCGGCCGAGGGCACCCCCTGCGGCCGAGGGCCTATGTAGCCGAAGGCATGGAGTGCCGAAGGCTTCCCTGATGCCAAAGGCATCATGTGTTTGGCCGAAGGCTACTGGTAGCCGAGGGCTACTGTTTTGCGCTGTTTTCTCCCAGTAGCTTCGTAGAGCGTAGACCCTTCGGCCTGGATCATATGGCCGAAGGCTTCATGTATGGCCAAAGGCTGCATGTGTGGCCGAAGGCTCCATGTATGTCCGAAGGCTCCATGTATGACCGAAGGCTCCATGTATGGCCGAAGGCTCCATGTATGGCTGAAGGCTCCATGTATGGCCGAAGGCTCATGTATGGCCGAAGGCTTCATGTATGGCCGAAGGCTCCATGTATGGCCGAAGGCTCCTTGTATGGCCGAAGGCTCCATGTATGGTCGAAGGCTCATGTATGGCCGAAGGCTTCATGTATGGCCGAAGGCTCCATGTATGGCCGAAGGCTCCTTGTATGGCCGAAGGCTCCATGTATGGCCGAAGGCTTCATACGGCCGAAGGCATGACATAGCCGAGGGGTACTGGCCGAGGGGTGCCGAGGGCATCATAGCCGAGGGTGCCGAGGGTATCATGGCTGAGGTGCTGCCGAGGGCTTCCACTGAATGTATGGATTGCATGAGTATGTGGGTCAGGGGGTCATGGATCATATACTCCATCAGGAGTCCCCACTTCTTTTGCCGAAAGGTACTTGAGGGAAAAGGAGTAGTTGCGTTGATGCGTTGGTTCTGTCGAAGGCTATCGTTTGTGGGAGATTTCCTTCCATTGATCACTTGTTCTCTGGTGTTTGCCGAGGGCATTCCCTCGGTCCCCTAGATGTCGAGGACTGAGGGTTTTATGAGGAGAAGTGTCAATGAGTTGTGATGAAGGCCGTTGTGTCACCCTTGGTGCATCTGTGTAGTTTCTTGACAATTTGCGTTTTCCCGAAGGGTATGTTGACCATGTATACCCGAAGGGTGCTTATTGTTTTGCACGAAGGCCACATGTGTCATTTGTAGCTTTTTTGCATGTGTGAATTTCAGTTCAGTGTTGTCGACAGGGGTTCCCCTGGCCCCCCACTCCTTTTGTCGAGAGGTAGTCGAGGCAAAGAGGAGTACTTCAATATTCTGATTTTTGAAGAGGAGTCCCCCACTCATGCTGGCCGAAGGTGTTTCGGGCTGGAGGAGTTGTTGTCGTGCTGAGTTCCTTAGTTTATAGGCCTCACCATAATGGGGTCGGGCGGATGATGTTGAGGGCCTTGACCTTTCATACATAATGGGGAGATGCCTCGTTCAAAACCTCACTACGGGAAAACCCAGCGGGAAACAATTCTAGTGAGGAAAAAAAGAGTACACCAGATGCCGATCTGAGAATGAGGCCACGGCGCCAAGGGCAATGGTCGCACGAAGCATGAGGGCGACGGTCGCCATGAGATGGGAGCCCAATCGCAAGATGAAGGCATGAAGGCGTGGCGCTGAAGGCATCCATGAGATGCTTACTTCAGCATGTCGGCTGACCTGAAATGATGAAGGCGATGGTCACCATCCAGGGAGGGATGGGAACCCTAATCGCATGAGGTCACGATGCTAAAAGCATGCCTGAGCATGAAGGCCACACACTAAGCATGAAGGCACTGGTATGAAGTCCAGGCACTGAAGATAAGGCCACTGGCGTGAGGGCCACACGCTGGTCATGAGGGCGCTGACGTGAGGGCCACGCGTTGGTCATGAGGGCGCTGGCATAGAGACCACACGCTGAGGACCAAGTCGCTGTCATGAGGGCCAGGGGATGGTCATGAGGGCGCCGGTCCGGAAATCCACGCAACGGTCCTCATCCATGAAGTGAGGGGATGAGGCCGGTCTTGAGACAGATGATCACGTTGAGACCAAGGGATCTGCCGTGTCATCATATAAATGATCACGTTGAGACCGAGGGGTCTGCCATGATGCAAGGACATCGGCACTAGGGGGCCGGTACGGAAATCCATGTAACGGGTCCTCATCCATGAGGTGAGGGGATGAGGCCGGTCTTGAGACAAATTATCACCTAGAGCATCAATCCTCATCCATTAGTGTACTTTCAATGAGCATCTGACCTATTTTATTGAGTATTAGAAGGATAACAATGAGCATCACGATCTCTGCTTCATATCTTCCAATTCAAATTTTTTCTTATTTTTTCTTTTATAAAAACTTATTAAATTATATCTATAATTCACTCATATGAATTTTAATATGCGAATTTAATGTAATACTTCCTCCGTTCTATAATTCTTGCAACATTGTGATTTTTACACTATCCGCAGATTTTACTTTGACCATGATTTTCTACTAATATACATAATCAAATTATTACGTATAAAATGTTATTGAACTCTTAACAATGTGAATTTCAAAAATATCAACTTTTTATAACGTTTACTAATACATAATTAAATATAATTACAGTCAAAGTTGTGCATTGGCAACCGTGAAAGTCAAACTGTTGCAAGAATTATAGAACGGAGGATAGTATGATACTTTTAAAATAGGAAAAATTCACATAAATAATCTCAACTATTACTCATCTTCCAATATTAATATCAACTATGGCCTATGGGTAATTCTAAAATAATCCTAACTTTATGGGCTCTCTTCTCAAATTGATCTCAGGTTACTGGGAACTTGCTAAACTTGTAAAAAAGTTAATAATAGAGGCTTTTTCACCGGCATGAGTCGTCTTCCGATCCATCTCCAGCGTTCCTCCACCTCGGCGTTCGCCCTCATCTCCTCTGTCTGGAAGCGTATACCATACAACCGACTGTACGGCTGGCACCGTACAACCGGTGGCAATTTTGTAATTTTCATGAAGTTCGTGGTTTCTCGTAAATGAGCATTGATGTAATTTTGATGAGCATCGAGCCTGTTCTTCTGAGTATTAAAAGCCTAACAATGAGCACCAGTGATCTCTGCTTCATATTTTCTAATTCGGTTTCTTTTTATGATTTTTTCATTTATAAAAATTAAAAATCTTAAATTATGTTTATAATTAATTTCAATATGTGAATCTAATGTAGTATGATATGTTTGATATGTGCATCATTTTAAAATGAGCATAAAGTAGTACCAAATGAGCATACAAAATGAGCATACATAATTTATAAAATGAGTATAAAAAAATTCAAAACTTTATTTGTGTATGCTCATTGATTTTGGGCGTTATATTTGAAATGTGCATCATTTTAAAATGAGCATAAAACAATACCAAATGAGCATACATAATTTACAAAATGAGTATCAAAATATTAAAAACTCATTTTTGTGTGTTCATTCATTTTGGGCATAATACTCATTTGAATTTAACTTAAAACTCATTTTGAAATATGCATGAATATGACATTTTAAAAAGAGTATTGTACTAATATCAAATGAGTATACATAAATTACGAAATGAGCGTTCAAAAAACTCATTTGAGTATACTCATTCATTTTGGGTGTTATACTCATTTCAATTTTACATGAAACTCATTTTCAATGTGTTAAATATTAGTTTGTGTGAGTTCATTTCTTGTAGGCGTATACTCATTTCTTTTAGGCTCATTTGAAATCACCACCATGCTCAAACTTTTATTTGCGTATGCTCATATCTTTAGAATTACATACAACCTAGGTTATCCCAGACCCAAAAACCACCAAACTAAAATAATCAGTCTGAGAAAAATAGAAAAAGGAAAAGAAAGGAGCAGAGTGTGCGAAGTTAAGGACGAAGCTGACGGAGAGCTGTTGAAGGGTTGCGGTTGTCGAAAAAGGGAGAGGTGCTAATAGGCGGCGAGCAAGGATGATCGGCCATGGAAGCCTGCGATGGAAGCCCCGCGATGACGGAAGCCTGCGATGGAAGGCCTGCAATTCGCGAACTAAAAGTCCGGTTGTACCGTGCGCACGGTACAGCCGGCTGTATCATGTAATTTACGCCTCTGTCTACTTTGCGACCTGATCTATTCTATCCAAAATTCCAGGAATGTAAATTTATCATGGATTGATGAAAAACTTAAATCAAATGGGGGATAAGCTTCTAGATGCGGTGGAGCGAGAAAAGAAAAAAAAAACAAAAGAAAAGATCAATGTAACCATAGCCACTAACGATGAAGAAGAAAAGAGAGGAAGAAAATCGGGAAAGAGTTTGTCGAGAAAGCTGGGAAAACCTAGAGTGATGTCGGATTGGAGCGGCATAAGGCTGGGGAGCAATTCTGCTTCTTCTAAGAGGTTTTCTTTCTTCTTCGCTCAGTTCTTCCATTAATAAACCATTGATCGAGATAAAACTCCCTGTAGAGAGTAATTACTCTCTGGGTCATAATAAATTTTCGATCTTTCACTCCACTCTTAAAGAGCTTTTCTTTCTTCTTCACTCTGTTCTTCTGTTAAGTTACCCAGTATTTTTGAATAAATACTACTTCGAATAAAACATTGTAGAGAAAAACATCATTGAACATTGCCACTCTGTATCCTTGGCCACACACGGTAAAGAAGGAGAGATTAAAAAAAGGAAGAACATGGGAAAAAACAGCCCGCTGCTAGCAGCCTTCTTCGTATTATATTTGTGATCAGAAATCGTCTCGGATCCATGGAAGATAAGAGGAAAAGAGGAACGAAAAAGAAATAAGGAAAAATCAGAAATCGTCTCGGATCCATGGAAGACAAGAAAAAAAGAGGAACGAAAAAGAAATAAGGAAAAAAGAAGAAAATTAAAACAACCAATGAGAATATGTCACGTGTATAGGTGAACTGCTAAATTGGTTTAAACAGGTCACCGGATTGTTTTGAGAAGATACTCACTATAATTGGGATTATAATGATATTATCAACATTTGGGATTATTATAAGAAGATGACTAATACTTGGGATTATTCATGTGAATTTTTCCTTTAAAATATGCATTGATGTGACATTTTAAAAGTAAGCGTAACACTAGTATGGAATGAGCATACGTAACTTACAAAATGCTCATTGAATTGAAAATGGTAAGGTTTGTTAGTATTTAGCATCACAAAGATTTTCATTGAGCATCAAACCTTTTCTATTGGGATGAAAATCACGGTTTATGTTAAATGAGCATTAATTCACTTTTAATGAGCATCAAACCTATTATGTTGAGCGTCAATTTCATCAGCATTGATATGATAATTTTAAAAATGAGAATAACGTCAATACTAAATGAGCACACATAACTTACAAATTGCGTAAGTTAATGAGCATTTTGAAAATCGTAAGGTTTGTTAATTGAATATTAAGACATTTTCACTTAGCATCAAACATCCGCTGTTGAGATGAAAATCACGATTGCTGTTGAATGAGCTTTAATGAACTCTTAATGAGCATCAAACCTATTAAATTATATTTATACACATTCATATGAATTTCAATATGCAAATATAATGTAATGGTATTTTTGAAATTTTCATTGGTATGTCATTTACAAATGAGAATAACATCAATATCAAATGAGCATATGTAACTTACTTAATGAACATTACACCAATATCAAATGAGCATACATATTTAATAAATGAGAATCTAAAAATTCAAAAAGCTTATTTAAAATCTCCAGTATACTCAAATATTAAATTAGAATGCATAATCGATGAAATGAGCATCGAAAAATTTAAAATGAGCATTACACCAATATGCATAGATATGACATTTTAAAATGTGTGATGTAATACTCATTTTAAAATGAGCATTACACCAGTAATAAATGAGCACAGATAACTTACGAAATGAGTATCGAAAAATTTAAAAATCACATTGAAAATCTCTAGTATGCTCAAATATCAATTTGTGTATGCTCATATCAGTATAACATAAAGAAGCACTGATTTCTTATTTCAGACCAATCAATTTTATTGTGCTTATTTTTAAAAATTATATCAATGCACATTTAATTTAAATAATATACTCTTAATTATTTAGAAGGTTGCACGTTTTAATAGAATAGTGAGAAAGGTATATATTTTTATTAAATTGCCATTCGGTATGATTTTTTGAAAGAATTGCAAGAAAGAAAAAACTCTTGTAAAAAATTTACATAAAAATAAAAAAGAAATAGTAGTTCAAAATTGGAGGAGCAGAAGAAAAAAGATATTTATAAAAATAAAAAACGGAAGCAGAAATAGAAAAAGAAAAACTAAAGTTAAAAAAGTCAAAGTACAAAATTAAAGGAAAACAAGAAAAGTAAAACGGAAGCAGAAAAAAGAAAAGGAAAAGTTAAAGCCTTTTTTGGCAAAAGAAAAGTTAATGTTACAAAAATTCAAGGTCAAAATTAAGAGAAAAGAAAACGAAAAAACGAAGCATAAAAATAAAAATTGAAAAGCAAAGATAGGAATGATAAGTGAGTGGAGGAGAATGTAAAATACAAAAGAAAAAAAGAAAAACTGAAAGAGAAAGCTGGAAGAGTGCATCAGACAAAGAGAAAAACGAAGGAAGCAATACTTGCTCCCTAATTAATAACCTGCATCTTGCAAATATTTACAAAAGTATCGGGTGTGCATGTACACCCGTGTGTACCTCATAAATGGTCGGATTGTCGGATGAATGGCCGTGTATAATTATTGTTAGGATGTTTATTTTTCATATTTTCGATTAAGATGTATGGATGATTAAGTTTAATGAGTAAGTCAGTTTAATGACTGAATGATTAAATTATGTTTTCAATTAAGTTGTAAGTAAATATGATTTAATGACGGAACGATACGGTTAACATTCTCACTAAATCCATTGTGTCAAAAGTAAAGAGCCGCTAGTATGTCCATAGTTCTATCAATAATCGTTTCAAACGACAGTATTTAAATGATCATTCATTTATAAAACTAGTACAGTACCCGTGCATGCGCACGGGAAATAGCAGTTGGTGCATATATTTTCACTCATGATCTAATTAAATGTTAAATAAAAATAAGTTTGTAGTACAATAAGCTAACACCAAAAGTATAAGCCCATATAATAAACATTCAACGAAAAGTATATTAGGAAAAATTAATTGACACTACTAATTTGAATTTATTACTTATTAATTTTAATGATTAAATTAATTTTAATATTAAATACTATTCTAAAAAAATTCATACACTAAGTGAGGGACATAAAGTATAAGTGATTATAATGAATATTAAAATTAACGAATATTAGTTAAATAAGAACTTGTTACTTATTAGTTAAATTAGTGCTAACATATGAGAGAGAGAAATATAATGCTCAATTCTTAGTTGGTTTATGTTATACTTAAAGAACAACATATGAGAGAAAATCCGCACACTCAATTGTTAGCCGGATTTTATCTTATACCAAAAAACATTACATATGAGGAAAAATTATATTGCTTAATTATTAGTCGGCTTATCTTATACTTAAAAGAACTACATATATGAGTATTACCCCGCTCAATTATCATCAAGCTTACCTTATACCTAAAAGCATTACGTATGAAAGAGAGAAATTGTCCTGCTTAATTGTTAGCGACTTATCTAATACATAAAAGAACTATATATGAGAAAGAAAGTTCTTCCGTTCAATTATTATCAAGCTTATCTTCTAATACTTATAAGCACTAAATATGAGAGAGAAAATTATTTCTTTGTTAGTCGGCTGGTCTTATACCAAAAATCACTATATATGATAGATAAAATTCTAGCTCCCTCTCAATTGTTAGCTAGATCATTTTATTTTATACCTAAAAGCACCACTTATGAGAGAGATACATCTCTCGCTCAATTGTTAGACGGGTTATAGCTTAATCCTTCTTATATCTAAAATATTGTATCTAAAATCACTATATAAGAGAGAGAAAATTCTTTCGATCAATTGTTAGTTGGCTTATCTTAACTTATACTAAAAAGCATTACATATATGAGCAAAAATTATCCCGTTCAATTGTTAGGAATTTTATCTTCTTATACCTAAAAGTAATATAAATGAGAGAGAAAATTATTCCTCTCAATTGTAAGTCAACGTATCTTATACTTAAAAGACCTACATATGATAAAGAAAGTTATACCGCTCAGTTGTTAGCAAAGTTATCTTTTATATCTGATACCTAAAAGCACTATATATGAGAGAGAAAATTATCCCCCTCAATTCCCACGTTCAATTGATAGCAAGTTTATTTTCTGATTCCTAAAAACAATACATATGAGTGATAAAATTCATTAGCTCAATTATTAGCAATCTTATTTTCTTATACCTAAACTGGCACATATGAGAAATAAAGTTTTCCCGTTCAATTGTTAGTCGGCTTACCTTATACCTAAAAGCACTACATAAGGAAGAGAAAAATTCTTCCGCTCAATTATTAGACGGCTTATCTTATACTACCTCCGTCCCTTAAAACTTTGCCAAGTTTGATCGGCACAAAGAATAATAAAGTAAAAACTATGTGGTTAAGTTTTGTTTAGAGGAGAAAGAAATAACAGGAACCACATAATAATTGATTAAAAGGGAAAGTGACAAATTTTATGGAACATCCCAAAGAGGAAAAATGACAAAGTTTTAGGGGACGGAGGGAGTACTTAAAAGAGCGTACTATATGTGAGAGATAAAGTTCTTCCATTCATTTGTTAGCCGGCTTACCTTATACCTAAAAGCACTCTCTATATGGGAGAGAGAAATCATATGCTCAATTATTAGCGGCTTATCTTATACTTAAAAGAACTATATATGAGAGAGTTCTTCCGCGCAATTGTTAGCTGACTTATCTTAACTTACATTAAAAAGCACTACATGTGAGAGAGAAAATTTTCTCGCTCGATTGTTAGCAAGCTTATCTTTTTAGCTTCTTATATCTAAAAGCAATACAAATAAGAAAAAAATTCTTCCGCTCAATTGTCAGTCGGCTTACCTTATATTCAAAAAACCTACACATGAAATAAAAAGTTATCCCGCTCAATTGTTAGGAAGCTTGTATTCTAATACCTAAAATCACTACATATATATGAGAGAGAATATTATTTCCCTCAACTCCCCCACTCAATTGTTAGCAAGTCTTAAACCACCACATATGAGAGAGAAAATTTACCCGCTCAATTATTAGCAAGATTATCTTCTTATATATACATAAACTCTTACATGTGAGAAAGAAAGTTCTCTCGCGCAATAGTTAGCCATCTTACCTTATAGCTAAAAACACTACATGTGAGAGAGAAAGTTATCTCGCTCTATTGTTAGCAAGTTTATCTTCTGATACCTAAAAGCACTACATATGAGAGGGAAAATTATCTCCTCGGTCAATTCCTCGCTCAATTGTTAGCAGGCTTATCTTGTAATTTCTAAAAACACCAAATTTGAGAGAGAAAACTCTTTCGCTCAATTATTAGCAAGCTTACATTCTTATACCTAAAACTCTTACATATGAAAGAGAAAGTTCTCCCGCTCATTTGTCAGTCAGTTTACCTTATACCTAAAAGCACTACATATGAGAGATAAAAATCTTCTACTCGATTTTTAGCCGATTATCTTATACTTAAAAGAACTATATATTAAAGAGAGATTTTTTTTGCATTTCAATGGTTAGCAAGCTTATTTTCAATATAATGATAACAATGAAAGAGCTCACCACTAACGATATTATTTTTCGGGTTTACAATGCATGCAATTTTGCAAATTTGTTATTTCTTTAGCAACTCTGAGATTATTTTAGTATTGCAAATATATTGACATTTTTTTACATTAATTCATTTCTTTTACCATTATGGTGACATTTCTTTTACAATATGTTTCATTTTATCTAACATCCTATACTATTTTTTATGATTTCCAATAGTGATGATGTGATTCACCGATAATACTCACATTTATATGCAAATTTGCTCATTTTTACTAATATATGACATTTTTAACATAATTGAGATTGTATTGAGATCAGATCAGATCCGATCATAACAATTCAGATCAGATCCGATCAGAAAAATTCAGATCAGATCAAATAAGAAGAATTCAGATCAATCAGAAAGATTCATATCAGATTAGATCAGAAACATTCAGGTCAGATCAGATCAGAAAGATTCAGATCAGTTCATAAGAATTCAGATCAGATTAGAAAGAGAGAGAAATGAGTGGAGTGAAGTAAGGTAATGAGGCATACGTTTTTGTTATTTGTTATTATTATTATTATTATTATTAGTAGCGGGGGTATTAAGAGAAAGACATGTGGCTTAAGAGGAGAAAAAGTAGGGATTAATAAGAGGCACACACGTAGGATTAAAAAGGGGCAAAAATGTATTTCTATGAGCCTATTCTTTTCTTATATATAAATAGATGAATAATCTCTTTTACATTATTTCTCGATACATCAAGCGTCTCTTCATATGCTTTTTCCGGTATGATTCATTTAGAAAAAACAGTTTGATTTTCTTCGTATAGTAATTATATGATACTATATAACAATTGTATCTGTAAATGTGTTCTTGTCTACTTTACTCGTGCATAACTGCATATTCCTATTTTTCAGCTTTCTTATACTCCCTCCGGTTCTGATCCTTCTTTACACTTTGACTTCACAGGTTTTTAGGAAATAAATTTGACTTTTGCTGTACAGTACACTATTTGGCATTGTTTTGGCACTGTTTGACATTGTTTGACACTGTTTGGCACTGTTTTATGTAGATTTGTTTGCCAAATAAGGTAAATAAGGAAGTGTAAAGATGATTCTGGGACAGCCCAAAAAGGAAAGTGTAAAGAAGAATCAGAACCGGAGGGAGTATATAAATATGCTCCTGGCACTACTACATAAACAAGTTATGACGTCAGTTTTTTTGTCCCTATAACGTTGGTTTTGTAAGTGAGGAGGAATGCCTAGACGTTGTAGGTAGGCATCTATTACGTCGGTCTTGAAACCGGGGTTGTAGTTCGGTATCTATTATGTCGGTCTTGAAACCGACGTTATAGAATTTTTTAATTTTAATTAAATTACTTATCTTGTCATTTATTCCATATAACTGACGCGGTAAGATTTATTTCCTAGTATGACTTCACATCAGTTGTAACGTATAACCGACGTGGTTATATGTTGCAAAATTATTTTTCGGCTACATTTAACGTCGGTTGTTCTATACAACCGACGTGTAAAACTTTTATTTAATTTCAAAAAGTATATGTCATTTTCGGGTAGAAACCGACGCGGAAGAGTAGTCAAATTTAGGTACGGTATTATCGTAAATATAATAAGAGTATTTATGGTAATAGTATGTGTAAATCCTGGATTCGGTGTATGGAAGATAATGATCTCAGACAAATATAACACATACAAATAGAACATAATATGGAGTAGAAATGGATCTCTTAAAGATATAAAAATGATCGAAGAAATGATTGCACTTTACATTATTTCTCACTCTAGTCTGCAAATATTGTCTGGAATAATGAAAAGCTCTCTCTACACATTTACCCTAATAGGTAATTGAATTGATAGCTTCCTGATAAAACGCTAGTGGTATTGTTAAAGAGAAGGGAGAGCTAGAGTTTAGAGAGAGAAATACAATGTATTAATGGGAGTCTAACCATTTACCACTACCCCCGAAGGGAGTATTTATAGTAGTAATGAGGCAGTGCTTTAAATGCACCACACGTGTCGACTAATCTATGGGAAAGAGCCCAGTGATGCAGCATATCTTGACACATGTCATTCTCTAAACGGCCTCTGCCTAAGTGTTCTCTGTGGACCGAGGTGACGATGGCCGAGGTGCAGGGGTGCACCCCAAGTGCAGTGTTGTCCTTGCTTCTGGATGATCTTCTGAGATCTGTGGCCGAGGTGCCACCTCTGAGGTGGTGGCCTCTGAGGTGACTGTATGAACATAACTGTTTTTCTCCATCCTCTGAGGTGCCACCTCTGAGATTGCTTGAGAAATCTTCAGTGGCGTGATGGGCTTGGAAAATTGTGTATCCAAAAGTGGGTGGGCCGTGAATCTGAGCCCATATACTCTATTTGGAGCCTCCCACTCTCTGAGCTGAGTAGCTTCAAAGTGAAAGGGAGTAGAGTAGTTCGATGTTGATCCTGCACTTTGACTTCTTGCATTTGTTTGTAGTTGGATCCAAGGTGATGTCTTCCATGGTGAGCATAGCCTCCGTTCATATTTGTTGCATTTTTGTGTTTTTTTTCCAGTTTTGAGTAGTTCGATGTTGATCCTGCACTTTGACTTCTGGCATTTGTTTGTAGAGTAGTTTGATGTTGACTAGTTCGATGTTGATCCTGCACTTTGACTTCTGCATTCGTTTGTAGTTGAATCCGAGGTGATGGCTTTCGTGGTGAGCATATCCTTTGTTCGTATGTGTTGCATTTTTGTTTTGTTTTTTCGTTTTTGACTGAGGTGTAGTCCCTCAGTCCCCCACTTCTGAAGCCGAGATGATCATTTGGTTTGAAGAGTGTATTCTTGACATCGAGGTGCCACTAGTGTTTGATGTGTTGGGCCCTATATGCCGAAATGCCGCCTACGAAGTGATTCGGTGATTCAATCTCATTGGCGAACCGTGAACAAGGCCACCATGTGGGAGAATCCTTGTCCGGAGGTAGTTGGCCAGAGACCATCACCGTGGTGCTCAAATCAAGGGGCTTATTCTGGTCTTTGAGTTCAAGAATTCATACCTGAGGTGTTATCGCCTAATTGATGTTGGTGGACTGCTATCCGAGGTGCAATTGGTTGCTGGAGTGTCGTGCGTTGATAACCTCAAGGCATATGTTTTGGTTAGCCGAAGTGAGCGTGAAACATGATCCTGCGGTGCACCGTGTTTTATTAACCGCAACACATCACAAAGGGGCGTGCTTTCTGACAAATGGCGGGAGCTGATTCACCAAATGTGGGCGGTCTCATCAATTGGATCATCGAGTGGCAACTGACATGATGTGATGGTCCCTGATAGAGGTAAAAGTCTAGGGGGGTGAATAGACTTTTAAAGCTTTTTCAACTTTAAAAACTTTCCCTACTAGATATGATGAACTATAACCTTTTGGGAGATTAAAGATGCACAACGGAAGTCTTAACCTCTATTTATAACAACTTTCTATTTAAAGAAGTGATCAAAGAAGTTTAGAGGACAGTCAGACAAGTCTCATGATACCTGAGTAAATCAAATAGTGTATTTGAATGAGTTTTAAGCTTATCTAGAAAGGCAGTTGACTTTCTGATGTTGCTTTTTTACTCCACTCCCATCATATCCACTACGGTTGTTAACATTAAACCCCCTTTTTGGACCTCCTTTTGATTGAGCTCGATTATGGCTATTGAAGTAAGTGTTTGCAGGGATCCTCCTTCTCTCTTGGAGTCTTGGGCTAGTTTGGTCGAGCAAGATGATAGGGGAGGGGGTGAAGAGACTCTTTTTGTCTCAATAGGATAAGTGAGAAGAGTTGAGCCCACCATATGTCTCTTCTCACCCAACTCTCACCTCAGCCAACCAAGGGATCTTTTGCCCATATTCAAGTTGATATTTGGTCAATTAGTTGATACAAATTATTGGGGTGGCCCCCACTCATGTGGGAGCTCGTCCCAATATGTCCCGAAGTGTACATTCGGGCCCTGAAAGTTATATTTCTCGGACTGTTTTAATTAAATTTCATTTTATCGGGTCAAATAAAATATATATCATTCTACCAATTATTATGGGCCTCTAGAATGAATATATATTCCCCAACTTTGATTTAGTAGTCCTCGTAATTTGGGCTGTTAACTGTCGAATTACAAATATCAGTATATGGGCAACGTTTGATCAACCGACCAATTCTATGTCGTTTCTATGGCCCAACATGAATATACACCTTCATATACAAATTATCTATACCAAGATGAATATAATATGTGGTCCCGGAAATATCAGGTCGTACCTGGCTACCTGCTCCCATTATGGGCCCCACGTGCATTTTACTATTCACGCAAAAGTGATAACAAAAATTTACAACCTCTTAAATTCATTAACCATTTCTCAAAGTTCAATACATGATTTGGTAAAAGTAAATATACTTGGTGACGGTGTTACAAATTATGTATGACGGTGTTACAAATTATGTCTTGCAATTAATTATTTTTTTTTATTTTTGTCATCTCTTTATGCAATTACAAATTATTCTATGGGGTTTGCTACTTCAATATGTGTATACTTTTATTCTTTTTACTATATGTTATTTTGTGAAGTATATAATTAAAATGTTCAAAACAATACCCCTTATTTTTTGTTCGATTTTTTGTAACAGTTATTGTATTATACACATGTACGTATTTACACGTTTTCCTTTTAATGAATTTTTAATCTTTTTTCATTCATGTTACCGAGTCAAATGTTCAATGAATTTTTAATCTTTTTTCATTCATGTTACCGAGTAAAATGTGTACTTATTAAACCTCATTTAATTCGTGTACCGTATTTAACTAACTACGCTTAATAAAATGAAGATGTTTTGCCGTTTCATTTGTAATAAAATATGAAAATTATGTAATTTAATATCTATAAAAGTCGGATCATCATCATAGAAAAACAAGACGGCTAATTGAAGTCCCTCAAAAATAAAAGTACACATTGAATACACATGTATGGGTATATAATAATTACATTTTCAAATTCTAGGAGCTTATTCACAATAAATCCAATAATTACAATGGTTTTGTTCGAGAGCGTGTGGCTCATGGCGATCTTCTGGTGCAATATGTTCCTACAAAGTTTCAGATGGCTAACATTTTTATAAAGAGTTTGGCTCCTCAATAGTTTTAATTTTTACGTGACAATCTACGTGTAGTTTCTCCTGCATAACTTGAGGGTGTGTAATAGTATAAAATTAATTATTAGTCAGTAACCTAATTGTATTTGGAAACTCATTTCATTATAAATATACTGTCAGGGCTACCAGTCTCGAAAAGCATGTTTATTATTCTCACACTTTAATACAAAATGTATAAAAGGCATATTGTATTTACCTATGTATCATTTGTAGTTCCACCATTATTTTTTAGTTTCAGCGGTCCAATTTTTACGATTGCCAACGCACAACTTTGATCATTAATATATTTCATTTCTTAGTAAAAATAAAAAATTAGATTTTGAAATTTAAAAGGAAAAATTGAAAATAATAATCCCAACTATTGCTGGTCCGCTGAAAATAATCCCAACTATTGATTATTTTTGTATAATCCCAACTATATAGACTATCCGCCAATAATGGTCCATGACCATATATTAACTCTATAAAAAGTAAATTTTAAATAGAAATTAAGCGTAAAAATTAAAAGTTGAGATTATTTATAGGGATTACTTGTTATATCTCATCTCATCCACTTTAGAAACTACAAGAATTTATTCATAGGGACCATTATTGGCGGAAGGTCCCTAAAGTTGGGATTATTCTGTAATAATCAATAGTTGAGATTATTATGAGCGGACCGCCAATAGTTGGGATTATTACTATCAATTTTTCCAATTTAAAATGACAAGAATTTGACAATATTTTTCAAAAATTTAATTTATAATACATTAATAAATAAAATATAGTCAAAATAGAGCATGTGAATAGTGTATAATTCACCAATGATGCAACTAAAAAGAACGTGTTAAAAATAATGAGAAAGTTTCATCTCAAAATAAGTAGAAGTGTTAGACATGTTAGACACTTTATTGTGTGGGAGAAAGTCAACTTTACACTTTCTTGAATTATTTTAGCTAAGATTTGATTTATCATGTTTTGTACGAGTCTTTGCATCTTTGCGTTTAGAGAAAACTAACTCAATTAGGGATCCAGAGATAAAAAGGGAGAGTTTGAGCACGAAAAACAACGATTTGGACCGCAACCCAACTCACACATTGAATCAGAATGACGTGTTGTCAATGATTTGAACATATCTTTTCGTAGAGAAATCTAAATGAAACCATTCAGGTCTCTTGCGAGAGATAACTCAAGTAGCTACAAATCTTGTTAAGACAACGTGACCAAAACGTGGAGAGAACCATGGTGAAAGCAGATGTAGAAGACAAACAGTCTCACAATCGCTATTGAGATTCGATGAATACCTTTCACCATTTCAACCATACTTTTTGAATGTACAATCCAAATCAAATGATTCAAGTTATGGTGGACAGGAAGCATTATCTACAACTTTTATGAAGTGGCAGCATAGCCAAATTCAAAATGTATAAAAATATGGTGAGAACTCCGGTACCCATTTAAAAAATGGGGTACCGTACCTACCACTCACTTGATTGGTCCAAATAGGTATATCATTTTTAATTTAGACTTAAATAATTCAACTGCAACATTCTGATTGGTCCATGTGGACAAAAGCATGATACCTTATGGTACCATAGAATCTACCTAAAAATATATCCTTACTAGATTCATTTTTTAATACCGGCCTCACTTTACTACACACCTAGTATATAATTCTATTGGGAGATTCTAAACACAGCCCCCAATTTACTAAATAAAGCCACATATTTATTTTTATTCCTATTATATCCTTAGAATAAGACCAGCCATTTGTTTTGACTCGTCCGCACGTGCATTCCTTCTCTCTGTTTTTGGCAACCAAAAGAAAACCGGCTATTTCACCGGCGAGAATGCAAGAATGAGGGCAATCAGTGATGTTAGCAGTGTCCAGTTCGGCTATTCCATCTCTGTTGCTGAGTGACAAGTTAATAGCGGCCAGACAAGATCTGCGAAGAGGCTTGCTAACGGCGAATGATGGGTTGTTAACGAGGGGCCTCAAGACCGACGACGATGGCTCACTTGCTGCTAACGAGGATTCGTCTTCGAGGCCTGACATTCCACATCAACATGTGACCCATCTGTAGCCAATCAAGCTTTATCCCAAAGGCCTCAAACACCAAGCCTAAATACACGACGAGGAGTGAAGCTATTGTAGGAAGTTCATACCACTATAAACAACAATATACTAATACTCCGTACAACATAAAAGATTTAAGGAAAGAAGTTGAGTATAGGGGATGTGAAATTAATAGGGGGTGTGATACATCTTTTGAGTTTCTTGCCTATCGAACAAGGTTCAGTCAATAGGGGCTGCGAAATTAACAGGGGCTATGAACAAGGTTACATTCCGTCGATCTAAGGGTAAAGTAGGCAATGAATTTAATAGGGGCTGTGAATAGCAATTTTAGGGCTGTAAATAGAATTACCCAATCCTATTTTGTATTTTTATTTGAGTGGGGGCTACCTGGCCCAAGGTCAGATCCGCCCCTTATAAGGCTGAGCACCGGTCCAGGGTCTATGTTTAGAAAACCGACTCGACCCGTCCGGTTTGACCCGGAACCCGGCGACCCAGGAAAAAACCTGGTTCGGTTTGTGCAAAATCCGGAAATGGTCAAAACCTGAAGAAACCCGACTGACCCGGGAAAATCCGGTCCAGACCCGGACCCAAGAATGCCGAAACAATCGAGAAAACCCGGTTTTGGGTGTTTTTCCAAAAAAAGTAATTTCTTTTTTAATTTTAATGCATTTTTTAAACAAATAAAATTGCAATTTCAATACCCTAAAATGAAAACTATGTAATATATTTATATATTTATTTAAGAATGAAAATCATGCAAAATTATACTATAAATGTACAACACAAATAAAAATATCATTATATATTTTTATAGGATCAAAATTATACTTTTTCATATAATAAGAGTGTATTAAATTCTTTATTCACTCTCATGTAAGAAAGAGAGGGAGTAGATAAAATTTTATCTACTTCGTATAATGAGAGTGTATTAAATTCTTAAATTCCAAAAATATAAAATTGCCAATATTTTACTACTTCGTATAAAAATACTACCTCCATCCCAAAAAAATTTGTCATTTTCAAAACTTTGACTGGCTATATCTTTTTATTGAAAATGATTTATAATATAAAAGTTATATGAAAATGTTCTTTGTTAAAAAGTATTTTGACATTCTACAGTCCACCTACCATCATTGCCGATTGCTGGAGCACCGCCGCCACCTCTACTACTGCGGAACTGCCTCAGCAAAAATGGATTGACTCTCTTAACCAAGGGAACTGGGAAAACAATTAATTAATTAATTAGTTAAAGCAAAATGTACAAATATACTCTTGTAGTATATGAGTCATGAGTGCGTGAACAAATATATCCTTGTTCTATTTTTTGGAACAAATATATATGCCCCTGAAATTTATATGAAAGTGCATATATACCTCTGAACATCTAAAAGGAGCAAAAATACCCCTCATGTTCCTATAATGGACCAAATTTACCCTGATTGAATTTAAATAGATAAAATAAATTTAAAAAAAGACCAAAAATAAATTATAAATTTGAATTTGAAAAAAAATCTACTTGTGTCCAATTCTCCCTTTTATTGTTTTTATATCGCAATTTAGATCATTAGAATAACATATTATTTCAAAACTTTATGTATAAGATTCTTTTGGAAAAGTGTTAACATATGTGTTGCAATGTAAAAAAAATCATTTTTTTTGCACTATAAAATTACATATTTTGTATGACAATAAGTAGTCCAAGATTACAAAATAGTGAATTTAATTTTATTATGGTTAAAAAAATCAAAGAATGTTATTTCAAAAAATGTAACGATGTGTTCAAAATTTCGCAACAAGACTAAAATTAATACTTATGAATTGGAAGAATGATGTTTTTGCAATTTAAAGTTAAAGAGTTAATATTTTATAATTAAAAAATCTTTATTTTTAACTCTTCAATTCTTTTATTTTTCACATTCGAACTTATAATTTTTTGGGGTTTTTTTTAAAATTTATTTTATTTATTTAAGTAACTAAGGGTAAAATTTTCTCTTCCTTTATAGAAACTAACATAAGATGTATTTTTACATCTTTTAAAGTTTAGGGGTATATATATGTGTTTGTCCCTATTTCATTCAACAATCATATAAAATATAGAACAGAGAAGAGAAGAGAACATCTTGTATTCAATACCAAAAAGGTTTCGAGCTTCTGAATAGAGTATCGAGAAACAAGTTATCGGCTCTCTCTCTCTCACTACAATGATATGCGCTCTGAATAATCTGTAAAAAGCCTCTTGCACATTCCCTTAAAGGCAATAATTATATGCCTAGGGAATGTGTGATGTGACCTAAGCGTGATTGGGCTCTTTTAATGATTGGGCCCAATAACACACTTTACACACTTCCTAAGAAAGCTAGTCTAATAATAGCTGAAATATCTAGACAAAATAGCTACACAAATACAAAGATATTTATCAGGATTGGACATCAGAAAAAGTCCTAACAATCTCCCCCTTGGTGTTCAATCATGTTCAATCAGCATTGTAGCGCGAATATCTTTGTCTTTGTGTTTATTCAGCAATGTAGAGGAGAGCGTAGATAAGATTGGTTGAGTTGCTCCTCTTTTGTCTTGATCTTCAGTGCAGCTCAGCTTCCTTTGTCTTTGTTTTGAACTCAGCTTCTAAAGAAGGCTTTTTGAAGAAATCCTTTCAATCTCCGATCGTTGTTGACAGGTAGAGTGGACCTGTAGAGTGCGGTGGTGTGAAAAGTGTACGTGTCCTAGAAAAATTGGAAAATTTTGGAGGGTGACACCTAGACACAAAGTGGTAGAAGGAGGGGTAGTGACCTAGGGCTGATGGTCACTATAGATATCCTCGACCGCTCCGAAAGGGGGCGGAGAGGTGGGTATGAGATCCCCTGATATTGAAACTACTACCTATTGGGAAGTAGCAGAGTGGCTAGGGGAGGCTTGTGTATGCGCAGTTGGGCTGGATGCTGCGTCTTCTACCCGGAGACTGAAAAGATCAGTCTCTGAGCCTATGGGGTTAGCCCGGTTTTGTAACATCTAGGTTTCTTCAGCTAGGCTTCTTGATGTTTGCACTCTTTGTGTAGGAGTGAGTGATGAAGAGAGGACATCATGATGTTGTTTAGAGAGAGTCTCACTGGTAATCTGTCCTTGAGTATTCTTTCTCAAGTAAGACTCCCCTTCATCTGCAGCCGTAGGAAGCTTGATATTGAATCAACATTTTTGTACCTGAGCTTTCCTGGCTTTCTTTGCGTTGTTGTCCGCATGATTGTCGTCCTCACCACCCTTCTTGTTGTCTCTCTTTTCAGCCTTGCTCCCGGAGTCCTCATCATCAGCGTTTTATGGTCTGGCTGCGCTAGACGAGTCATAGGTAGTCTCCTCAGCAACTCGGGGGTGGCCCTCAGCAGACGTAGTCTGATCATCATGGGGCCGAACCGCCACTGGTCTATGTGGCTGGGTTGAACTCTTAGGACCCTCACTTGCTCTCGGCTGACTCCCTTGGGTAGGCTCAGGGGGGTTTATCTGAGCCATAGGGAGTATAATGTTATTCTTCTGGCAGCAGCATCGGACAGATGGATCATTCGGATCAGCTAACTGCAACAGAGACACTGGTATTAAGAGAGGTACAAGCGTTGAATCCTTAGTCATGTTTTGGAGATACTTGCTGACGTTCTCCGTTGATAGTCTTCGGTGGAAGGATGGAGTTGTTCTGGAGAAGCGTCGCACCAGTAGTGAAAACCATTTGAAATATGGTTGATGTTTGATTTGATTGGTCCTTTTCCTCTTTCTGATCATTTCAAGATTGTTGTCCCAGATCAGCGAGACGTAGTCATAATTTTTCATGAATGCCATGCCTTGGAAGACAGTCAAAAGGTAGATGCTGCACTTGTCGAAGCCGGTGTGTTTGGCAGTGCAACACTTGTTTAGTGTAGCCATCAGAGTCCTCCATGGCCGTGATAGTCTTCTGAGCTTGACCTGGGAGATGAGCCTGATCAGTTGTGCATGGCCCAGTGTGATTATGTCCTCCATGATATCTTCTTTGGTGGCCAGCTCATCATATTCATCCTGCTCTGGGATTTGCAGCACTTGATGCATCAACTCCTTTGTAATCGTGACCTTAGTGTCCTTGATAGTGGCGGTTAGCACGTCATCTATCTCGTTGTCATCCTCATCAGTGTCCTTGTCAAGTGTTACCCAAAGTTGTTGGAGATACACTTCAGGCACTTTTGTTGATTTGCTCATGACTTTCCATAGTGTGTGTCCCTTCAGAGTGGTCACAATTACGTCAGGCAGGACAAGACCTTCGGGTCCGACTTTGAGTTGTTCTCCTTGATGAGGTGTCAGTTCTGGATCCCGTCGATGGTCCTGATTGCTGCTAGTTCAGCCATTACATGCTTGGGTTGTCTTGCATTGATCCTTGATTGGCGTCAGGAGGAGAAAAATGTAACTCCCCCTCAGAATGTGCAAGGTGTTCTTGATCACCCGGGGAGTAAAGTAGAAAACTCCCCCTTGGAATGTGCTTTCTTCATTGTTAGGCACCAGGAGGAGTGAAAAAGATACACTCCCCCTCAGAATAAGCACTTGTTGTTTGTTCTTGGCATGTTCGGTGTTGAGGTGTGCATTTATTGATTTTCAGCTCCTTGGGGTAGTATACACGCCAATACTCCCCTTCATAATGTGCACCAGTTGATTGCTCACAGCTCGTCTTTATACCCGCCATGTGTGTGGAGCAATCTGATCAGTTACCACACATGACGGACCTGCAAAAGGTTAAGAAACCTTTGGTACCCATTTCAGGGTGGGTCCATCCCTTTTAGCACAAAACAAATTTTGAAATTTTTGTTTAATTTTAGTTACTAAACCAGTCTCTTTTGAAGCTTTTGGAGAGCTATATGACTGGGATTCTGATTTAGGAACCCATTTTTGAGTTATTGCAGGTGTATGAGAATTTTCAGCGCAGGTGAACGATGGAACAGATTTCTGAGAAGTAAAGATTTTCTCCCTTGATAACCGTTTCAGGTGTTTAGCTGAATAAACCTTGAGGGGATAAGTCAGGTAAACACCATCACAAACAGTATAGGTTGAAGCTTCAATCTTTTCTTTTTCGATT